>CM040421.1:101979893-102579893 GCA_022702705.1 Papilionanthe hookeriana x Papilionanthe teres | reverse complement strand
CGGAGATTGACTTATTGGGTCAATGAGTGGTCATTAGATCAAAAATTGACTATTTTGACCGAAATTGACTTTTTGGTCGAAAGTAAACCTAATGGGTCAATGGGCTAGTCATTGGGTCGAGGTTTGACCATTTTTTTTCAATTGGTTGGTCATTGGGTCAAAATATTGGTCAATTGGTTGGTCATTTGACTTTGTGGTCATTTGACTTTTTGATTGATCATTTTTGGTCAATTGGGTTGTCATTGGGTCAAAAATTTAGTATTTTTACCAAAATTGACATTTTGGTCAAAATTTGGCTTATTGGGTCAATGGCTGGTCATTGGGTCATGGTTTGACCATTTTTGGTCAATTGATTGGTCATTAGGTCAAAAGTTGACCTTTTGGTCAAAAGTTAACATTTTGGGTTAATGGGGTGGTCATTAGGTCAAAAGTTGACTATTTTGATCAAAATTGACTTTTTGGTCAAAAGTTGACCTATTGGGTCAAGGATTGACCATTTTGAGCAAAGTTGACTTTTTTGTCAAAAATTAACATATTTGGTCAATTGGTTGATCATTGGGTCAACGATTGACCATTTTGACCAAAGTTGACTTTTTGGTCAGAGATTGACTTATTTAGCCATTAATTGGTCATTAGTTCAAAAATTGATTATTTTGACCAAAATTGAATTTTTGGTAAAAAGTTGACTCATTTGGGTCAATGGGTGGCCATTGTGTAAGAAATTAACCATTTTGACCAAAGTTGACTTTTTGGTCAAAAGTTGACCTTTTGGGTCAATGGGTTGGTCATTGGGTCAGAAACTCACCCTTTTGAGCAAACTTGACTTTTTGGTCAAAAATTGACATATTGGGCCAATGGGTGTTCATTAGGTCAAAAATTGACCATTTTGACCAAAGTTGATTTTTTGGTCAAAGTTGACCTGTTGGGTCTATTAGTTAGTAATTGTGTTAAGGTTTGGTCATTTTGACGAAAGTTGACTTTTTGGTCAAAAGTAGACCCATTGAGTCAAGGATTGACCATTTTGATCAAAGTTGACTTTTTGGTTAGAGATTGACTTACTGGGTCAATAATTGGTCATTAGGTGAGAAATTAACTATTTTGATCAAAATTGAATTTTTCGTCAAAAGTTGACCCATTGGGTCAACGGGGTGGTCATGGGTCAGAGATTGACCATTTTGACCAAAGTTGGCATTTGACACGCCTAAAATATATACACTTTTTGTTATATCATTTTACTTATTTTTTATAATATTACACTTTGAAGGAAGGCATTTTGTATGTTTTTTGGTTTTACGTACAAGAAATGGTGATTGGAGCAAAAGGAAGCAAAAACGGTACAATTTGGAGCAAAAACGAGCAAAAGAGACAAAAATTGAACTAAGCCGACGACGGCGAGGAATAGGCCGTCGACGGCGTGTTTTTCCCGAGAGCATTCGAATTTATTATAAAGGTGCCCGCCGACAGCGAGAACGAGCCCGCCGACAGCGAGCCTTAGTAGTTGGCCCAACGAGCCCGCCGATAGTGAGAAGGTCGATTCAGGCAAAGATTCAACGTATTTGGACGCTTTTCAAAGTGGTGCTTAAAGGAACTCTTAGAAATTCATCCATACTCTTAAAAATAGCAATTTTAGGTTAGAAATGTGTAGAAAAAAAAGGAGAGAAAAGGAGAGAAACAAAAGAGGAATTTTAGGAAAAACTTGAGAATGTTTAGGATTCTTAGATTAGGAGTAGAAATGTAGATTTCTACCCTTTTGGAGAGATTGGAGAGGAGATTTTGAGAGAAATTGTAAGGGATTTCGCTAGCATTGCATGGATCGCCGGGAGACTTTGTGGGAGAGATCTTCATCTTTCTTCCAAAGGGAAAAAGCTAAGTATTATTCTACATTATCTTATGATTTCGTAAACACTTACCTAGTGGATTTGCTTTGGTTTAATGAAGTTTCTGTTGTGTTTTCTTCTTGCTTTGTGATGTATCTTTCTTACTCTTTCTTCTTCTTTGGAAATAGTGGCATAAGAAAATTATGTCATTTTTTCCATTCTACTTTTCTTTTGCAATGAGTAGGATTCATGATTAGGATATTGGGATGCTTGCTAAAAGATGTTTTAATTATAAATGTGATTGTTTTTACTTGCACTTCATTTACATTACAATAAGGGCCCGTTGTATTGTTAAAATTCGTTGTAATTGCATTGTCCCGAAAGGGCGGTGTAATTCTTAACAAAGTTGAACCACATTCAATGTCCGTGAATTAATTGCGTAGTTTATGGGGATTAAGTGCAAATAAATAGAGAAATATAATTATCGGGAGTAGAATTGGAGATTTTAGAGTGACAGACTAAAATCCTCAATTCGGTCCTATCATTTGGGTGCTGAAGTGTAGATGTTAGCCCTCAAGCGAGGGGAACGTGGGAGCTGTGAAGTAAGAGCCGATATCCTCCCAGCCTAGCCACGGATTCAGTAAACAAGCATATGATTAGTCAATGTTTTTTATGCTTGGACCAAAGGGTAAAGAATAACATTGCTCCTATTTGGCACATACAATATTTAATGCTTCTCATTCCTATACATTATCCATTTCATTAAATAAGAATCGTAGTTTTTGGTATCTCAAAATTCTCCAAGCCAATTCATCCAAAAAGGGTTATCTTTAGAATTATTATTTGCATTTAGTTATAGTTACTATTACATTTAATACTTGCATTTAGGAGTAGTTTCTAGATAAAACACAATTTTAATCGACATTTCAAACTAAGGACTATTATTAGTAGACTATTATTTAACTAAAGACCTCTTACTCCACTTCCTCGCGGGATTGATACTAGGGTTTTTTAAAGAAAACTCTATATCACTTGAAGCGATACGTATACTTGCGTAGTACCCCTAGTGTGTATAATATTTTCTAATTTTTATATCATTTATGATTTTGCACACTAGCCGCTATTTATAAATTGGGTCAAGTTTTTTGTCATCTTTTGGAAGTTAATTTACTGCGTAATTGTGGGTCAGGTCAGCATTTTAGTCAAAAGTTGACATATTGGGTCACTGAGATTGTCATTAAGTAAAAAATTGACTATTTTGACTAAATTTAACTTTTTTGTCAAATTTGACCTATTGGGTCAATGGGTTGGTCATTGGGTTAAGGATTGAAAAACTTGACCAAAGTTTATTTTTTGGACAAAAGTTGACCAAATGGGTCAATGGGTTGGATATTGCGTCAAGGATTGACCATTTTGACCAAAGTTGAGTTTTTGGTTAGAGATTGACTTATTAGGTCAATAATTGGTCATTAGTCAAAAAGTGACTATTTTTACAAAAATTGACTTTTTGGTCAAAATTTGACCTATTGGGTCAATGGGTTGGTCATTGGGTCGAGGATTGACCATTTTGACTAAAGTTGACCTTTCGGTCAAAAATTGACCTAATGGGTCAATGGTTTGGTCATTAGGTCAAGGATTGACCATTTTGACCAAAGTTGACTTTTTTGGTAAAAGATTGACTTATTGGGTCAATAATTGGTCATTAGGTCAAAAATTGACTATTTTCAATAAAATTGACTTTTTAGTCAAAAGTTGACTTGTTGGGTCAATGGGCAGGTCATTGGTCAAAGGATTGACAAATTTGACCGAAGTTGATTTTTTGGTCAATAGTTAACATATTGGCTTTTTGGTCAAATATTGTCCTATTTTCTTTTTGGTCAAAAGTTGACCTATTGGGTCAATGGGTTGGTCATTTGGTCAAAGATTGACCATTTTGACCAAAGTTGACTTTTTGGTCAAAAGTTGACCTATTCGGTCAATGGGCCGGTCATTAGGTCAAGGTTTGACCATTTTTGGTCAATTGGTTGGTCATTGGGTCAAGGTTGACTTTTTGGTCAAAAGTTGACCTTTTAGGTTAATGGGATGGTCATTAGGTCAAAAATTTACTATTTTGACCAAAATTGACTTTTTGGTCAAAAATTGACCTATTAGGTCATGGGGTCGAGGATTGAACATCTTGTGTAATGTTTACTTTTTTGGTCAAAAGTTGACCAATTTGGTCAATTGGTTGGTCATTGCCTCAAGGATTGACCTTTTTTTACCAAAGTTGACTTTTGGGTCAGAGATTGACTTATTGGGTCAATAATTCGTCATTAGTTCAAAATTGATTATTTTTACCAAAATTGATTTTTGGTAAAAAGTTGACCCATTTGGGTCAATAGGTGGTCATTGTGTCAAAAATCGATCATTTTGACCAAAGTTGACTTTTTGGTCAAAAGGTGACCTATTGGGTTAATGGATTGGTCATTCTGTCAGAAGTTGACCATTTTGACCAAACTTGACTTTTTGCTCAAAAGTTGACATATTGGGTCAAAGGGTGGTCATTAGGTCAAAAATTTAAAATTTTGACCAAAGTTAACTTTTTGGTGAAAAGTTGACCTATTGGGTCAATGGGCTGGTCATTGGGTCAATGGGCTGGTCATTGGGTCAAGGTTTGTCCATTTTGACGAAAGTTGACTTTTTGGTCAAAAGTAGACCTATTTGGTCAATAGGTTGGTCATTGGATCAACGATTGACCGCTTTTACCAAAGTTGACTTTTTGGTTAGAGATTGACTTACTGGGTTAATAATTGGTCATTAGGCAAAAAATTAACTATTTTAACCAAAATTGACCCATTAGGTTAACAAGGTGGTCTTTGGGTCAGAAATTGAACATTTTGACCAAAGTTGATTTTTTGGTCAAAAGTTGACCTATTGGGTCACTGGGATGGTCATTAGGTCAAAAATAGACTATTTTGACCAAATTTGACTTTTTGGTCAAAAGTTGAACTATTGGGTCAATGGGTTGGTCATTGGGTCGAGGATTGACCATTTTTACTAAAGTTTAATTTTGGACAAAAGTTGACCAAATGGGTCAATGAGTTTGACATTGGGTCAAAGATTGACCATTTTGACCAAAGTTGACTTTTTGGTCTGAGATTGACTTATTAGGTCAATAACTGGTCATTAGGTCAAAAATTGATTATTTTTACAAAAGCTGACATTTTGGTTAAAAGTTGACCTATTGGGTAAATGGGCTGGTCATTGTGTCGAGGATTGACAATTTTGACCAAAGTTGACTTTTTTGGTCAAAAGTAATACGTCAACCTTTGACCAAAAAGTCAACTTTGATCAAAATGATCAATCCTTCACCTAATGACCAACAGGCAGACCCAATAGGTAAACTTTAGACCAAAATAGTCAATTTTTGACATAATGACTAATTATTGGTCAAAATGGTCAATCCGTGACTCAATAACCAACCAGTAGACCCAATAGATCAACTTTTGACTAAAATAGTCAATTTTTAACATAACAACCAATTATTGTCATAATGACCAATTATTGGTCAATCCTTCACCCAACGACTAACTAGTAGACCCAATAGGTCAACTTTAACCAAAATAGTCAATTTTTGACATAATGTCCAGTTATTGGCATAATGACCAAAAAGTCAATTTTTGACATAATGACCAAAGAGTCAACTTTGGTCGAAATGGTCAATCTTCGACCCAATGACCAACCCATTGACTCAATAGTTCAACTTATGACCAAAAAGTTAACTTTGGTCAAATTGGTGAATCATTGACCTAATGACCAACCTATTGACCCAATAGATCAACTTTTGACCAAAAAGTTAATTTTGGAAAAAATTGTCAATTTTTGACCTAATGACCACCCCTTTAACCCAATAGGTCAACTTTTGACCAAAAACTCAAGTTTGGTCAAAATTTTCAATTTCTGACCTAATGACCAACCAATTGACCCAATAGGTCAACCTCTCAGCAAAAGTCAACTTTTGTCAAAATGGTCAATTTCTGACACAATGACCAACCAATTGACCTAATGGGTCAACCTTTGACCAAAAATTTAATTTTGGTCAAAATAATCAATTTTCGACCGAATGACAATTATTGACCTAATATGTCAATCCCTGACCAAAAAGTCAACTTTGGTCGAAATGGTCAACCTTTGACCCAATGACCAGCCCATTGACTCAATAGGTCAACTTTTGTCCCAAAAGACAAATTTGGTCAAAATGGTTAATCCTATACCAAATGACCAACTCATTGACCCAATAGGTTAACTTTTGAACAAAAAGTTAATTTTGGTCAAAATGTCAATTTCTGAGTTAATGACCACCCCGTCAACCCAATAGGTCAACTTTTGACCAAAAAATCAAGTTTTGTCAAAATGTTTAATTTCTGACCCAATGACCCAATAAGTCAACTTTTGACCAAAAAGTCAATTTTGGTCAAAATGGTAAATCCTTGACCCAATGGCGAACCCATAGACCCAATAAGTCTACTTTTGACTAAAAAGTCAACTTTAGAAAAAATGGTTAATTTCTGACCCAATGACCAAAAATTCAACTTTGGTCAAATTGGTCAATCCTTGACCCAATGACCAACCCATTGATCCAATAGGTCAAATTCTGACCAAAAAATCAACTTTTGTCAAAATGGTCAATTCATGACCCAATGACCAACCCATTGACCAAATAGGACAACTTTTAACCGAAATGTCAACTTTAGTCAAAATAGTCAATTTGTTACCTAATGACCATCTTATTGACCTAATAAGTCAATCTCTGACCAAAAAGTTAACTTTGGTCGAAATGGTCAATCCATGACCCAATGACTATCCCATTAACCCTATAGGTCAACTTTTGACCAAAAAGTGAATTTTGGTCATTATAGTCAATTTTTGACCTAATGATCACCCCATTGACCCAATAGGCCAACTTTTGACCAAAAATTCAATTTTAGACAAAATTTTGACCAAATGACGAATTATTGACCTAATAAGTCAATCTTTGACCCAAAAGTCATCTTTGGTCGAAGTTGTCAATCCTTGTCCCAATGACCATCCCATTGACCCAATAGGTCAACTTTTGACCAAAAAGTCAACTTTGGTCAAAATGGTTAATCCTTCACCCATTTACTAACCCATTAACCCAATATGTTAACTTTGGTTCAAAAAGTCAATTTTGGTCAAAATAGTTAATTCTTAACCTAATGACCAATCATTGACCTAATTAGTCAATCTTTATCAAAAAAAAATCAATTTTGGTCGAAATGGTCAATTCTTGACCTAATGACCATCCCATTGACCCTATAAGTCAATCTCTGACCAAAAAGTCAACTTGGTTAAAATGGTAAATCCTTAACCCAATGATCACCCCATTGACCCAATAAGTCAACTTTTGAGCAAAAAGTCAACTTTGGTCAAAATGGTCAATCCTTAACCCAATGAGAAACCCATTTACCCAAAAGGCCAACTTTTGACCAAAAAATAAATTTTGGTCAAAATAGTCAATTTTTTACCTAATGACCAATTATTGAACCAATAAGACAATCTCTGACCAAAAAGTCAACTTTGGTCAAAATGGTAATTGCTTGACCTGATAGGTCAACTTTTGACCAAAAAGTTAATTTTAGTCAAAATAGTCAAATTTTGACCTAATGACCACTCATTGACCCAATGGGTCAACTTTTGACCAAAATGTCAATTTTGGTTAAAATGGCCAATCCTTGACACAATGACAAACCCATTGACCCAATTGGTCCACTTTTGACAAAAAAGAAAATTTTGGTCAAAATAGTCAATTTTTAACCTAACAACCACTCCATTAACTCAATAGGTCAGCTTTTAGCCAAAAAGTCAACTTTGGTTAAAATGGTCAATTTCTGACCCAATAACCATCCTATTGACCCAATAGGTCAACTTTACACCAAAAAGTCAACTTTAGTCAAAATGGTCAATCCTTGACCGAATGACCAATAGGTCAACTTTGACCAAAAATTTAATTTTGGTCAAAATAGTCAATTTTTTAGAAATGACCAATTACTGACCCAATAAGTCAATATCTGACCACAAAGTTAACTTTGGTCAAAGTGGTCAATCCTTGACCCCAATGACCAACCCATTGACCGAATAGGTCAACTTTTAACAAAAAAGTGAACTTTAGTGAAAATAGTCAATCCTTGACACAATGACCAACCCATTGACACAATAGGTTAACTATTGACCAAAAAATCAATTTTGGTCAATATAGTCAATTTTTGGCCCAATGACCAACCCTTTGACAAAATAAGTCACCTTTTGACGAAAATGTCAACTTTGGTCAAAATGATCAATCATTGACCCAATGACCAACCCGTTGACCCAATAGGTCAACTTTTAGCAAAAAAGTAAATTTTGGTCAAAATAGTTAATTTTTTACTTAATGACCAATTACTGACCCAAAAAGTCAATCTTTGACCAAAAATTCATCTTTGGTCAAAATGGTCAAAGCTTGACAAAATGACCTATCCATTGACCCAATAAGTCGACTTTTGACTAAAAAGTCATTTTTGGTCGATATAGTCAATTTTTTACCTAATAAACACCCCATGGACCCAATGGGTCAACTTTTGAACAAAATATTAATTTTGGTCAAAATGGACAATCCTTGACACAATGACATACCCAATGACCCAATGGGTCAACTTTTGACAAAAAAGAAATTATGGTCAAAATAGTCAATTTTTAACCTAACAACCACCCCATTGAACAAATAGGATAACTTTTGACCAAAAAGTCAACTTTGTTTAATATGGTCAATTCCAGACACAATAAGCAACCCATTGACCCAATTGGTCAACTTTTGACTAGAAAGTTTACTTTGGTCAAAATGGTCAATCATTAACCCAATGACCTAATTGGTCAACTTTAACTAATAAGTCAATTTTGGTCAAAATAGTCTATTTTTCACCTAATGACCAATTATTGACCTAATAAGTCAATCTCTGACCAAAAAGTCAATTTTGGTCAAAATTGTCAATCATTAACCAAATGCTTAACCCATTGACCCAAATGGTCAACTTTAGATCAGAAAGTCAACTTTGGTCAAAATTGTCAATCCTTCACTCAATGACCAACTCATTGATCTGATAGGTCAACTTCTGACAAAAAAGTCAATTTTAGTCAAAATAGTTAATTTTTGAACTCAGACAACATTGACCCATTAAGTCAATCTCTAACCAAAAGCCAACTTTGTTGAAAATGGTTAATCATTGACGCAATGACCAACCAATTGACACAATGGGTCAACTTTTGAACAAATAGTCAACTTTTTTTAAAATGGTTAATTTCTGACATAATGACCAATTATTGACCCAATAAGTCTATCTCTTACTACAAAGTCAACTTTGGTCAAAATGATCAATCCTTAACCCAACAACTAACCCATTGACCCAATAGGACAACTTTGGACCAAAAAGTTACCTTTGGTCAAAATGGTCAATCCTTATCCTTGACCAATGATGAATAATTCGTTGACCCAATATGTCAAATTTTGACCAAAAAGTCATGTTTGGTCAAAATGATCAATTTTCGACCCAATGACAAACCATTGACCGAATAAGTCAACTTTTGACCAAAAAGTTAACTTTGGTTAAGATGGTCAATTTCTGACACAATGACCAACCCCATTGACCCAATGGGACAACTTTTGACAAAAAAATTAATTTTGGTTAAAATAATCAATTTTTTACCGAATGACCACCCCATTAACTCAATGGGTCAACCTTTGACCAAAAATTCAATCGTGGTAAAAATAGTAAATTTTTGACATAATGACTAAATATTGAAAAAATAAGTCAATCAGTGACCAAAAAGTTAATTTTGGTCAAAATGGTCAATCCTTAACCCAATGACCAACACTTTGACTCAATAAGTCAACATTTGATTAAAAAGTCAACTTTGGTCAAAATGGTAATTCCTTGACCCAATGACCAACCCATTGACCCAATAGGCCAGCATTTGACCAAAATGTCAATTTTGGTCAAAATAGTCAATTTTTGACCTAATGACCACCCCATTGACCCAATAGGTCAATTTTTGACCCAAAAGTCAACTCTGGTTAAAATGGTCAATTTCTGAACAAATGACAAACCCTTTCACCCAATAAGTCAACTTTTGACCATAATGTCAACTTCTGTCAAAATGGTCAATCCTTGACCCAATGACCAACCAATTGAACCAATTGGTTTACTTTTGACATAAAAGTAAATTTTGGTCAAAATAACCAATTTTTAACCTAACAACCATCCCATTAACCCAAGAGGTCAATCTTTGGCCAAAAAGTCAACTTTGGTTAATATGGACAATTGCTGACCAATAAACAACTCACTGACCCAATAAGACAACTTTAGACCAAAAAGTCAACTTTGGTCAAAATGCTCAATCCTTGACCCAATGACTCAATAGGTCAACTTTGACAAAAAAGTAAATTTTGGTCAAAGTTGTCAATTTTTGACCTAATGACCACCTCATTAAGCCAATATGTCAACTTCGGTTGAAATGGTTAATTTTTGACCCTACGACCAACCCATTGGCCCAATAGGTCAACTATTGACCAAAAAGTCAATTTTGGTCAAAATAATCAATCCTTGACCCAATGAACAATTAAAATATTAGGTTAAACTTTGACAAAGAAGTAAATTTTGGTCAAAATAGACAATTTTTTACCTAATGACCAATTATTGACACAATAAGTTAATCTCTAACAAAAAAGTAAACTTTAGTCAAAATGGTTAATCCTTGACCCAATGACCAATCCGTTAACCCAATAGGTCAACTATTGACAAATAATTTAACTTTTGTCAAAATGGTCCATCCTTGACCCAAACAACAACCCATTGGCCCAATAGGTCAACTTTTGATAAAAAAAATCAATTTTGATCAAAATAGACAATTTTTTACCTAATGACCACCCCATTGACCCAATAGGTCAACTTTTGACCCAAAAGTCAACTTTGGTTAAAATGGTCAATTTTTTGACCCAATGACCAACCCTGTGACCAAATAACTCAGCTTTTGACCAAAATATAAACTTTGGTCAAAATGGTCAATCCTTAACCCAATGACCAACCCATTGAACCAATATGTCAACTTTTGGCTAAAAATTTAATTTTGGTCAAAATAGTCAATTTTTGACCAAATGACCAATTATTGATCCAATAAGTCAATCTCTGACAAAAAAATCATTTTTGGTAAAAATGGTCAATCCTTAACCCAATGACCAACCCATTGACCCAATAGGTCAACTTTTGACCAAAAACTTAACTTTGGTCAAGATAGTCAATTCTTGACCCAATGACGAACCCATTGACCCAATAGGTCAACTTCTAACCAAAAAGTTAATTTTAGACGAAATAGAAAATTTCTTACCTAATGACCACCCATTAACCCAATATGTCAACTTTGGTTAAAATGGTCAATTTATGACCCAACGACTAACCCATTTACCCAACAGGTCAACTTTTGACCAAAAAGTCAACTTTAGTCAAAATGATCAATCCATTGACCCCATAGGTCAGCTTTTAACCAAAAAGTCAATTTGGTCAAAATTGACAATTTTTTACCTAATGACCAATTATTGACACAATAAGTCAACCTCTGGCCAAAATGTAAACTTTGGTCAAAATGGTCAATCCTTGACCCAATGACCAATCCATTGTCCTAATAGACCAACTTTTGACCAAAAATTCAACTTTGGTCAAAATGGTCCATCCTTGACCCAATGACCTGTCGGCATATTTTTAATTTAATTTAAATAAATAATTTGAAAAGTAGTATTTTGTTTTGAAAATAATTTTAAATTTGAAAATTTTAAAATATGAAATCAAACTGATCTCACATCCCGAATAGTTTATATAAACGAGCACCGCATCACAAACCGTGTATCTATCCCGAAGAATAGACACAATCGCTTGATGATGGGGCTCGATTAAATAAACTAGAAAGGTTTGTGACATCCGTTTGGTCTCGCGAACCAATTTTATAAGCCGACAAATTCCCCCGCTTAATATAAATGAATTAAGCAGTGGTTTATATTACTCCGGTTCTTAAAAATTCCCTATAAGGGCAAGCCCCTATAGTTAATTACATCTTAAGTGACAGGAATCACCTAAGAAAACTCTCGATAATAATCAATAATTCTCGCTCTCAAGAATTTCAAAGTTTAAGTTTTCAAGGGATTGAATTTTGGGTTTCAATAGGGAATGGATCAAGTTTGGAACATTTTGTTTTGGAAATTCAAAGGAAGAAAAGTAGGAGAAATTACGGATTCGAAGCGGACTTCGGTAATTTCCCGACTATCCTATTGTTTCGCTTGGATTTAGGAAAGTCCTAATGTTTATTTAATGTTTTAATCTTGCCAATTTTAGTTAATTAGGGCTTATATTTATATGATAGAATCATACAAATTGCTCGGAAGATGTGAGGGTTTATGTCGTATCGAACGACTACCTCGGAATCCTAAAACCGATTAGGGCTTAATTTGCAATGCAAATGCCTAACGAAGAGTTGAGGATTTATGTTGCACTAGGCAAACTACCTCGAAGTCCTATGGCTTTGTTGTTTAATTCTAGGAAAGTTTTGCTGAAGTAGGTTCAAGTTTTGCTGACGACGATGGCCGTGCTGCCCACCATGCTCCGAGCTCCTTGTTGTTGCAGAGGTTTAGTTTTAGAAATCATAAATCAGGGGATGAGAAAAGTGTTCCGGTTTAGAGAAGTCTTAATTTCCAAGTGTTTTTTGTGTTTTAATTAAAACAAATCTTAAAGTTGATTAAACAGAACCGATTAAGATCCCACGGTTCCTCATCCCGGCACCGTTATTTTCATCGAATTCACTTAGTCCGGATGAATTTGCTAAACTCAACCGAATGAGTTCCACACTTTCATTTAGACCGTGGGAAATCCCGTTAGCAACACGTGGGTTACATCATCCGAGGTATTCCCGATCATTCAATGAGACGTTTTAATTTAGTTGTAGTTGTAGTTTTGTTGTTCTGTTTGTGATTAAATTTTGAGTTGTCTTATATTTTGGAATGTTGTGGAGGTGAATTTTATCTTGTAGTGTCTTTTAATTTAGTTATGGGTTTCAGTTTTGGTTTCTGTCCTAAAGGTGTAGGTTTTCATGCAACTGTTGTTTATCATGCAAGAAAAATAAGTGCGATGCGATTAAATAAATTGCAATAAAATAAATTGCAATAAAATAACAACGTACCTGGAGGGTCTTCCCGTCATCCCAAGCTGCACTTAAAACACAGTTAGAATATTTAAGCAAGTTCCTAGGTAAAGCTAAGGTAAGGGTTATGGTTTTCTACCAAATTCCTAATCCTATAGCTAGTCATTTCCTATGACGTCTAGGTTCCTTGTGTTTTTAGTTTGAAGACAATTTTCTTCATCAAAGAACAATCAAGTTCAATTGTTCTTATAAATATCCTATCATATTGAGGAAGTGCTTAAGAAGAATCTTAAACATCTTTTCAATATTTCTAGGATTGTTTTAAGTCCAAGAGAATTTAATTATGTAAATTAATCGTTCGTCCGAGGTTTTCAAGTTTTGTTAACTTGCTCAGTGAACTAGGACATTTGAATGTCCTATAAGTGAAGTAACATTTCATTTGATACTCCATTTAGGAGTTATAATAGTAAAAGCTCCTAAGGGCAAAATGACATTTAATGATTTGTGATTCAAATTTAAGTTCAAATTAATGATTTAAGTTTGGAATAGTGTTCAAGTCATCTTAGATTTATTTTTGAATTCTTCATGTCTTTATATTTAATTTAATTTAATTTAATTTAACTTAATTTAATGTAATGTGATTTAATTTAATTTAATTTAACTTAAGTTAATTTAATGTAATATGATTTAGTTTAATTTAATTTAATTTGGTTTGATGTTACATTAAATTAATTTGATTTAATTTAATTTTTAATTTAATTTGATTTAATTTAATTTAATTTAATTTAATTTATTTAATTTAATTTAATTTTTAATTTAATTTAATTTAATTTAATTTTAATTAAAGAGTTCAATTATTTAATTTTAGTTTAATGATTAAGTCTTTTAATATTTTAAATTTGAATTATCATTTTAATTAAGAATTAAACATTAATGAAATGATTAATTTAGGGATTTTTAAATTAAAGAATAAATCTCTTCCTAATAATATCCCTATTTTAATAATTCCAATTTTATTATTCTTCCAAATTTAATCAATTATTTAATTAAAGTTTAATCATTTTAAATTGCTTGATGGGTTTCAACCCTTCAATTATTAAATTTCAATCATCCAAATCAAATTAGGATCAAATATTTTACTTATTAATTTTATTAAGCCTAAAGTTTTAATTAAAGGGTTAAGATTTTAATTACCATTTTGCCCTTCAAGCTTAATAATTTCATAACTCACTAAATTGAACTCAAATGAACTTGAAATTTTTATGTGACTTCACTCATATGTCAATAAAGACATTAGAATAGAAAATGTGATTTTTCTGTATTTAATTTATTTATATAATTATTTTTGGTAGAAAATAGAGATTTCCAAGGAAAATTTAATAACATGACCAAGGAAAAGTTTCTGTCCTTAAGACAATTATGGGACATTCCTAATGACCAGAGGACCACTTGGACCAAATTTTGTGATTTTTGAATTATATTTTATTTATTAGAATTATTTTAAGTTCTGGAGTATTAATTAATTTAAAAATAAAATAAATTTTGAAAAATGAATTTTATGTTTTTCAAAAATCTCTCTGATATCAAGAAAATCAGAGAAGCAAATTTTGCAATTTTCTAATTTTTCTTTGATTTATTATAATTATTTTAGTGAAAATGCTAGAAAATACATTTTTTTAATTTTAAAATTACCCTAGAGCTTTAAAAATTAATATCTCACCAAATAGGCCTGAGAAAAATATGGGGTTTATTCCTAAGTGATTAAAATTCAAAATGTGACATTTTGGTGAATTTTATTATTTTTGTGATTTTTATTATTTTTTAATTATTAAAAATATTAAAATAATATTAAAAATCAACTTTTGTAGAAAATTGAAATTTTAATTTTCTTAAATTCCCCTGATATCAGAGAGGCTCTAAAACCAATTTGGTGAATTTTTGAAAGGTATTTTGAAAGTTATGGATTTTTTAAAGTTTAAAATGACTAAATGGCTTAATCAATCCAATTAATAGGGCTAACCAAGTCCAATTAACTTCAAATTTTTATGGTGGGTTCCTCTGATCCTAAAGGTTAGTGGAGAATTGATTTCAAGTCAATTTGATCTATGGTTAACTCTAATTAATTAGAGACCTATTTTGAGTTTTTAAGCCAATTAGGGTTGTCTAAAATGAACTAACTCAAGTCCTATTTTTCCTAGGGTTCTCTGGTCATAAGGAACATCACCAAATTTTCCTAGAATTTATTTCACAACATGCTATTTATTGGAATTAAAATACTCAAAATAGTGACATGAATTTGAAAAATCAATAACTCTTCATAGGGATGGCCTCTAACTTTGGAAAATTCAGAGGAATGTTCCCAAATTCAGAGGCTTCAAAAGCCCTATGGTCTCATGCCATGGTGAATTGTATACATGCATGGAGAATTAAATGTATGCAGAGAGTAAATAAATCATAAAAAATAAAATACTTGATGAAATTAAATGATTTCTTTTCCACATTATTCTCCTCTGTTCACTGAGCAAGAGGGTATTTTTATTTTATTTTTATGATTTTCCTACAAAAAGTTATGGATTTTCAAAGTTCTGGTAATTAAATAAATAGAAAATAACCCTAATTTTCTACTTATCCACGCGGCGCCACGCCATCCTCGGCAGCTCCGAAAGGCCACGCGTCGTCTCCTGATTCGGCGCCGCCATCCGACTCAGCGCTCCAGGGGCCCGCGATTCATGCACCATTGTGCGGTCCGGCTCGATCTAGACCGTCCGCTCGATACACGCTCGATCCGACGGCTCCCAGTCATCGTCTACGACTGGTGTGCACCCGTGACCGTCAACCTTCTAACCCTAATTTCTCACTCGATTCTCAATGGATTTTCGTGTTCTTATGCTCTATGGATTCGTCTTGAAGAGACGAACACATCCATACGGTAAACATGCTTTGAAATTTATTCAAATGAAATGGAGAATCTCTGTAAGCTCGGGAAGAAGAATGAGTTCATACCTTTGCTCAGAGAAGTGAAGCTTCGATCTGAGAGTTGTTGCACCTTCGATCGGATCCTAGCGAAGCTCGCAGATGAAGTCTCCTGGTCCGGTGAATTGTCTAGGTTGGACTTCGACCACAGCCCGATCACAAAGCTTGGAGGACCGGAGCAACTCGGGTGGCTCTAGAGATGGGGCTCGGATTTCAACTCCGAAATCGAGCTCGCCAGCAGAAGAAATGGCGAGGTGGGATTTCGATGGGGATCAAGTGCTCGTGTATGGGGAGTAGTCCGGAACAATTTTGGCGCAGTTTCCTTAAGGTTTGTTTCAGACACCTTCTCATGGCCGAGAGGTGGGGAGTTTAAATAGGCAGGGCTGGAGGGCCTCCCGTGGGAGTTGAGGGTCGGGATCACCAGCTCATGGCAAGTGAAGAACAGCTGCAATGGCCACCTGGGCATGGGGCGGCTCAGCGAGTGAGAATTCCAAGCTTGGATTGACTTGGACTTCTCGGCCATGGAGTTTTCCGGCGATCGGGGTGGCCGGCCGGCAGCAAGGGTCACCCTCGTGGTCGGTGCGGTCGTGGCCGGGTGTTTGTGCAAGCAATCGGCAAATGCCAAGTGTAAAGAGCTTGGATTGAAATGGAATGGGGGAAGACCATTTTGGGTTCAAATGAGTTAACCCATGATTTTGGACTAGGTTCACCACCCAAGGCCCGGTCTTGGGCTGAAAAGGATCACTTGGGTCGCCCAAGAGAGAATGGTGTGGTCTCCATCCATGATGAGGTGGCTAAGCATGGTTTAGTGTGTGACATGCTTAAGGTAAAAAAGAGTTTAAGAAGGATTAGGAAAGGGGACCCTCCTTTTGCTATTAATGGCTTGATCACATGTCAAGCCTTCCATGGCTTCATGTGGCTTGTCTATGGCTTGCATGGCTTGCATTTGGCTTGAAAAAAAAGTTGACTTGTTTCATGAAAAAAGGGTTTTAGAAATATTTGACATTTAGGGGTAATTTGGCATGAGGCTTAATTTGGAATTATTTGATGATGTGATTAGAACTTAGGGAATGGCTTTGATTAAATGGATGGCAAATGGAAATGTCATGTGGGCTTTAGGGCCAATTTTGGGCTTTTGTATTTGGTGGAAATGGGCTTTTAGGAAGGTTTAGGGAAGTGGGCTTTTAGGTTTTAAAATGGATTTTGGGATGAAATTTTGGTAAAGGCTTGGGCCAAATAATTGTTGAGTTTGGTTTAGGGATATGTCATGAGTGGTTTGGAGTCAATTTGGTGTGATTTGGACTTGAATTGGTTTGAATTTGGGTTTAATTGGTAAGTGGGCCTATGTAGGTCAAATTGGGCTAACTTGGGCCAATGTTGGGCTAGAGTTGAAATTGATGTAAAATTAATGTTGGGAAATGTTTATGGGAGTGTTTCAAAGAGGTTTTGGCTTAGGTTAGGTTTTGATTTTGAGGTTTGGGTCTATTTGGGCTAGGTTTAGGTTTAGGTAAAAATTGGGCTTTTTGATTTTGGGTTGAACTTGAGTGGGGTTTGGGTCTAAATTTTGGGCAAATCATGTTAGTGTTTTGTTTATGGGGATGTTAAGGAAGGTTTAGAAAAGATTTGGGGTTAATTGGAGTTGAATTGGGTGAGTTTGGGCTAAGTTTGGGTCATGGGTCCAAATTGGGCTTTAAGGCCAAAAGTGAAATTGGATCCAAATTTCAATCAAATTGGGCTTGGATTTGGTCTAAATTGGTGTTGGGGATGTTGAATTGAAGTTTAGAATTGAATTGGACCAGAATTTGGGTCAATTGGGTAGGTTAGGTTTGACATTGGGTTCATTTTGGGTTAAAATGGGTCAAATTGGGGGTTTTGATAAAAGTGGGGTAAATTGGCAAAATTGGCCCATGGTGTAGTTGAACAAAATGAAATTGGGAATATTTGGGATTTTCTGGAATTTTCTGGGAATTTTCTGAATTTTTGGATTTTTTTGGCTGAGGAGGGGTATTTTGGGTATTTGGAGGGTATTGGGAGGTATTTTTGGAATTTTTGATATTTTTGGGTATGGATGATCAATTTGAGTGATGTGGAAATGTTTGGGAATGATTTTGGAGAATTTTGGGTAATTTGTAGATGATTTTGAGAGATTTTGGGTAGTTTCAGAGCATTTGGGTAGGTTAGCGGGTGTAGGTCCCGGGGGTCAAAAATTGAAAATTTGGAAAATTGAAGATTGGGTGAATATAAGTGGAATAAAATCATTTTTGTTGAGCCATGAAGCCACATCAAGCCCATATGAGCCATGAAGGGACTCATTTGAGGCATTCACTATGTTGTTCCTAACCCTCTTAGCCAAGGGCTTAGGGGTTAGCGACCATCCATGTGAATCACCTACATGAGTCAGGAGGTCAAGTCTGGGTATGGGTGTGTTTTTAGGGAGTGTGTGAAAGTGTAGTGTGGTGTAGTGTGTGCAAGTCAACCCTTCACTGCACTGTGCCACCCGTGGCGATCCTAAAGCCAAAGAGTCCTATAGGAACTCATCATTTAAACTTCCACATTTGATTTCAACCCTCTAGGTGATTAGGGGTTTATAGTCAAGTTTGTGGAGTTTGCAGGGAGTTTAGAAGTGGTTTGAAATTCTAAAAGGTGGGTCCCAATTCTAATCCTCTAAGATAGTCAAAGGAAAAGCCTAAGGCTAGATCCTAAGCACTAAAAGAAGAAGAGAAGACCGCATCAAAAATGAGGTCAACATGACCAAATAATTCATCTAATAGGTCAACTTTTAACCAAAAAAAATAATTTTGGTCAATATAATCAGATTTTTACCTAGTGTCCACCCCCATTGACCTAATGGGTTAACTTTTGACCGAACATTCAAATTTGGTCCAAATAATCAATTTTAACCTAATGACCAATTATCGACCCAATAAGTCAATCTCTGAACAAAAAGTCAACTTTGGTCGAAATGGTCAATCCTTAACTAAATGACCATCTCATTAACCCAATAGGTCAACTTTTTAACCAGAAAGACAACTTAGGTTAAAATGATTAATCCTTCACCCAAAGAGCCTATAGGTAAACTTTTGACAAAAAAGCCAAATTTGGTCAAAATTGTAAAATTTTGACCTAATGACCACCACATTGACCCAATAGGTCAACTTTTGACCAAAAAATCACTTTGGTCAAAATGGTCAATTTCTGACCAAATGACCAATTCATTGAACCAATAGGTCAGCTCATGCCCAAAAAGTCAACTTTGGTCGAAATGGTCAATCCTTAAACAAATGACCAACCCATTGACCCAACAGGTTAACTTTTAACCAAAAAGTCAATTTTGGCTAAATTAGTCAATTTTTGAAGTAATTGGTCAATCATTTACCAAATGACTAAAAAGTCAACTTTAGTCAAAGTGGTCAATCCTTGAACCAATGACATACCCATTGACCCAATAGATCAACTTTTGACCAAAACGTTAACTTTGGTCAAAATGATCAATTTCTGTCCCAATGAATAACCCATTGATCCAATAGGTCAACTTTTGACAAAAAAGTTAACTTTAGTCAAAATGGTCAATCCTTAACCCAATGACCAACTTACTGACCCAATATGTTAACTTTTGACCAAAAAAATAATTTTCGTCAAAATAGTCAATTTTTGACCAAACGTCCACCCCATTGACCTAATAGGTCAACTTTTATGCAAAAAGTCTACTTTAGGCTAAATGGTCAATTTCTAACCAAAAGACCAACCCAATGACCCAATAGGTCAACTTTTAACCAAAAAGTTAACATTGGTCAAAATGGTCAATCCTTGACTCAATGAACAACTCATTGACCCAAAAGGTCAACTTTTGACTAAAAAATCAATTTTGGTCAAAATGGTCAATCCTTGACCCAATGGCCAACCCACTAACAAAATAGGTCAACTTTTGACCAAAGAGGCAATAGGATAACTTTTGACCAAAAAGCAAATAGGTCAACGTTTGACCAAAAAATCAATCTTAGTCAAAATGGTCAATCCTCTAACGAATGACCGACCCATTGACCCAATAGGTTAACTTTTGACTAAAAAGTCAATTTTTGTCAAAATAGTTAATTTTTAACCTAATGAGCAATTATTGACCAAATAAGTCAATCTCTTACTAAAAGTCAACTTTGGTCAAAATGGTTGACTTTTTGGTCAAAAGTTGAACTATTGGGTTAATGGGGTAGTTATTAGGTCAAAAATTGACAATTTTGACCTAAATTAACTTTTTGGTCAAAAGTTGACCTATTGGGTCAATGGGTTGGTCTTTATGTCAAAGATTGACAATTTTGACTAAAGTTTACTTTTTGGTCAGAAGTTGACCTATTGAGTCATTGGGTCAAAGATTGACCATTGCGACGAAAGTTGACATTTTGGTCAGAATGGACTATTGGGTCAACAATTGATTATTTTGACAAAACTGAAATTTTCGTCAAAAGTTTACTAATAGGTCAAAAATTGAATTTTTGGTCAAAAGTTGACCCATTCGGTCAAAAAGTGACTATTTTGGTCAAAAATTGAGATTTTGGTCATTATGTCAAAAATTTACTTTATGGTCATTTTGTCAATAATTGGTCATTTTATCAAAAATTGGCTATTTTGGGCAAAAGTTGACCTTTTGGGCCTACCGGTTGGTCATTGGGTGAATGATTGAACATTTTGACCAAAGTTAACTATTTGGTCAAAGGTTGACCTATTGGGTCAAAAATTGACCATTTTGACCAAACTTGACTTTTTGGTCAAAGTTGACCTATTGGATTAATGGGGTGGTCATTAGGTAAAAAATTGACAATTTTGACCAAAATTAACTTTTTGGTCAAAAGTTGACCTATTAGTCAACTGGTCGGCTATTAGGTCAAGGATTGACCATTTTGACCAAAATTGACTTTTTGGTCATTAGGTCAGAAATTAAACATTTTGACCAAAGTTGACTTTTCGGTTAAAAGTTGACCTATTCGGCCAATCGCGTAGTCATTACGTCAAAAAAGACAATTTTGATCAAAATTAACTTTTTGGTCAAAAGTTGAGCTATTTGGTCAATGGGTTGGTCATTAAGTCAAGAAACTGACCATTTTGTCCAAACTTGACTTTTTTTGTCAAAAGTTAGCCTATTGGATCAATGGGGTGGTCATTAGGTAAAAATTGACTATTTCGACCAAGATTGACTTTTTGGTCAAAAGTTGACCTATCGGATCAATAGGATGGTCATTGGGTCAAAAATTGATAATTTTGACAAAAGTTTTGGTAAAAAGTTGACCTAATGGGTCAATGGGATGGTCATTGGGTCAAGGATTGACCATGTTGACCAAAATTGACTTTTTGGTCAGGGATTGACTTATTGGGCCAATAATTGGCTATTTTGATCAAAATTGACTTTTCGTCGAAGTCGACTGTATTGGGTCAACGGGTCGGTCATTTTCAGAAAGGATCGACAATATTAACCACACTTAAACTTTTGGTAAAAAGTTAACCAATTGGGTGAGTGGGTTGGCATTAGGTGAAGGATTCACTAATTTGACCATAGTTGACTTTTTAGTGAGAGATTGACTTATTGGTTCAATAATTGGTCATTAGGTCAAAAATTAACTACTTTGACGAAAATTGACTTTTTGGTCAAAAGTTGACCTATTGGGTCAATGGGTTGGTCATTAGGTCAAGGATTGACCATTTTGACCAAAGTTGACTTTTTAATCAAAAGTTTACATATTGGGTCAGTGGGGTGGTCATTGGGTCATGGATTGAACATTTTAACCAAAGTTGACTTTTTGGTTAGAGATTGACTTATTGGGTCAATAATTGGTCATTATATCAAAAATTGACTTTTTTTGATGAAAATTGACTTTTTGGTCAAAAGTTGACACATTGGGTCAATGGGTTGGTCATTTGGTCAAGGATTGATCATTTTGAGAAAAGTTAACTTTTTGGTCAAAAGTTGACCTGTTGGGTCAATGAGTTGGTCATTGGGTCAAGGATTGTCCATTTTGATCAAAGTCGACTTTTTAGCTAGAGATTGACTTACTGGGTGAATGAGATGGTCATTAGGTCAAAAATTGACTATTTTAAACAAAATTGACTCTTTGGTCAAAAGTTGACATATTCGGTCGTTGGGCGAAATATTGACCATTTTGACCAAATTGATTTTTTGGTCGAAAGTTGATATATTTGGTCAATGGGTTGTTCATTGGGTCAATAATTTACCATTTTGACCAAATTTGACTTTTTTGTTAGAGATTGACTTATTAGGTCAATATTTGTTCTTAACGTCAAAAATTGACTATTTTGATCAAAATTGACTTTTTGGTCCAAGGTTGACCTTTAGGGTTAATGGATTTGTCATTGGGTCAAGGATTGACCATTTTCGCCAAAGTATACTTTTTTGTCAAAAGTAACCTATTGGGTCAATGGGGTTGGTCGTTGGGTCGAAGATTGACCATTTTGGCCAAAGTTGACTTCTTGGTCAAAGATTGACTTATTTGGTGAATAATTAGTCATTAGGTAACAAATTGATTATTTTGACCAAAATTAACATTTTGGTCAAAAGTTGACCTATTAGGTCAATGAGTTCGTCATTGGGTCAGAAATTGACCAAAGTTGACTTTCTGGTCAAAAGTTGACCTATTAGGTTAATGGGGTGGTCATTATGTCAAAAATTGACTATTTTGACAAAAATTGACTTTTTGGTCAAAAGTTGACCGATAGGATTATTGGGTCAAGGATTAACCATTTTGACCAAAGTTGACTTTTTGGTTTAAAGTTGACTTATTTGGTCAATTAGTTTGTCATTGGGCCAAGGATTGATTATTTTGACCAAAGTTGACTTTTTGTTCAGAGATTGACTTATTTTACCAACAATTAGTCATTAGGTCAAAATTGACTATTTTGACAAAAATTGAATTTTCGGACAAAAGTTGATCCATTAGGTTAATGTGGTGGTCATTAGGTCAAAAAATGATAATATTGACCAAAATTGACTTTTTTGGTTAAAAGATGACCTATTGGGTCAATGAGTTGGTCATTGGGTAAAGGATGGGCATTTTGAGCAAAGCTAACTTTTTGGTCAAAAGTTAATGTATTGGGTAAATAGATTGGTCATTTGGTCAAGGATTGACCATTTTGACCAAAGTTGACTTTTTGGTCATTTGGTCAGAAATTAACCATTTTGACCAAAGTTGACTTTTTGGTCAAAAGCTGACCTATTCGTTCAATGGGGTGGTCATTTGGTTAAAAATTGACTATTTGGACCAAAATTGACTTTTTGGTCAAAAGTTGAGCTATTTGGTCAATGTGATGGTCATTGGGTCAAGGATTGACCATTTTGACCAAAATTATCTTTTTAATCAAAAGTTGACCTATTGGGTTAATGGCTTAGTCATTGGGTTAAGGATTGACCATTTTAACCAAAGTTAACGTTTTGGTCAGAGATTTGTTCATTTGGTAAATAATTGGTCATTAGGTCAAAAATTGACAATTTTGACCAAAATTAACTTTTTGGTCGAAAGTTAACCTATTGGGTCAATGGATTGGTCATTTGTTCGACGATTGATCATTTGATCAAAGTTGACCTTTTAGTCAAAAGTTGACCTTTTGGGTCAATGGGTTGGTCGTTGGGTCAGAAATTAACCATTTTAACCATAGTTGACCTACTGGGTCAACGGGGTGGTCATTAGGTCAAAAATTGACTATTTTGACAAAAATTGACTTTTTGGTAAAAAAGTTGAGCTTTTTGGTCAATGGATTGGTCAATGGGTCATGGGTTGGTCATTTTGACCAAAGTTATCTTTTTGGTCAAAAGTTGACCTATTGGGTCAATGGATTGGTCATTGGGTCAGAAATTGACCATTTTGACCAAACTTTGCTTTTTTGTCACAAGTTGACTTATTGGATAAATGGGGAGGTCTTTAGGTAAAAAATTGACTATTTGACCAAAATTGACTATTTGGTCAAAAGCTTACCTATCGGATCAATAAGTTAGCCATTGGGGCAAGAATTAATCTTTTTTGCCAAAGTTGACTTTTTGGTAAAAAGTTGACCTATTGGATCAAGGGTCGGTCATTGGGTCAAGTATTGACCATTCTAATTAAAGTTGACTTTTTTATCAGACATTGACTTATTGAGTCAATAATTGGCCATTCAGTCAAAAATTGAGTATTTTGACCAAAATTTACTTTTTGATCAAAAGTTAACCTATTGGGTCAATGGGTTGGTCATTGGGTCAAGGATTGACCATTTTGACCAAATTTGACTTTTGGGAGAAAAGTTGACCTATTGAGTGAATGGGTTGGTCTTTGGGTCAATGATTAACCATTTCGACCATAGTTGACTTTTTGGTCAGAAATTACCGTTTTGGTCAATAATTGTCATTCGATCAAAAATTAATTATTTTGACCAAAATTGAATTTTTGGTCAAAGGTTGACCCATTTGGTCAATTGGGTGGTCATTGTGTCAGAAGTTGACTATTTTGACCAAAGTTGACCTTTGCTCAGAGGTTAACCTATTGGGTCAATGGGTTGGTCATTAGGTTAAAAATTGACGATTTTGACTAAACTTGAGTTTTTGGTCAAAAGTTGACCTATTGAGCTAAAGGGGTGGTCATTAGCTCAAAATTCAACAATTTTATCCAAAATTAACTTTTTGGTCAAAAGTTAACATATTGGGTCAATGGGTTGGTCATTAGGTCAAGGATTCACCAATTTGACCAAAGTTGGCTTTTTGGTCAGAAGTTGACCTATTGAGTCAATGGGTTAGTCATTGGATCAAAGATTGACCATTTCGACCGAAGTTGACTTTTTGGTCATTATGTCAAGAATTGGTCATTATGTCAAAAATTCATTATTTTGGTCAAAAGTTGACCTATTGGGTCTACCTGTTGGTCATTGGGTGAAGGATTAACCATTTGGACCAATAATTGATCTTTATGTCAATAATTGGTCATTATGTCAAAAATTAACTATTTTAGTCAAAAGTTCACCTGATGGGTCTACTAGTTGGTTATTGAGTCACGGATTGACCAGTTTGGCCAATAATTGGTCATTATGTCAAAAATTGACTTTTGGTCATTATGTTAAAAATTGACTTTTTGGTCATTATGTCAATAATCGGTCGTTATTTCAAAAATTGACTATTTTTTTCTAAAGTTAACCTATTGGGTCTGCCTGTTGGTCATTAGGTGAATGATTGGTCATTTTGACCAAAGTTGACTTTCTGGTCAAAGGTTGAACTATTGGGTCAATTGGTTGATCATTGGGTCAAAAATTGATTGTTTTGACCAAACTAGACTTTTTGGGTTAATCGGGAGTCATTAGGTTAAAAATTAACAATTTTGACCAAAATTAACTTTTTGGTCAAAAGTTGGCCTGTTGGGTTAATGAGTTGGTCTTTGGGTCAAGGATTGACCATTTTGACCAAAGTTGACTTTTTGGTCAGAAGTTGACCTATTGAGTCAATGGATCGGTCATTGGGTCAAAGATTGACCATTTCGACCAAAGTTGTCTTTTTTGTCAGAATGAACTTTATTGGGTCAAATATTGATTATATTGACAAAACTGAAATTTTTGTCATTAGTTGCCTCATTAGGTCAAAAATTTAATTTTTGGTAAAAAGTTGGCCCGTTTGGTCAAAAATTGACTATTTTTGTCAAAAATTGAGATTTTGGTCATTATGTCAAAAATTGACTTTTTGGTCATTTTGTCAATAATTGGTCATTATGTCAAAAATTGACTATTTTGGTTAAAAAGTTGAAATATTCGGTCTACCGGTTGGTCATTGGGTGAAGGATTGATCATTTTAACCAAAGTTGACTTTTTGGTCAAAGGTTGACTTATTGGATCAGAAATTGACCATTTTGACCAAACTTCACTTTTTGGTCAAAAGTTGACCTATTGGATTAATGTTGTAGTCATTAGGTAAAAAATTGACAATTTTGACAAAAATTGACAATTTTGACCAAAATTCACTTTTTGGTCAAAAGTTGACCTATTAGGTCAATGGGTTGGCCATTGGGTCAAGGATTGACCATTTTGACCAAAATTGACTTTTTGGTCATTAGGTCAGAAATTAACCATTTTGACCAAAGTTGACTTTTGGTCAAAAGTTGACCTAATCGGTCAACTGTGTAGTCATTAGGTAAAAAATAGACAATTTGGGCCAAAATTGACTTTAGGTCAAAAGTTGAGCTATTTGGTCAATGGGTTGGTCATTAGGTCAAGAAATTAACCATTTTGATCAAACATGACTTTTTTGTCAAAAGATGACCTATTTGATCAATGGGGTGGTCATTAGGTAAACTGACAATTTTGACCAAAATTAAATTTTTGGTCAAAGTTTGACCTATTGGATCAATATGTTGGTCATTAGGTCAAGAATTGATCATTTTGTCCAAAGTTGACTTTTTAGTAAAAAGTTGACCTATTGGGTCAATGGGTTGGTCATTGGGTCAACGATTGAGCATTTTCACCAAAGTTGACCAATTAGGTCAATAGGTTGGTCATTAGGTAAAAAATTGACTATTTTTACCAAAATTGACTTTTTGGTCAAAAGTTGACCTATTGGGTCAATGGGTTGGTCATTGGGTCAATGATTGACCTTTTTGACCAAAGTTGATTTATGGTCAAAAGTGGACCTATTGGGCCAATGGGTTAAGGATTGACCATTTTGAACAAACTTGACTTTTGGTCAAAGATTTACTTGTTGGGTCAATAATTGATCATTAGGTCAAAAATTAACTTTTTTGACCAAAATTGACTTTTTAGTCAAAGTTGACCTATTGGGTCGAGGACTGAAAATTTTGACCAAAGTTGTTTATTTAGTCTAAGGTTAACCTATTGGGTCAATGGGGTGGTTGTTAGGTTAAAAATAGAATATTTTAACTAAAGCTTACCTTTTGTCAAAAGTTGACCATTTGGGTCAATGGGTATGTCATTGTGTCAGGGAAATACCGTTTTGACCAAAATTGACATTTTGGTCAAATGTTGACCCATTGGGTCAATGGGATGGTGATCAGGTGAAAAATTGACTATGTTGACAAAAAATTGACTTTTTGGTCAAAAGTTGACCTATTGGGTCAATGGGTAAGTCATTTTGTAAAGGATTGACCATTTTGACCACACTTGATTTTTTGGTAAAAAGTTAACCTATTTGGTCAATGGGTTGACCATTCGGTCAAGGATTCACCAATTTGACCAAAGTTAACTTTTAAGTCAGAGATTGACTTATTGGTTCAATTATTAGTCATTAGGTCAAAAATTGACTATTTTGAATAAAATTGATATTTTGGTCAGAAGTTGACCTATTGGGTCAATGGGTTGGTCATTGGGTCAAGGATTGACCAATTTGACCAAAGTTGACTTTTTGGTCAAAAGTTGACCTATGGTCCCAAGGATTGACCATTTTGACCAAAGTTGACTTTTTGGTCAGAGATTGAATTATTGGGTCAATAATTGGTCATTATATCAAAAATTGATTTTTTTGACCAAAATTGTCATTTTTGTCAAAAGTTGACACATTGGGTTAATGGGTTGGTCATTTTGTCAAGGATTAATCATTTTGATAAAAGTTAACTTTTTGGTCAAAAGTTACCTGTTGGGTCATTGAGTTGGTCATTGGGTTAACGATTTTCCATTTTGACAAAAGTTGACTTTTTAGCCAGAGAATGACTTACTAGGTCAATGAGATGGTAATTAGGTCAAAAATTGACTATTTTAAACAAAATTAACTTTTTGGTCAAATGTTGACCTATTCGGTCATTGGGTCAACGATTGACCATTTTGTCCAAGTTGATTTTTTGGTCAAAAGTTGACCTATTTAGTCAATGGGTTGGTCTTTGAGTCAAGAATTTACCATTTTGTCTAAATTTGACTTTTTTGTCAGATATTGACTTATTAGGTCAATAATTGTTTGTTAGGTCAAAATTGAATATTTTGACAAAAATTGACTTTTTGGTCCAAGGCTGACCTATTGGGTTAATGGGTTGGTTATTGGGTCAAGGATTGACCAGAGTTGACTTTTTTGTCAAAAGTTGACCTATTAGGTCAATGGGTTGGTCATTGGGGCAAGGTTTGACCATCTTGACCAAAGTTGACTTTTAGCCAGAGATAGACTTATTAGGTCAATATGGTGGTCATTAGGTCAAAAATTGATTATTTTGACCAAAATTGACTTTTTGGTCAAAAGTTGACTAATTGGGTCATTCGGTCAAGGATTAACCATTTTGACCAAAGTTGACTTTTTGATCAAAAATTGACGTATTGGGTCAATGGGTTGGTCATTGGGTCAAGGATTGACCATTTTGACCACAGTTTAGTTTTTGGTCGGCGATTCACTTATTGGGTTAATAATTAGTCATTAAGTCAAAAATTAACTTTTTTGAGCAAAATTAAATTTTTGTTCAAAAGTTGACCCATTGGGTCAATGGGGTGTTATCAGGTCAGAAATTGACCATTTTGACCAAAGTTGTATTTTTGGTCAAAAGTTGACCTATTGGGTGGATAGGGTGGTCATTAGGTCAAAAATTGACTATTTTGACCAAAATTGACTTCTTGGTCAAAACTTGACCTATTCGGCAGATGGGTTGGTCATTGGGTCAACGATTGATAATTTTGAGCAAAGTTAACTTTTTGTTCAAAAGTTGACCTATTGGGTCAATTGGGTTGGTCGTTGGGTCAAAGATTGACCATTTTGGCCAAAGTTAACTTTTTGGTCGGAGATTGACTTATTGGGTGAATAATTGATCTTTAGGTCAAAAATTGACTATTTTGACCAAAATTGACTATTTTGACCAAAATTGACATTTTGGTCAAAAGTTAGCCTATAAGGTCGATGAGTTTGTCATTGGGTCAAAAATTGACCATTTTGACCAAAGATGACGTTTTGGTCAAAAGTTGACCTATTGGGTCAATAAGGTGGTCATTTTGTCAAAAATTGACTATTTTAACCAAAATTGACTTTTTGATCAAAAGTTAACCTATAGAGTCATTGGGTCAAGGATTGACCATTTTGACCAAAGTTGACTTTTTTGTATAAAGTTGACCTATTTGGTCAATCGTTTTGTCGTTAGGTCAAGGATTAACCATTTTGACCAAAGTTGACTTTTTTATCAGAGATCGACTTGTTGTACCAATAATTGGCCAAAAGGCCAAAATTGGCTGTTTTGACCAAAAATGAATTTTCGGACAAAAGTTGACCTTTTAGGTCAATGGGTTAGTCATTAGGTCAAATATTGACTATATTGACCAAAATTGACTTCTTGGATAAAAGTATACCTATTGGGTCAATGAGTTGGTCATTGGGTCAAGGATGGGACATTTTGAGCAAAGTTGACTTTTTGATCAAAAGTTGACCTTTTGAGTCAATGGATTGGTCATTGGGTCAAGGATTAACCATTTTGACCAAAGTTAACTTTTTGTTCAATGGGTCAGAAATTAATCATTTTGACCAAAGTTGACTTTTTTGTCAAAAGCTGACATATTCGGTCAGTGGGGTAGTCGTTTGGTCAAAAATTAACTATTTAGACAAAAAATGACTTTTCGGTCAAAAGTTGAGCTTTTTGGACAATGGGTTAGTCATTGGGTCAAGAATTGACCCTTTTTACCAAAATTGTCTTATTGGTCAAAATCTGACCTATTGGGTCAATGGGTTGGTCATTGGGTCAAGGATTGACCATTTTGACCAAATTTGGCGTTTTGGTCAAAGATTTGTTAACTAGGTCAATAAATGTTCATTAGATCAAAATTGACTATTTTGACCAAAAATAACTTTTTGGTTGAAAATTAACCTATTGGTTTAATGGATGGTCATTGGGTCAACGATTGATCATTTTGACCAAAGTTGACTATTTGGTAAAAAGTTGACTTATTGGGCCAATGGATTGGCCGTTGGGTCAGAAAGTGACCATTTTATCCAAAGTTGACCTATTGGGTCAATGGGGGTGGTCATTAGGTTAAAAATTGACTATTTTGACCAAAATTAACTTTTTGGTCAAAAGTTGAGCTTTTTCGTTAATGGGTTAGTCATTGGGTTAAGGATTGACCATTTAAACAAGAGTTATCTTTTTGGTTAAAAGTTGACTTATTGGGTCAGAAATTGACCATTTTGTCCAAACTTGACTTTTTGTCAAAAGTTGACCTATTGAATCAATGGGGTGGTCATTAGGTAAAAAATTGATTATTTCTACCAAAATTGACTTTTTGGTCAAATATTGACCTATCGGATCAATAGGTTGGTCATTGGGTCAAGAATTGATCATTTTGACAAAGTTGACTTTTTGATAAAAAATTAACCTATTGGGTCAATGGGTTGGTCATTGCGTCAAGGATTGACCATGTTGACCAAAGTTGACTTTTCGGTCAGAGAGTGACTTATTGGGTCAATAATTGGCTATTTTGACCAAAATTGTCTTTTTGGTCAAAAGTTGACCTATTGGGTCAATGGGTTGGTCATTTTGTAAAGGATTGACCATTTTGACCACACTTGATTTTTTGGTAAAAAGTTAATCGATTGGGTCAATGGGTTGGTTATTGGGTCAAGGATTCACCAATTTGACCAAACTTAACTTTTTAGTCAAAGATTGACTTATTGGTTCAATAATTGGTCATTAGATCAAAAATTGACTAATTTGACCAAAGTTGACTTTTTGATCAAAAGTTGACCTATTAGGTCAATGGGTTGGTCGTTGAGTTAAGGATTGACCATTTTGACCAAAGTTCACTTTTTTGTCAGAGATTGACTTATTGGGTCAATAATTGGTCATTATATCAAAAATTAACTTTTTTTGACTAAAATTGACTTTTTGGTCAAAAGTTGACACATTAGGTCAATGGGTTGGTCATTTGGTCAAGGATTGATCATTTTGACAAAAGTTAACTATTTTGTCAAAAGTTGACCTGTTGGTTCAATGAGTTGGTCGTTAGGTCAAGGATTGTCCGTATTGACCAAGTTGATTTTTTGGTCGAAAGTTGACCTATTTGGTCAATGGGTTAGCCATTGGGTCAAGAATTTACCATTTTGACCAAATTTGACTTTTTTGTCAGAGATTAACTTATTAGGTCAATAATTGTTCATTAGGTCAAAAATTGATTATTTTAACAAAAATTGACTTTTTTTCCAAGGTTAACCTATTGGGTTAACGTGTTGGTCATTGGGTTAAGGATTGACCATTTTGGCCAAAGTTTACTTTTTTGTCAAAAGTTGACCTATTGGGTCAATGGGGTTGGTCGTTGGGTTAAAGATTGACCATTTTGGCCAAGGTTGACTTCTTGGTCAGAGATTGACTTATTGAGTGAATAATTGGTCATTATGTCAGAAATTGACTATTTTGACCAAAATTGTCATTTTGGTCAAAAGTTGACTTATTAGGTCAATGAGTTCGTCATTGGGTCAAAAATTGACTATGGTTGACTTTTTGGTCAAAAGTTGACCTATTGGTTCAATGGGGTGGTCATTATGTCAAAAATTGACTATTTTGACAAAAATTGACTTTTTGGCCAAAAGTTGACCTATAGGGTCATTGGGTCAAGGATTAACCATTTTGACCAAAGTTGACTTTTTGGTTTAAAGTTGACTTATTTGGTTAATTGTTTTGTCATTGGGTCAAGGAATGACCATTTTGACCAAAGTTGACTCTTTGATCAGAGATTGACTTGTTGTACCAATAATTGGTTAATAGGTCAAAATTGACTATTTTGACCAAAATTAAATTTTTGGACTAATTTTGATCCATTGGGTTAATGGGCAGGTCATTAGGTCAAAAAATCACTATATTGACCAAAATTGACTTTTATTAAAAGTTGATCTATTGGGTCAATGAGTTGGTCATTAGGTAAAGGATGGGCCATTTTGAGTAAAGTTGACTTTTTTGTCAAAAGCTGGCCTATTGGGTCAATGGATTGGTCATTGGATCAAGGATTGACCATTTTATCCAAAGTTAACTTTTTGTTCAAAAGTTGACCTATTGGGTCAATGGGGTTGGTCGTTGGTCAAAGATTGACCATTTTGTCCAAAGTTGACTTTTTTGCTCATAGATTGACTTATTGGGTGAATAATTAGTCATTAGGTTAAAAATTGATTATTTTGACCAAAATTGACATTTTAGTCAAAAGTTGACCTATTAGGTCAATTAGTTCTTCATTGGGTCAGAAATTGACCATTTTGACCAAAGTTGACTTTTTGGTCAAAAGTTGTCCTATATGGTCAATGGGGTGGTCATTATGTCGAAAATTTATTATTTTGGCCAAAATTGACTTTTTGATCAAATGTTGATCTATAGGGTCATTGGGTGTCAAGGATTGATCATGTTGACCAAAGTTGAATTTTTGGTTTAAAGTTGACCTATATGGTCAATTGGTTTTTCATTGGGTCAAGGATTGACTATTTTGACGAAAGTAGAAATTTTTATAAGAGATTGACTTATTAAACTAATAATTGGTCATTAAGTCAAAATTGACTATTTTGACCAAAATTGAATTTTCGGACGAAAGTTGACCCATTGGGTCAATGGGATGGCCATCAGGTCAAAAATTGACTATAATGACCAAATTTGACTTTTTGGTTAAACGTTAACCTATTGGGTCAATGAGTTGGTCATTGGGTCAAGGATGAGCCATTTTGAGCACAGTTGACTTTTGGTCAAAAGTTGACCTATTGGGTCAATGGATTTGTCATTAGGTCAAGGATTTACCATTTTAACCAAAGCTGACTTTTTGGTCATTGGGTCAGAAATTAACCACATTGATCAAAGTAGACATTTTGGTCAAAAGTTGACCTATTCGGTCAATGGCATGGTCATTTGGTCAAAAATTGACTATTTGGACAAAAATTTACTTTTTGGTCAAAAGTTGAGCTATTTGGTCAGTGGGTTGGTCATTGGGTCAAGGATTGACCATTTTGACCAAAATTGTCTTTTTGGTCAAAAGTTGATCTATTGGGTCAATGGGTTTGTCATTGGGTCAAGGATTAACCATTTTGACCAAAGTTGACATTTTGTTTAGAGATTTGTTTATTAGGCGAATAATTGATCATTAGGTCAAAATTGACTATGTTTACCAAAATTAACTTTTTGGTCAAAAGTTAACATATTGGGTCAATGGGCTGGTCATTAGGCTAACAATTGATCATTTTAACCGAAGTTAAATTTTTGGGTCAAAAGTTGACCTATTGGGTAAATATGTTGGTCGTAAGGTCAGCAATTTACCATTTTAACCAAAGTTGACCTATTGGGTCAATGGGGTGGTCATTAGTTCAAAAATTGACTATTTTGACTAAAATTGACTTTTTGGTAAGAACTTGAGCTTTTTGGTCAACGGGTTGGTCTTTGGGTCGAGGATTGAGCATTTTGACCAAAGTTCTCTTTTTGGTCAAAAGTTGACCTATTGGGTCAATGGGTTGGTCGTTAGGTTAGAAATTGACCATTTTGACCAAACTTGACTTTTTGTCACAAGTTGACCTATTGGATCAATGGGGAGGTCATTAGGTAAAAAAGTAACTATTTTGACCAAAATTGACTTTTTTGTCAAAAATTGACCTATCAGTTCAATAGGTTGGTCATTGGGTCAAGAATTGATCTTTTTGACCAAAGTTAACTTTTTGGTTAAAAGTTGACCTATTGGGTTAAGGCTTGGTCATTGGGTCAAGGATTGGCCATTTTGACCAAAGTTGATTTTTTGGTCAGAGATTGACTTATTGGGTCAATAATTGGTCATTAGGTTAAAAATTGACTATTTTGACAAAAATTGACTTTTTGGTCAAACGTTGACTTATTGAATCAATGGGTTGGTCATTGGGTCAAGTATTTATCACTTTGACCAAAGTTAACTTTTCGGTTAAAAGTTGACATATTGGGTCAATGGGTTGGTCGTTGGCTCAGAAATTGACCATTTTAACCAAAGTTGACCTATTGGGTTAAATGGGGTGGTCAATTGGTCAAAGATTAACAATCTTGACCAAAATTGACTTTTTAGTCAAAAGTTGACCTATTGGGTCAATGGGTTGGTCATTGGGTCAAGGATTGACCATTTTGACCAAAGTTGACTTTTTGCTCAAAAGTTGACCTATTGGGTCAAAGGGTTGGTCATTGGGTCATGGATTGTCGATTTTGACCCAAGTCGACGTTTTGATCAGAGATTTTCTTATTGGGTCAATAATTGGTCATTAGGTCAAAAATTGAATATTTTGACCAAAATTAACTTTTTGGTCGAAAGTTAACCTATTGGGTTAATAGGTTGGTTATTGGGTCAACGATTGGTCATTTTAACCAAAGTTAACTTTTTGGTCAAAAGTTGACCTATTGGGTCAATAGGTTGGTCTTTGGGTCAGAAATTGACCATTTTAACCGTAGTTGGCCTATTGGGTCAATGGGGTGGTCATTAGCTCAAAATTTGACTATTTTGACCAAAATTGACATTTTGTTCAAAAGTTAAGCTTTTGGTCAATGGGTTTGTCAATGGCTCAAGGATTGACAATTTAAACAAAAGTTGTCTTTTTGGTCAAAAGTTGACCTATTGGGTCAATGGGTTGGTCATTGGGTTGGAAATTGATAATTTTATCCAAACTTGACTTTTTTGTCAAAAGTTGACCTATTGGATCAATGGGGTGGTCATTAGGTAAAAAATTGAATTTCTTGACCAAATTTGACTTTTTGGTCAAAAGTTGACTTATCGGATCAATAGGTTGATCATTGGGTCAACAATTGATCATTTGATAAAAGTGGACTTTTTGGTAAAAAGTTGACCTACTGGGTCAAGGATTGACCATGCTGGCCAAAGTTGACTTTTTGGTTAGAGATTGACTTTATTGGGTGAATAATTGGTCATTAGGTCAAAAATTGACTATTTTGACCAAAATTGACTTTTTGGTCAAAAGTTGACCTATTGGGTTAATTGGTTAGTAATTGGATCAAGGATTGACCTCCTTGATAAAAGTTCAAAAGTTGACCTATTGGGTCAATGGATTTGCCTTTAGGTTAAGGATTGACTGTTTTCACCAAAATTGAAGTTTGGGTTAAAAGTCAATTGGTTCAACAGGGTGGTCATTGGGTCAGAAATTGACCATTTTGACCAAAGTTGACTTTCTGGTCAAATATTCACCTATTAGGTTACTGATTTGGTCATTGGGTCAAGAATTGACCATTTGACCAAAGTTGGCTTTTAGGTCAAAAGTTGGCCTATTGGGTCAATGGGTTGGTCATTGGGTTAGAAGTTGACCATTTTGACCAATTTAATTTTTTGGTCTTAAGTTGACATATAGGGTAAATGGGTGGTATTAGGTAAAAAATTGACTATTTTGACCAAAATTGACTTTTTGGTCAAAAGTTGACCTATTGGGTTAATGGATGGTCATTAGGTCAAAAATTGTCTATTTTGACCAAAATTAACTTTTTGGTCAAAAGTTGACCTCTTGGGTCAGTGGGTTGGTCTTTGGGTCAAGGATTGACCATTTTGACCAAAGTTGACTTTTTGCTTAAAAGTTAACCTATTGGGTCAATGGGTTGGTCATTGGGTCGAAGATTGACCATTTTGACCAAAGTTGACGTTTTGTTCAGAGATTGGTTTATTGGGTCATTAATTGGTCATTAGGTCAAAAATTGACTATTTTGACCAAAATTGATTTTTTGGTCGAAAGCTAACTAATTAGGTCAATAGGTTGGTCATTGTGTCAACGGTTGATCATTTTGACCAAAGTTGACTTTTTAGTATAAAATTGATCTATTGGGTCAATGGGTTGGTCGTTGGGTTAGAAAATGACCATTTTAACCAAAGTTGACATATTGGGTTAATGGGGTGGTCACTAGGTCAAAAATTGACTATTTTGACCAAAATTGACTTTTTTTGTCAAAAGTTGACCTATTTGGTCAATAGGTTGGTCATTGAGTCAAGGATTGATCATTTTGACTAAAGTTGACTTTTTGGTCAGAAGTTGACCAATTAGGTCAATGGGTGGTCATTTGGTCAAGGATTTACCATTTTGAACAATGTTGCCTTTTTGGCGGAGATTAACTTATTGGGTCAATAAGTGGTCATATGTAAAAAATTGACTGTTTTGACAAAAACTGGTTTTTTATCAAAAATTGACCTATTTGGTCAATGGGTTTGTCTTGAGTCAGGGATTTATCATTTTGACCAAAGTTAACCTTTTGGTCAGAAGTTGACCTATTGGGTCAATAATTCATCATTAGGCTAAAAATTGACTATTTTGACCAAAATTGACTTTTTGGTCAAAATTCGATATATTGGGTCAGTGGGTTAGTTATTAGGTTAAGGATTTACCATTTTGAACAAAGTTGACTTTTTGGTTCAAAGTTGACCTATTGGGTCAATGAATTTATTATTGGGTCAAAGATTGACCATTGTGACCAAAGTTGACTTTTTGGTCAGAGATTTACTTATTGGGTCAATAATTAGTCATTAGGTCAGAAATTGACTATTTTAATAAAAATTGATTTTTTGTTCAAAAGTTGACCTATTGGGTCAAAAGTTGGTCATTTGGTCAAGAATCGACTATTTTTACCAAAGCTGACTTTTTGGTCATATGTTGACCCCAAATGTACCCTAAATCCCCCAAAGTTAACCAATATCACAAAAATTAGCCAAAATCCTAAACAAGCCAAAATCCCCTATGGCCCAAAAAAATCTCATTTGCTCACCAAAATGATCTTCAAGCACTCTAAATTACACAATTCATCAAAAAGACTCCACATTCCAAACTACCCAATTAACGCAATTTTTACCAAAACTCTCCAAAATTAACAAAATGCCCTTAAAATCATAAAAACCTCAATAAACTCCAAATTCCTACGATTTGACTAAAAATCTTTCTAAACTACTTCACATTATTGAAATTCCTCAAATTCAGCAGAAATCTACCAAAATTAGTGAAAATCACAAAAATTCCCAAAATGCCCCCATGCCCCAATAACTCAATTATACACCAAAAACATTTTAAACCTCTCCAAATTGATTTAAAATACTCCACAATGCTTAAAACTAGCCAAATGACCCTAACTCTCCAAAACTACCAAAATATCCCGATTTTCACAAAAAATTCCCAAAATTTTCAAAACGACTTTAAAAACCTAAAAATTCCAAAAATCTCTAAATTCCCAAACTTTCACCAAAAATCATTCTATACAACTTCAAATTATTCTAACTGCCCAAATTCACCCCAAATCTCCAAAAATTAGTCAAAATCTCAGAAATTCTGAAAGAGACCCTTTGGTCTTATTTCTTCACCAATATCATTTTAAACATCTCCAAATTACCCAATTAATCTAAAATACTCCAGATTCCTTAAAATAGCCAGATTGCCATAAATTCTCCAAAACTACCAAAATAACCTAATTTTGAGTAAAAATCTCAAAAATTACCAAAATGTCCTTAAAACCCTAAAAATTCCAAAAATCTCGAAATTCCTAAGATTTCACCAAAATCATTCTAAACCACTCGAATTTATTCAAATTGCACAAATTCACCCCAAATCTTCCAAAATTAGCCAAAATCCAAAAAATTCAAAAATTGCCCCTACTGCCCAAAAATTCCTATTTTTTCACCAAAATTATTTCAAATCTCTCCAAATTACCCAATCGGTCTAAAATACTCCGCATTCTTTCATAGTAGCTAAATTCTCCAAAACTACTAAAATAACCCATTTTAGACAGAAATTCTCCAAAATTACCAAAATACCATTAAAACCGTAAAAATATCAAAAATCTCCAAATTCCTTATATTTCACCAGAAATCATTCTAAACTTTTTCAAATTATTCAAATTGTAAAATTCACCCAAAATTAACCAAAATCCAAAATAGTGCAAAATTGCCCCTGTGGCCCAAACAATCTCATTTATTCAACAAAATCATTTTAAACCTCTCCAAAGTACCCAATTATTTTAAAAGAAGCAAAATTGCCCTAAATTCTCAAAAAATACCAAAAATTTTCATTTCTTCCCTAAATTCATCTTCAATCTCTCCAAATTACACAATTAATCTAAAAAACTACACATTCAAATCAACCTAAATAATCTCATTTTGACCAAAATTCTCTAAATATACCAAAATGCCATTAAAACCCTTTAAACCCCAAAAATCACCAACATCTTAAGATCTCAACAAAAATCATTCTAAACTACTTCAAAATATTCAAATTACCTAAATTCACTACAATTCTTCCAAAATTAGCCAATATCACAAAAAATTCCAAAATGCCTCTACGGCACAAAGATTCTCAATTCTACACAAAAAAAAACATTTTAAACCTTTCCAAATTGATTTAAAATAGTGCACATTGCTTAAAACTAGCCTAATTCTCAAGAACAACCAAAATATCCCAATTTTCACAAAAATTCTCCAAAATTACCAAAACAACCTTAAAACTCTAAAAATCCCAAAATTTTCCAAATTCTTAGGATTTCACCAAAAAATATTCAAACCACTTAAAAATTTTCAAATTGCAGAAATTCACCCCAAATCTCCAAAAATTAGTCAAAATCCCAAAAGTTCCGAAAAAGACCATCTGGCCTTATTTCTTCACCAAAATCATTTTAAAACTCTCTAAATTACTCGATTGATCGAAAAGACTCCACATTCTTTAAAACTATACAAATTGCCCTAAATTCTCCATAAGTACCAAAATAACCCAATTTTCACAAAAATTCTCCAAAATTACCAAAATGTCCATAAAACCCTAAAAATCCCAAAATTCTCCAAATTCCTAAGATTTCACCAAAAATCATTCTAAACCACTCCAAATTACTCAAATTTGTACAAACTCGCCCCAGATCTTACAAAATTAGCCAAAATCCCAAAAATTCTAAAATTTCCCCTATGGCCCAAAAATTCTCTTTTCTTCACCAAAATCATTTCAAACCTCTCCAAATTACCCAATTGATCTAAAATACTCCACTTTTTTTAATACTATCCCAATTGCCCTAAATTCTCCAAAACGACCAAAGTAACTCCATTTTCACAAAGATTCCCCAAAATAACCAAAATACCCTTAAAACCCTAAAAATACCAAAAATCTCCAAATTCCTCAGATTTCACCAAAAGTCATTCTAAAGCACTACAGATTAATCAAATTACTAAATTCACCTAGAATTAGCTAAAATCCCAAAAAGGGCCAAATTGCCTCTATGGCCCAAAACAATCTCATTTCTTTACGATAATCATTTTAAACCTCTCCAAATTGCCCAATTAATTTAAAATAATCCACATTACTTAAAACTAACCAAATTGCAATAAATTCTCAAAAACAACCAAAATAACCTATTTTTCACCAAAATTACCAAAATGCCCTTTGAAACCTTAAAACACCAAAAATCTCCAGATTCCTAAGATTTCACCAAAAATCATTCTAAATCGCTCCAAGTTGCTCAAATTGCCTAAATTTACCCCAGCTCTCTAAAAATTAGCCAAAATTTAAAAAATTCATAAAATGCCCCTTTGGCCAAAAAAATTATCATTTCTTCACCAAAATCATTTTAAACTACATAAAATTATTCAAATTACTGAAATTCACCCAAAATCTCCCAAAATTATCAAAAATCCCAAAAATTCCCAAAAGGCCCTATGGCCAAAAAAATTCTCATTTCTTCACCAAAATCATCTTCAATCTCTCCAAATTACAAAATTGATCTAAAAGACTCCACATTCAAAACTACCGAAATAACCTAATTTTTACCAAAATTCTCCAAAATAAACAAAATGGCCTCAAACCTCCTAAAACCCCAAAAAACTCCAAACTCCTAAGTTTTCAACAACAATCATTCTAAACTACTTCAAATTATTTAAATTGCATAAATTAACTAAAATCTTCTAAAATTAACCAATATCACGAAAAATTCCAAAATGCCCTTATGGCCCAAAAATTCTCATTTCTTCACTAAAACTATTTTAAACCTCTCTGAATTTCCTAATTGATCTAAAATACTCCACGTTCCATAAAACTAGCCAAATTGCCCTAAAATCTCCAAAACTACCAAAATAACCCAATTTTCACAGAAAAATCATTCTAAACCACTTCAAATTATTCAGATTGCTAAATTCACTAAAAATTAGCCAAAATCCCAAAAAGTGCCAAATTGCCCTTGTGGCGCAAAACAATCTAATTTCAATACCAAAATCATTTTAAACCTTTCCAAATTACAAAATTATTATAAAATACTACACATTTCTTAAAACTAGCCAATTTACCCTTAATTCTTCAAAACTACCAATATAACCTATTTTTCAACAAAATTACCAAAATACCCTTAAAACCTTAAAAATCCCAAAAATCTCCAAATTACTAAAATTTCACCAAAATTATTCTAAATCATTCGAAGTTACTGAAATTGCCCAAATTCACTCTACATCTCCAAAAATCAGCCAAACTTTCAAAAATTCTCAAAATACCCCTCTGGCTCAAAAATTCTAATTTCTTCATCAAAATCATTTTAAACTACTTAAAATTATTTAAATTACCCAAATTTACCCCAAGTCTCCCAAAATTAGCCAAAACCCTAGAAATTCCCAAAACCCTCTATGGCCTAAAATATTCTCATAGTTCACCCAAATCAGCTTCAATCTCTCCAAATTACACAATTGATCTAAAAGACTCTCATTCAAAACTACCAAAATTATCCAAATTACGAAAATTCACTTAAAATCCTTAAAACCCAAAAAATCTACAAATTCGTATGTTTTCACCAAAAAAAATTCTAAACTACTACAAATGATTTAAATTGCCCAAATTCACTACAAATATCCCAAAATTAGCTAAAATCACAAAAATTCCCAAAATGCCATCAAGGCTTAAAGATTCTCAATTCTACACCAAAATCTTTTTAAACCTCTCCAAATTACTCAATTGATCTAAAGTACTCCACATTCCTTAATGGTGGCCAAATTGCCCTAAATTCTCCAAAACTATAAAAATAACCCTATTTCGACAAAAAATCCCCAATATTACCAAAATACCAATAAAACCCTAAAAATTCCAAAAACCTCAAATTCGAACGATTTCACCAAAAATCATTCTAAACCACTTCAAATTACTCAAATTTTCTAAATTAAAAAAAAATAGCCAAAATCCTAAAAAGCGTTAAATTGTCCATGTGGCCCAAAACAATCCCATGTCTTCATGAAAATTATCTTAAACCTCTCCAAATTACACAATTAATTTAAAATACTCCACATTTTTTAAAACTAGCTAAATTGCCCTAAATTCTCCAAAAATACCAAAATAACCTATTTTCACCACAATTACCTGAATGCCCTTAAAACCATAAAAATACTAAAAATCTCCAAAGTCCTAAGATTTCACCAGAAACCATAAAAATACCAGAAATCTCTAAAAGTACTAAATCACTCCAAGTTACACAAATTGCACGAATTCACCCAAGATATCCCAAAATTAGCCAAAATTTAAATAATTTTCAAAACGCCCTATGGCCTAAAATTCTCCTCTTCACCGAAAAATAAATTTAAACTGCTTAAAATTATTCAAATTGCCCAAATTCACCCCAAATCTCACAAATTTAGACAAAATCCCAAAAATTTTCAAAAGCCCTGATAGCCCACAAAATTCTCATTTCTTCACCAAAAATCATCTTCAATCTCTCCAAATTAGACAATTGATCTAAAAGACTTCACTTTTAAAACTACCCAAATAACCCAATTTTTACCAAAAATTCTCGAAAATTACCAAAATGCCCTTAAAAACCATAAAACCCCAAAAATCTCCAAATTCCTAAGATTTTGCCAAAAATCATTCTAAACTACTTCAAATTATTCAATTTACCCAAACTCACCAGAAATCTCCTAAAATTAACAAAAATCTAAAAAAATTCCCAAAATGCCATATGGCCTAAAAATTCTCAATTATAAACCAAAATCATTTCAAACCTCTTCAAATTACCCAATTGATCTAAAACTCCACATTCCTTAGTACTAGCCAAATTGCCCTAATTTCTTCAATTACCAAAATAACCCATTTTTCATCAATATTCTCCAAAACTACCAAAATACCCTTAAAACCCTAAAAATCCAAAAATCTCTAAATTTATAGTATTTCATCAAAAATCATTCTAAACTACTTTAAAATATTCAATTTGACCAAATTCACCCAAAATCTCCCAAAAATTACCAATATGTCTGTATGGCCCAAAAAAATTCTCATTTCTTCACCAAAATCATTTTAAACCTCTCTAAAATGCACAATTAATCTAAATTACTCCATATTCCTTAAACTTCCCAAATTGTCCTAAATTCTCCAAAATAAAAAATAAACCAAATTTTCTCAAAATTCGCCAAAATTACCAAAATGTACAGAAAATACTAAAAATCCCTAAAATACCAAATTTCGATGATTTCACCAAAAATCAATCTAAAACACTTCAAATTATTCAAATTACCTAAATTCACACCAAATATCCAAAAATTAGCCAAATCCCTAAAATTCCCAAAATGCCTCTATAGCCTAAAAATTCTCATTAATTCACCAAAATCAATTTAAACCACTCTAAATTACCAAATTGATCTAAAATACTCAAAATTCCTTAAAACTAGGTAAATTTCCCTAAATTATCCAAAGCTACCAAAATAACTCAATTTTCACTACAATTCTTCTAAATTAGCAAAATGCCCTTAAAACCCTGAAAATCTTAAAAATCTCCATATTCCTAAGATTTCTCCAATAAACATTCTAAATCACTTAAAATTATTGAATTGGCCATATTCACCCAAAATCTCTAAAAACTAACCAAAATCCCAAAATACCCATTGCCCAAAAATTCTCATTTTTTCACCAAAATCATTCTAAACATCTCCAAATTATCCAATTGATCTAAAATACTCCACATTTCTTAAAACAAGACAAATTGCACTAGATACTCCAAAACTACTAAAATAACCCAATTTTCACAAAAGTTCTCCAAAATTACTAAAATGCCCTTAACACTCATAAAATCCTAAAAAATCTCCAAATTCCTAAGATTTCACCAAAAATCATTCTAAACCACTCCAAATTATTCAATTGCTCAAATTTACCCCAAATCTCTGAATTTAAACAAAATCCTAGAAATTCTCAAAATGCCAGTAGCCAAAAAATTCTCATTTCTTCACTAAAATCAAACCTCTCCAAATTACCCAATTGATCTAAAATACTCCACACTCCTTTATACTAGCCAGGTTTCCCTAAATTCTCCAAATCTTCCAAAATAACCAAATTTTCACCAAAATTCTCTAAAATTACCAAAATATCCTTAAAATCCTAAAAATCCAGAATATCTTTAAATTACTAAGATTTCACTAAAAATCATTCTAAATCACTCCAATCTATTCAAATCACTCAAATTCACCCCAAATCTTCCAAAGTTCACCAAAATCCCAAAAAATTTAAAATTACCCCTATGGCCTAAGGGATTCCCATTCCTTCTCCAAAATCATTTCAAACCTCTCCAAATTACACAATTGATCTATAATACTCTACATTTTTTAATACTACCCAAATTGCCCTTAATTCTCCACAACTACGAAAATAACCCAATTTAAAATAAAAGTCTAATTCTTCTATTTTTTTTCAATAATACAATTTCTCATACTAAAGATAATTATAATATATTTAACTTTTCTTCACTAAGAAAAAATTTTAAGCTGAAATTTTTCTTCATAACTATAAAGATTTAACCAAATTCTCTTACACATTTCTCTATTCAAAATTTTATTACCTTAATATAACTTAATATACTACAAATCAAATTTATTTGTAGTATATTTGAGAACAAATAAATTTCAATTTTTGAAAATCGATTTTTTTTCTTCCCCCCAACTTAACTTTTTAATAAGATTAAACATTTCAGGATATCATATTTAAAAATAGGAATAAAAAATTGAAACATTATGCTAATAGGGATTTTCAAATTCTAAGTACACAAACACAAAAAACTTAAAAATTGGAGAAATGATCAATTATCATTTTGATTTTAACATATATGAGATTTGAAAGACTTATATGCAATGGAGGCTAACATAAAAGCAAATCACACAAACTAACATAGTGTCCTTATCACAACAGATAGAAAAATTATGGAAGTAAATTTAAAATTAAACATAATTTTTAAATGAAAGTTAGCTCTATTATAAAATTCCTAAAGCAGTAGGAGTAAGTTCAACACAAACTAACAAAGTACATTTAAAATAACAGAGTTCACACAATTACTACTAAAAAAATATAACTACACATCACAATAAACCACATCAACAATGTCTATCACAACCAAAAACAACAACACAACAGTCCAAACAACAATACAAATAAAGGTTCAAACAAAACACTACATAATCCAATCACTACATATCTTTGTCACCATCGTCATCCTCTTCATCATCAACATCATCATCCCAAAAACTAGCAGAATCATAATGAGGGTACTGTGGATATGAAGGAAATACAACATTTTGATCAGCTCTAATGAGTTTTTCCATAGATGCGTTGTATTTCTCCTCATAATCGCTATGCCTTTCCAAGTAAGAATCGATATGATCTACATATTTTTTGAAATTCGATACCTTATCCGTAGCGTAATCAATTTTATCCATCATCCTTTGCAAATGAGTCTGTGAATCTGGACTGGTAGATCTGCCATAGGATGTAGATGCACGAGATGTAGAAGCATGTGATGTAGAACTTCTAGAAAATCCCCCTCTCCAGCCAAAAATTGAATGCTCAGATTAAGACTTCACATTCACACTAGTATTAGGCTTTAGAAGTTGAATAATCTCGTCCCAACTATCAAATCTAACACTAGCTTGCTCACATAAAGAAAAAATTAAGGATGAAAATATGAAACCTGCAGTAGTGGCAGCTCTGGCAGAACTGACGATAACCTAATAAATCAGAGATCCAATATTAGTTGTCTTATAATGCTGAATGCAGTAGTTCAGTGTAGCCCTCTCTCTGGTCACTTCGCTAAGATGGTTTGTAGGGAGCAGACGAGCAGAAATAAAATTGTGTCATGCTTTCGTTGTGGTATCCATTTTCAATAGGAAATTTCACACTTATACCACTAGAAATTTTCCATAATCCTCTTCCAATAGTTAACGAAGAAATGATCTTATCTAACTCCCCCTCAGTAGGATTGTAATAGCATAAGATTGTGTTGTATTCCAAAGCACTCAGCAAAATGAAATTATTACATTTGGTGAAAATGCTACTGACTTTCCTCTTACCATCGCCAGATCATCCTCCAATAAGGGAGATTAGCATAAAACTCCAACATTTTGGAAATCACAACAACAGTAGAAAAACAACAGAATCGATCACATTTTCGGCAGACAATTAAATCTTCTACTTCTCCGCTTGGATTCTTAAAACAGCGCTCAGGAATTAACTTCCTCGATTGCATCGTATCAACGTATCTGTCCCGAGCATTCAAACTCACAAACTTGCTCGAATAGAATACAACTTTCTCTTAAGATTTCACAAAAAACCATTCTAAACAACTCCAAAATATTCAAATTGCTCAAATTAACCCCAAATCTCCCAAAATGAATAGAACTCCCAAAAATTCCCAAAATGACCCATGGGCTCATTTCTTCATTGAATTTATTTTAAACCTCTTCAAATTACTCAATTGATGTAAAATACTTCATATTCCTTAAAACTACCCATATTTCCCAAAATTCACCAAACCTACCAAAATAAACCAAGTTTTACCCAAATTTTCTAAAATTACCAAACCGCCCTTAAAACCCTAAAAATCCAAAAAATCCTCAAATTCCTAAGATTTCAGAAAAAAACATTCTAAACCACTCAAAATTATTTAAATTTCTTAAATGCACCCCATAATTCCTAAAATTTTCAAAAATTCCAAAAAATTTCCCAAAATGCCCCTATAGCCCAAAAAATTCCTATTTCTTCAGCAAAATCATTTCAAACCTTTCCAAGTTACCCAATTGATCTGAAATACTTTACATTCCTTAGAACTAGCTATATTGCCCTAAATTCCTAAACAAGCACAATAACCTAATTTCACCTAAATTCTTTAAAATTACCAAAATGCCCTTAAAAATTGAAAAATCCAAAAAATATCCAAATTCCAAAGATTTCACCAAAATTATTCTAAACAACTCCAAATTATTAAAATTGCAAAAATTCACGCAAAATCTACCAAATTTAGCAGAAATCCTAAAATTACCCAAAATGCCTTTATAGACTCTTTTCTTCACATAAATCTTTCTAAAGCTTTTTAAATTACCCAAATGATGCAAAATACTCCACATTCCTTAAAACTAGCCATATTGTCATAAATTCTCACAAACTACCAAAATAACTCAATTTTCACCCAAACTATTCAAAAATACCAAAATGCCCTTAAAACACTAAAAATTCAAAAAATCTATAAATATTTAAGATCATTCTAAATCACTCCAATTACATCGTATTGCCCAAACTCACCCTAAATATCCAAAAATTAGCCAAGATCCCAAAAATTCACAAAATACCCCTAAGGCCAAAAAAATTCTCATTTATTCACCAAAATCATTTTAAATCTATCCAATTTACAGAATTGATCTAAAATACTCCACGTTCCATAAATCTAGCCAAGTTGCCCTAAATTCTCCAAAACATCCCAAATAACTCAATTTTTACAAAAATTCTCCACAATTACCAAAATACCCTTAAAACCAATAAAACGACAAAAATCTCCAAATTTCTAAGATTTCACAAAAAAATCATCTTAAACAACTTCAAATTATTCAATTTGCGTAAATTCTCCCCAAATATGCCAAAATTAGCCAAAATCCCAAAAATTCCCAAAATGCTCTTATGACAAAAATTCTCAATTCTTCACCAAAAATCAGTTTAAACATCTCCAAACTACTCAATTGATTTAAAATACTCCACATTCCTTAAAACTGGCCAAATTTCCCTAAATTCATTAAAAAAACCAAAACAACCTAATTTTCATAAAATTCTCCAAATTTACAAATTGCCCACATAATTTTTAAATTCTAAAAATCTCCAAATTACTAAGATCTCACCAAAAAAGTTCTAAAACACTTCAAATTATTGAAAATAACCAAATTCACTCAAAATATCCCAAAATTAGCCAAAATCTCAAAAATCTTAAAAATCCCCAAAATGGTCATATGTCCTAAAAATTTTCATTTCATCACAAAAATTAATTTGAACTTCTTCGAAGTACCCAAATGTTCTAAAATACTCCAAATTGCATTAAATTTTCCAAAAATACCAAAATAGCCCAAATTTCATCAGAATTCTCCAAAAATACTAAAAAGCGCTTAAAACTCTAAAAATCTCAAAAATCTCCAAAATCCTAAGATTTCCCTAAAAAACATTCTAACAACTTCAAATTATTCAAATTCCCCAAATTCAACCCAAATCTCCAAAAATTAGCAGAAATCCTAACATTTCTAAAAATGCCCATGTGGGCTCATTTCTTCACCAAAATCATTTTAAACCTCTTAAAATCACCCGACTGATATAAAATACTCCACATTCTTTAAAACTAGCCATAATGCCTAAAATTCTTAAAACTACCAAAATAACCCAATTTTCTCCAAAAATTTTCAAAATTACCAAAATACGGTTAAAACCATAAAAATCCAAAAAAAAACTATAAATTTCTAAATTTTCACAAAAAAATCATTTTAAACCACTCTTAATTATTCAAATTGCTCAGATTCACCCCAAATCTCAAAAAATTTGCCAACATCCCAAAACTTCCCAAAACGCCCCGATGGCCCAAAAAATTCCCATTTCTTCACCAAAATCATTTAAAAAATCTTCAAATTACTGAATTGATCTAAAAAACTCCACATTCCTTGAAAGTAGCCAAGTTGTCCTAAATTCTCCCAAACTACCAATATAACCCATTTTTTACCCAAATTCTCCAAAACTACTAAAATGCACTTAAAACCATAAAAATCTAAAAAATCTCCAACTTCCTAAGATTGTATAAAAAATCATTCTAAACCACTCTAAATTATTCAAATTGCCCAAACTTATCCCAAATCTCCCAAATTTCGCCAAAATCCCAAAAATTTCCAAACCTCACTTAAGGTCAAAAAATTCTCATTTCTTCCCTAAAATCATAAATCCCTCCAAAATAGAAAATTAATCTAAAATACTCCGCATTCCATAAATTTAGCTAAATTGCCCTAAATTCTCCGGAACTACCCATATAACAAAACTGCTACCAAAATTCTCCAAAATTACCAAAATGCTTTTAAAACCCTTAAAACCACAAAATCTCTAAATTTTTAAGATTTCTCTAAAAATAATTCTAAACCACATCAAATTATTCAAATTGCCTAAATTCACCCCAAATCTGCCAAAATTAGTCAAAATCCCGAAAATTTCCAAAATGCTCTCCAAACAAAAATTCTCAATTCTTCACCAAAAATCATTTTAAACATCTCCAGTTACCCAATTGATCGAAATACTCCACAATCCCTAAAACTAGCCAAATTGCCCTATATTCTCCAAAACTACCATAATAACCCAATTTTCATATAAATTCTCCAAAATTACCAAAATGCCCTTAAAACCCTAAAAACCTTAAAAATCTTCAAACTCCTAAGATTTCAGCAGAAATTATTCTAAACCACTCCATACTATTAAAATTGACTTTTTGGTCAAAAGTTGACATATTGTGTCAATGGGTTGGTCATTGGGTCAAGGATTGACCATTTTAACCAAAGTTGACTTTTTGGTCAAAAGTTGACCCATTGGGTCAATGGGGTGGTCATTAGGTCAAGGATTGACCATTTTGACCAAAGTTGACTTTTTGGTCAGAGATTGACTTAATGGGTCAATAATTAGTCATTATATCAAAAATTGACATTTTTGACGAAAATTAATTTTTTGGTCAAAAGTTGACACATTGGGTAAAAAATTGCTCATTAGGTCAAAAATTGACCATTTTGACCAAAATTGACATTTTTGTCAAAAGTTGACATATTAAGTCAATGAGTTCGTCATTGGGTAAGAAATTGACCAAAGTTGACTTTTTGGTTAAAAGTTGACCTATTGGGTCAATGGAGTGGTCATTGGGTCAAGGTTTAACCATTTTGACAAAAGTTGACTTTTTGGTTTAAAGTTAACTTATTTGGCCAATTCATTTGTCATTGGGTCGAGGATTGACCACTTTGACATAAGTTGACTTTTTGATCAAAGATTGACTTGGTGTACCAATAATTGGTCAATAGGTCAAAATTGACTATTTTGACCAAAATTAAATTTTCAGACAAAAGTTAATCCATTGGGTCAATGGGGTGGTCATTAGGTCAAAAAAAGGACTATATTAACCAAAATTGTCTTTTTGGTTAAAAGTTGACTTTTTGAGTCAATGCGTTGGTCATTGGGTCAATGATGGGCCATTTTGAGTAAAGTTGACTTTTTGGTCAAAAGCTGACCTATTGGGTCAATGGATTGGTCATTGGGTCAAGGATTGAGCAATTCGACCAAAGTCGATTTTTTTGTAATTTGGTCAGAAATTAACCATTTTGACCAAAGTTGACTTTTTGGCCAAAAGCTGGCATATTCGGTCAATGGGGTGGTCATTTGGTTAAAAATTGACTATTTTGACCAAAATTGACTTTTTGGTCAAAAGTTGAGCTATTTGGTAATTGGGTTGATCATTAGATCATGGATTGACCATTTTGACCAAAATTATCTTTTTGGTCAAAATTTGACCTATTGGATCAATGGGTTGATCATTGGGTTAAGGATTAACAATTTTAACCAAAGTTGACGTTTTGGTCACAGATTTGTTTATTAGGTCAATAATTACTCATTAGGTCAAAAATTGAATATTTTTTACCAAAATTAACTTTTTGCTCGAAAGTTCACCTATTGGGTCAATGGATTAATCATTGGGTCGACGATTGATCATTTAGACCAAAGTTGACTTTTTGGTCAAAAGTTGACCTATTAAGTCAATGGGTTGGTCGTTGGGTCAGAAATTGACCATTGTAACCAAAGTTGAAATATTTGGTCAACGGAGTGGTCATTATGTCAAAAATAGACTTTTTTGACCAAAATTGACTTTTTAGTAAAAAGTTGAGCTTTTTGGTCAATAGGTTGGTCATTAGGTCAAGGATTGACAATTTTTACCAATGTTGTCTTTTTGGTTAAAAGTTGACCTATTGGATTAATAGGTAAGTCATTGGGTCAGAAATTGACCATTTTGACCAAAATTGGCTTTTTGTCACAACTTGACCTATTGGATCAATGGGGAGGTCATTAGGTAAAAAATTGACTATTTAACCAAAATTGACTTTTTGGTCAAAAGTTGACCTATCATATCAATAGGTTGGCATTGAGGCAAGAATTGATCTTTTTGACCAAAGTTGACTTTTTGTGAAAAAGTTGACCTATTGGGTCAAGGGTCGGTCATTGGGTCAAGGATTGACCATTTTGACCATAGTTAACTCTTTGATCAGAGATTGACTTATTGGGTCAATAATTGGTCATTAGATCAAAAATTGACTATTTTGACCAAAATTGACTTTTTAGTCAAAAGTTGACCTATTGGGTTAATGGCTTGGTCATTAGGTCAAGGATTTATCATTTTGACCAAAGTTGACTTTTTGGTCAAAATTGACCTATTGGGTCAATGGGTTGGTCGTTAGATCAGAAATTAACCATTTTAACCAAAGTTAACCGATTTGGTTAAATGGGGTGGTCATTAGGTCAAAAATTGACAATTTTGACCTAAATTGACTTTTTAGTCAAAAGTTGATCTATTGGGTCAATGGGTTGGTCATTTAGTCAAGGATTGACCATTTTGACCAAAGTTGACTTTTTGCTTAAAAGCTGACCTATTGGGTGAAAGGGTTGGTCATTGGGTCAAGGATTGACAATTTTGACCAAAGTTGACATTTTGGTCAGAGATTTGCTTATTGGGTCAATAAGTGGTAAATAGGTCAAAAATTGAATATTTTGACCAAAATTAAGTTTTTGGCAGAAAGTTAACCTATTGGGTCAATGGGTTGGTCATTGGATCAACGATTGATCATTTTGACCAAAGTTGACTTTTTGGTCAGAGATTTGCTTATTGGGTCAATAAGTATTCAATAGGTCAAAAATTGAATATTTTGACCAAAATTAATTTATTGGCAGAAAGTTAACCTATTGGGTCAATGGGTTGGTCATTGGGTCAACGATTGATCATTTTGACCAAAGTTGACTTTTTGGTCAAAAGTTGACCTTTTGGGCCAATGGGTTAGTCATTGGGTCAGATATTGACAAATTTAACCAAAGTTGACCTATTGGGTCAATGGGGTGGTCATTAGGTCAAAAATTGACTATTTTGACCAAAATCGACTTTTTAGTTAAAAGTTGAGCTTTTTGGTCAATGGGTTAGTCATTGGGTCAAGGATTGTCTATTTAAACAAATGTTGTCTTTTTGGTCAAAATGTTAACTATTGGGTTAATGGGTTGGTCATTGGGCCAGAAATTGACCATTTTTTTCAAACTTGACATTTTTGTCAAAAGTTGACCTATTGGATCAATGGGGTGGTCATTAGGTAAAAAATTAACTATTTTGACCAAAGTTGACTTTTTGGTCAAAAGTTGGTCTATCAGATCAATAGGTTGGTCATTGGGTCAAGAATTGATCATTTTGGCAAAAGTTATCTTTTTGGTAAAAAGTAGACTTATTGGGTCAATGGGTTGGTCATTGGGTCAAGGATTGACGTTGTTGACCAAAGTTGTCTTTTTGGTGAGAGATTGACTTTTTGGGTCAATAATTGGCTATTTTGACCAAAATTAACTTTTTGGTCAAAAGTTAATCGATTGGGTCAATGGGTTGTTCATTTTGTAAAGGATTGACCATTTTGACCACACTTGATTTTCTGGTAAAACGTTAAGCTATTCGGACAATGGGTTGGCCATTGGGTTAAGGATTCACCAATATGACCAAATTTGACTTTTTAGTCAGAGATTGACTTATTGGTTCAATAATTAGTCATTAGGCCAAAAATTCACTATGCTGACCAAAGTTGACTTTTTGGTCAAAAGCTGACCTATTGGGTCAATGGGTTGGTCATTGGGTCAAGACTTGATCATTTTGACCAAAGTTAACTTTTTGGTCAAAAGTTGACCTATTGGGTCAATGGGGTGGTCATTGGGTCAAGGTTTGACAATTTTGACCAAAGTTGACTTTTGGGTCAGAGATTGATTTATTGGGTCAATAATTGGTCATTATATTAAAAATTAACTTTTTGACCAAAATTGAATTTTTGGTTAAAACTTGACACATTGGGTCAATATGTTGGTCATTTGGTCAAGGATTGATCGTGTTGACTAAAGTTAACTTTTTGGTCAAAAGTTGACCTGTTAGGTCAATGAGTTGTTCATTAGGTCAAGGATTGTCCATTTTGATTAAAGTTGACTTTTTAGCTAGAGATTGACTTATTGGGTCAATGGGATGGTCATTAGGTCAAAAATTGATTATTTTAAACAAAACTGACTTTTTGGTCAAAAGTTGACCTATTCCGTCATTGGGTCAAGGATTGACCATTTTGACCAAGTTGATTTTTTGGTCAAAATTTGACATATTTGATCAATGTGTTTGTCATTGGGTCAAGAATTTACCATTTTAACAAAAGTTAACTTTATTGTCAGAGATTGACTTATTAGGTCAATAATTGTTCAATAGGTCAAAAATTGACTATTTTAACCAAAATTGACTTTTTGGTCCAATGTTGACCTATTGGGTTAATGGGTTGGTCATTAGGTCAAGGTTTGATCATTTTGACCAAAGTTGACTTTTAGCAGAGATTGACTTATTAGGTCAATGAGGTGGTCATTAGGTTAAAAATTGACGATTTTGATCAAAATTGACTTTTTGGTCAAAAGTTGATGTATTGGGTCATTCGGTCAAAAATTGACCATTTTGACCAAAGTTGACTTTTTGGTTTAAAGTTAACCTATTTGGTCAATTGGTTTGTCATTGGGTCAAGAATTGAACATTTTGACCAAAGTTGACTTTTTGAATAGAGATTGACTTATTTTACCAATAATTAGTCATTCCAAAATTGAATTTTCTGACAAAAGTTGACCCATTGGGTCAATGGGGTCGTCATTAGGTCAAAAATTGACTATAATGACAAAAATAGACTTTTTGGTTAAACGTTGACCTATTTGGTCATTGAGTTGGTCATTGGGTCAAGGATGGGCCATTTTGAGCAAAGTTGACTTTTGGTCAACAGTTGACCTATTGGGTCAATGGAATGGTCATTGGGTCAACGATTGACCATTTTGACCAAAGTTGACTTTTTTTTTTCATTGGGTCAGAAATTAACCATTTTGACAAAAGTCGAGTTTTTGGTCAAAACCTGACCTATTTGGTCAATTGGATGGTCATTTGGTCAAAAATTAACTATTTGGACCAAAATTGACTTTTTGGTCAAAAGTTGAGCTATTTGGTCAATGGGTTGGTCATTGGGTCAAGGATTGACCATTTCGACCAAAATTGTCTTTTTGGTCAAAAGTTGACCTATTGGGTCAGTGGGTTGGTCATTAGGTCAAGAATTGACAATTTTGACCAAAGTTGACGTTTTAGTCAGAGATTTATTTATTAGGCCAATAATTGGTAATTAGGTCAAAAATTGACTATTTTGACCAAAATTAACTTTTTGTTTGAAAGTTAACCTATTGGGTCAATGGTTGGTCATTGGGTCAACGATTGATCATTTTGACAAAAGTTGACTTTTTGGTCAAAAGTTGACCTATTGGTTCAATGGGTTGGTCGTTGGGTCAGAAATTGACCATTTTAACCGTGGTTGACCTATTGGGTCAATGGGGTCGTTATTAGGACAAAAATTGAATATTTTGACCAAAATTCACTTTTTGGTAAAATGTTGAGCTTTTTGGTCAATGGGTTTGTCGTTGGGTCAAGGATTGACCACTTTGACTAAAGTTGTCTTTTTAAACAAAAGTTGACCTATTGGGTCAATGGGTTGGTCGTTGCGTTAGAAATTGACCATTATAATGAAAGTTGAACTATTGGGTCATAGGGTGGATATTATGTCAAAAATTGACAATTTTGACTAAAATTAACTTTTTGGCAGAAAGTAGAGCTTTTTTGTCAATGGGTTGGTCGTTGGGTCAAGGATTGACCATTTTAACCAAAGTGGTCTTTTTGGTCGAAAGTTGGCCTATTGGGTCAATGGGTTGGTCATTGGGTCAGAAATTGTCTATTTTGACTAAACTTTACTTTTTTGTCAAAAGTTGACCTATTGGGTCAAGGATTGACCATTTTGACTAAAATTGACTTTTCGGTCAGACATTGATTTATTAGGTCAATACTTGGTAATTAGGTCAAAAATTGACTATGTTGACCAAAATTGACTTTTTGGTCAAAAGTTGACCTATTGGGTCAATGGGTTGGTCATTGGGTCAAGGATTTATCATTTTGACCAATGTTGACTTTTTGGTCAAAAGTTGACCTATTGAGTCAATGGGTTGCAGAAATGGACCATTTTAACCAAAGTTAACCTATTGGGTTAAATGGGGTGGTCATTAGGTCAAAAATTGACAATTTTGACAAAAATTGACTTTTTAGTCAAAAGTTAACCTATTGGGTAGAGGATTGACCATTTTAACAAAAGTTGACTTTTTGCTCAAAAGTTGACTTATTGGGTCAATGGGTTGGTCATTGGGTAAAGGATTGACCATTTTGACCAAAGTTGACGTTTTAGTCAGAGATTTTCTTATTGGGTTAATAATTGGTCATTACGTAAAAAATTGAATATTTTGACCAAAACTAACTTTTTGGTCGAAAGTTAACATATTGGGTCAATGGGTTGGTTATTGGGTTAAGGATTGATCATTTTAACCAAAGTTGACTTTTTGGTCAAAAGTTGACCTATTGGGTCAATGGGTTAGTCGTTGGTTCAGAATTTGACCATTTTAATCAAAGTTGACCTATTGGGTCAATGGGGTGGTCATTAGGTCAAAAATTGACGATTTTGACCAAAATAGACTTTTTGGTCAAAAGTTAAGCTTTTTGGACAATGGGTTGGTTATTGGGTTAAGTATTGACCTTTTAAATAAAAGTTACCTTTTTGGTCAAAAGTTGACCTATTGGGTCAATGGGGTGGTCATTGGTTCGGAAATTGATCATTTTGTCCAAACTTGACTTTTTTGTCAAAAGTTGACCTATTGGATCAATGGGGTGGTCATTAGCTAAAAAATTGACTATTTTGACCAAAATTGACTTTTTGGTCAAAAGTTGACCTATAAGATCATTAGGTTGGTCATTGGGTCAAGAATTGATCATTTTGACAAAAGTGAACTTTTTGGTAAAAAGTTAGCCTATTGGGTCAATGGGTTGGCCATTGAGTAAATGATTGACCATATTGACCAAAGTTGTTTTTTTGGTCAGAGATTGACTTATTGGGTCATAAATTGGTTATTTTCACCAAAATTGACTTTTTGGTCAAAAGTTGACCTGTTGGGTCAATGTTAAAGGATTGACCATTTTGACTACACTTGATTTTTTGGCAAAATGTTAACCTATTGGGTCAATGGCTTGGCCATTAGGTCAAGGATTTACAAATTTGACCAAAGTTGACTTTTTAGTCAGACATTGACTTATTGGTTCAATAATTGGTCATTTGGTCAAAAATTGACTATTTTGAACAAAATTGACTTTTTGGTCAAAAGTTGACCTATTGGGTCAATCCGTTGTTCATTGGGTCAAAGATTTACCATTTTGAGCAAAGTTGACTTTTTGGTCAAAAGTTGACCTATTGGGTCAATGGGGTGTTCATTAGGTCAAGGACTGACCATTTTGACCAAAGTTGACTTTTTGGTATGAGATTGACTTATTGGGTCAATAATTGGTCATTATATAAAAAATTAACTTTTTGACCAAAATTGACTTTTTGGTCAAAAGTTGACACATTGGGTCAATGGGTTGGTCATTTGGTCAAGGATTGATCATATCGACCAAAGTTAACTTTTTGGTTAGAAGTTGACCTGTTGGGTCCATGAGTTGCTCATTGGGTCAAGGATTGTCTATTTTGACCAAAGTTGACTTTTTAGCCAGAGATTGATTTACTGGGTCAATGGGATGGTCATTACGTAAAAAATTGACTCTTTTAAAAAAATTGATTTTTTGGTCAAAAGTTGACCTATTCGGTCATTAGGTCAAGGATTGACTATTTTGACCAAGTTGATTTTTTTGGTCAAAAGTTTACCTAATTGGTCAATGGGTTGGTCATTGGGTCAAGAATTTACCATTTTGACCAAATTTGACTTTTTTTGTCAAAGATTGACTTATTGGTACAATAATTGTTCATTAAGTCAAAAGTTGACTATTTTGACAAAAATTGACTTTTTGGTCCAAAGTTGACCTTTTGGGTTAATGGGTTGGTCATTGGGTCAAGGATTGACCCTTTTGACCAAAGTTGACTTTTTTATCAAAAGTTGGCCTATTAGGTAAATAGGTTGGTCTTTGGGTCAAGGTTTGACCATTTTGACCAAAGTTGACTTTTAGCCAGAGATTGACTTACGAGGTCAATAGTGTGGTCATTAGGTAAAAAACTGATGATTTTCATCAAAATTGACTTTTTGGTCAAAAGTTGTCATTTTGGATCATTCGGTTAAGGATTGACCATTTTGACCAAAGTTGACTTTTGGTCAGAGATTGGCTTAGTGGGTCAATAATTAGTCATTAGGTCAAAAATTGACTATTTTGACCAAAATTAAACTTTCGTTCAAAAGTCGACTCATTGGATCAAAGGGGTGCTCATTGGGTCAGAAATTGTCCATTTTGACCAAGTTGACTTTTTGGTCAAAATTTGACCTATTCGGTCAATGGGGTGGTCATTAGGTCAAAATTTGACTATTTTGACAAAAATTGACTTTTTGGTCAAAAGTTGACCTATTGGGCCAATGGGTTGGTCATTGGGTCAAGGATTGACCATTTTGACCAAAGTTAACTTTTTGTTCAAAAGTTGACCTATTGGGTCAATGGGGTTGGTCGTTGGATCAAAGATTTACTATTTTGGCCAAAGTTAACTTTTTGGTCAGAGATTGATTTATTGGGTGAATAATTGGTAATTTGGTCAAAAACTGATTATTTTGACCAAAATTGACATTTTGGTCTAAAGTTGTCCTATTAGGTCAATGAATTCTTCATTGGGTCAGAAATTGACAATTTTGACCAAAGTTGACTTTTTGGTCAAAAGTTGACTTATTAGGTCAATGGGGTGGTCATTATGTCAAAAATTGATTATTTTGACCAAAATTGACTTTTTGGTCAAAAGTTGACCTATAAGGTTATTGGGTCAAAGATTGACCATTTTGACCAAAGTTGACTTTTTGGTTTGAAGTTGACCTATTTGGTCTATTAGTTTGTCATTGGGTCAAGGATTGACTATTTTGACCAAAGTTGACTTTTTTTATCAGAGGTTAACTTATTGTACCAATAACTGGTCATAGGTCAAAATTGATGTCAAAATTGACTATTTTGACCATAATTAAATTTTCGGTCAAAAGTTGACCCATTGGGTCAATGGGATGGCCATTAGGTCAAAAATTGACTATAATGACCAAACTTGACTTTTTGGTTAAATGTTGACCTATTTGGTCAACGTGTTGGTCAAAAGTTGACTTTTGGTCAAATGTTGACCGATTTGGTCAATGGATTGGTCTTTGGGTCAAGGATTGACCATTTTGACCAATGTTGTCTTTTTAGTCATTTGGTCAGAAATTAGCTAAAAAGACTAAAGTAGACTTTTTGGTCAAAAGCTGACCTATTCGGTTAATGGGGTGGTCATTTTGTCAAAAATTGACTATTTGGACCAAAATTGACTTTTTGGTCAAAAGTTATGGTATTTGGTCAGTGGGTTAGTCATTGGGTCAAGGATTGACCATTTTGACCAAAAATGTCTTTTTGGTCAAAAGTTGACCTATTGGGTCAATGGGTTGGTCATTGGGTCAAGGATTAACCATTTTGACCAAAGTTCATGTTTTGGTCAGAGTTTTGTTTATTAGATCAATAATTGGTCATTAGGTTAAAATTGACTATTTTGACGAAAATTAACTTTTGGTCGAATGTTAGCCTATTCGGCCAATGGGTTGGTCATTAGGTCAGCGATTGATTGTTTTGATCAAAGTTGACTTTTTGGTCAAATGTTGACCTATTAGGTCAATGTGTTGGTCGTTGGGTCAGAAATTGACCATTTTAACCAAAGTTGACCTATTGGGTCAATGGGGTGGTCATTAGGTCAAAAATTAACTACTTTGACTAAAATTGATTTTTTGGTAAAAAGTTGAGCTTTTTGGTCAATGGGTTAGTCATTGGGTCAAGGATTGACCATTTTGACTAAAGTTGTCGTTTTGGTCAAAAGTTGACCTATTGGGTCAATGGGTTGGTTGATGGGTCAGAAATTGACCATTTTGACCAAACTTGACTTTTTTGTCCCAAGTTGACCTATTGAATCAATGGGGAGGTCATTAGGTAAAAAATAAACTATTTTAACCAAAATTGGCTTTTTTACCAAAAGTTGACCTATCAGATCAATAGGTTGGTCATTGGGTCAAGAATTGATCTTTTTGACCAAAGTTCACTTTTTGATAAAAAGTTAACCTATTGGGTTAAGGTTTGGTCATTGGGTCAAAGATTGACCATTTTTACCAAAGTTGACTTTTTTGTCAAAGATTGACATATTGGGTCAATAATTGGTCATTAGGTGAAAAATTGACTATTTTGACAAAAATTGACTTTTTGGTCAAAAGATGATCTATTTGGTCAATGGGTCAAGAATTTATCATTTTGACCAAAGTTGACTTTTTGGTCAAAAGTTGACCTATTGGGTCAATGGGTTGCTTGTTGGGTCAGAAATTGACTATTTTAACCAAAGTTAACCTATTGGGTTAAATGGGGTGGTCAATAGGTCAAAATTGATAATTTTGACCAAAATGGACTTTTTAGTAAAAATTTGACCTATTGGGTCAATGTGCTAGTCATTGGGCCAAGGATTGACCATTTTGACCAAAGTTGACTTTTTGCTCAAAAAATTAACCTATCGGGTCAATGGTTTAGTCATTGGGTCATGGATTGACCATTTTGACCAAAGTTGATGTTTTGGTCAGAGATTATCTTATTGGGTCAATAAATGGTCAATAGGTAAAAAAATGAATATTTTGACCAAAATTAACTTTTTGGTCAAAAGTTAACCTATTGGGACAATGGGTTGGTCTTTGGATCAGCAATTGATCATTTTGACCAAAGTTGAGTTTTTTGTCAAAAGTTGACCTATTGGGTAAATGGGTTGGTCATTGGGTCAGAAATTGACCATTTTAAACAAAGTTGACCTATTGGGTCAATGGGGCGGTCATTAGGTAAAAAATTGACTATTTTGATCAAAATTGACTTTTTGGTCAAAAGTTGAGCTTTTTGGTCAATGGGTTGGTCGTTGGGTCGAGGATTGACCATTTAAACAAAAGATGTCTTTTTGGTCAAAGGTTAACTTATTGGAACAATGGGTTGATCATTGGGTCGAAAATCGACCATTTTGTCCAAACTTGACTTTTTTGTTAAAAGTTGACCTATTAGATCAATGGGGTGGTCATTAAGTAAAAAATTGACTATTATGACCAAAATTGACTTTTTGGTCAAAAGTTGACTTATCGGATCAATAGGTTGGTCATTGGGTCAAGAATTGATTATTTTGACAAAAGTAGACTTTTTGGTAAAAAGTTGACTTATTGGGTCAATGGGTTGGTCATTGGGTCAAGGATTGACCATGTTGACCAAAGTGAACTTTCTGGCCAGAGATTGACTTTATTGGGTTAATAATTGGTCATTAGGTCAAAAATTAATTATTTTGACTAAATTTGACTTTTTGGTCAAAAGTTGACCTATTGGGTCAATGGGTTGGTCATTGGGTCAAGGATTGACCACCTTGACAAAAGTTCAAAAGTAGACCTATTGGGTCAATGGGTTCGTCATTGGGTTAAAGATTGACTATTTTGACCAAATTTGAATTTTTGGTTAAAAGTGCATTGAGTTAACGGGGTGGTTATTGGGTTAAAAATTGACTATTTTGACGAAAGTTGATTTTTTGGTCAAATATTAACCTATTAGGACAATGAGTTGGTCATTGGGTCAGAAGTTGACTATTTTGACCTAAGTTAACTTTTTGGTCAAAAGTTAACATATTGGGTAAATGGGTGGTATTAGGTCAAAAATTGACTACTTTGACTAAAATTAACTTTTTGGTCAAAAGTTGACCTATTGGGTCAATGGTTGGTCATTAGGTCAAAAATTAACTATTTTGGCCAAAATTGACTATTTAGTCAAAAGTTGACCTCATGGGTTAGTGGGTTGGTCTTTGGGTCAAGGATTGACCATTTGGACCAAAGTTAACTTTTTGCTTAAAAGTTAACCTATTGGGTCAATGAGTTGGTCATTGGGTCAAAGATTGACCATTTTGACCAAAGTTGACGTTTTGGTCAGAGATTGGTTTATTGGGTTAATAATTGGTCATTAGGTCAAAAATTGACTATTTTGACCAAAATTGATTTTTTGGTCGAAAGTTAACTAATTAGGTCAATAGGTTGGTCATTGTGTCAACGATTGATCATTTTGACCAAAGTTGTCTTTTTGGTCTAAAGTTGATCTATTGATTCAATGGGTTGGTCGTTAGGTCAGAAAATGAGCATTTTAACCAAAGTTGACATATTGGGTTAATGGGGTGGTCACTAGGTAAAAAATTGACTATTTTGACCAAAATTTACTTTTTTGTCAAAAGTTGACCTATTTGGTCAATGGGTTAGTCATTGAGTTAAGGATTGATCATTTTGAATGGAGTTGACTTTTTGTTCAGAAGTTGACCTATTAGGTTAATAGGTGATCATTTGGTGAAGGATTGACCATTTTGACGAATGTCGACTTTTTGGCGAAGATTGACTTATTGGGTCAATAATTGGTCATAGGTCAAAAATTGACTATTTTGACAAAAATTGACTATTTTGACAAAAATTGACTATTTTGACAAAAATTGGCTTTTTGTTCAAAAATTGACCTATTGCATCAATGAATTTGTCATTGTGCCTAGGATTGACCATTTTGACCAAAGTTGACTTTTGGGTCAAAAGTTGACCTATTGGGTCAATATTTCATCTTTAGGTCAAAAATTGACTATTTTGACGAAAATTGACTTTTTGGTCAAAAGTCGATATATTGGGTCAGTGGGTTAGTTATTGGGTCAAGGATTTACCATTTTGAGCAGCGTTGACTTTTTGGTCAAAAGTTGACCTATTGGGTCAATGAGTTTGTCATTGGGTCAAGGATTGACTATTATGACCAAAGTTAACTTTTTAGTCAGAGATTGACTTTTTGGGTCAATAATTGGTCATTAGGTTAAAAATTGACTAATTTAACAAAAATTGTCTTTTTGTTTAAAAGTTGACCTATTTGGTCAAGGAGTTGGTCATTGGGTCAAGAATTAACTATTTTGACCAAAGCTAACTTTTTGGTCATAAGTTGACCCCAAATGTACCCCAAATCCCCCAAAATTAGCCAATATCACAAAAATTAGCCAAAATCCTAAACTAGGCAAAATCCCCTATGGCAAAAAAAAGTCTCATTTACTCACCAAAATAATCTTCAATCACTCCAAATTACACAATTGATCTAAAAGACTCCACATTCGAAACTACCCAATTAACCCAATTTTTACAAAAATTCTCTGAAATTAACAAAATGCCCTTAAAATCATCAAAACCCCAATAAACTCCAAATTTGTACGATTTCACCAAAAATCATTCTAAACTACTTCAAATTATTCAAATTGCCCAAATTCCACAGAAATCTACCAAAATTAGCCAACATCACAATAATTCCCAAAATGCCCCTGGCCCAAAGACTCTCAATTCTACACCAAAAACATTTTAAACCTCTCCAAATTGATTTAAAATATTGCACAATGCTTAAAACTAGCCAAACGACCCTAATTCTCCAAAACTACTAAAATATCCCGATTTTCACTAAAATTTTCCAAAGTTTCCAAAACAACTTTAAAAACCTAAAAATTCCAAAAATTTCTAAATTCCAAAAATTTAACCAAAAATCATTCTATACAACTTCAAATTATTCTAACTGCCCAAATTCACACTAAATCTCCAAAAATTAGTCAAAATCCCAAAAATTTCGAAAGAGAACCTTTGGCCTTATTTCTTCATGAATATCACTTTAAACAACTCAAAATTACCAAATTAATCTAAAATACTCCACATTCCTTAAAATAGCCAAATTGCCATAAATTCTCTAAAACTACCAAAATAACCCAATTTTCAGTAAAATTCTCCAAAATTACCAAAAATGTCCTTAAAACCCTAAAATTTCCAAAAATCTCCAAATTCCTAAGATTTCACCAAAAATCATTCTAAACCATTCAAATTTATTCAAATTGCACAAATTCAACCCAAATCTTCCAAAATTAGCCAAAATCCCAAAAATTCAGAAATTGCCCCTATGGCCCAAAAATTCCAAATTTTTCTCTAAAATCATTTCAAATCTCTCCAAATTACCCAATTGATCTAAAATACTCCACAATATTTAATAGTTGCTAAATTACTCTAAATTCTCCAAAACTACTAAAATAACCCATTTTTGACAGAAATTCTCCAAAATTACCAAAATACCCTTAAAACCCTAAAAATATAAAAAATCTCCAAATTACTTACATTTCACCAGAAATCATTCTAAACTTCTTCAAATTTATCAAATCGCTAAATTCACCCAAAATTAGCCAAAATCCAAAATAGTGCAAAATTGCCCCTGTGGCCCAAACAATCTCATTTATTCACCAAAATCATTTTAAACCTCTCCAAAGTACCCAATTAATTTAAAACAAGCCAAATTGCCCTAAATTCTCCAAAAATACAAAAAAATTCTCATTTCTTCCCTAAAATCATTTTCAATATCTCTAAATTAACCCAATTAATCTAAAAGACTACACATTCAAATCAACCTAAATAACCCAATTTTTACCAAAATTACCAAAGTGCCCTTAAAACCCTTAAAACCCCAAAAATCACCAACTTCCTAAGATCCAAAACAAAAATCATTCTAAACTACTTCAAAATATTCAAATTGCCTAAATTGACCACAATTCTCCCAAAATTAGCCAATATCACAAAAATTTCCAAAATTCCCCTACGGCGCAAAGATCCTCAATTCTACAGAAAAAACATTTTTAACCTTTCCAAATTGATTTATAATAATGCACATTGCTTAAAACTAGCCCAATTCTCCAGAAAAACCAAAATATCCCAATTTTTACAAAAATTCTCCAAAATTACCAAAACAACCTTAAAACTCTAAAATTCCCAAAATTTTTCAAATTCTTAAGATTTCACCAAAAATCATTCAAACCACTTCAAATTTTTCAAATTGCACAAATTCACCCCAAATCTCCAAAAATTAGTCAAAATCCCAAAAGTTCCGAAAAAGACCATATGGCCTTATTTCCTCACCAAAATCATTTTAAAACTCTCTAAATTACCCAATTGATCGAAAACACTCCACATTCTTTAAAACTATAGAAATTGCCCTATATTCTCCAAAAGTACCAAAATAACCCAATTTTTACCAAAATTCTCCAAAATTACCAAAATTTCCATAAAACCCTAAAAATCCCAAAATTCTCCAAACTCCTAAGATTTCACCAAAAATCATTCTAAACCACTTCAAATTATTCAATTTGTACAAATTCGCCCCACATCATCCAAAATTAGCCAAAATTCAAAAGATTCTAAAATTGCCCCTATGATATAAAAATTCTCATTTCTTCGCCAAAATCATTTCAAACCTCTCCAAATTACCCAATTGATCTAAAATACTCCACATTTTTTAATACTATCTAAATTGCCCTAAATTCTCCAAAACAACCAAAGTAACTCAATTTTCATAAAAATTCTCCAAAATAATCAAAATACCCTTAAAACCCTAAAAATATAAAAAATCTCCAAATTCCTCAGATTTCACCAAAAATCATTCTAAAGCACTACAGATTATTCAAATTACTAAATTCACCTAGAATTAGCCAAAATCCCAAAAAGTGCCAAATTGCCCCTATGGCCCAAAACAATCTCATTTCGTCACGATAATCATTTTAAACCTCTCCAAATTCCCCAATTAATTTAAAATAACCTGCATTACTTAAAACTAACCAAATTGCACTAAATTCTCAAAACCAACCAAATAACCTATTTTTCACCAAAATTACTAAAATGCCCTTTAAAACCTTAAAACACCAAAAATCTCCAGATTCTTAAGATTTCACCAAAAATCATTCTAAATCACTCCAAGTTACTCAAATTGCCCAAATTTACCCCAACTCTCTAAAAGTTAGCCAAAATTTCAAAAAATTCTAAAATGCCCCTATGTCCCAAAAAATCTCATTTCTTCACCAAAATCATTTTAAACTGCATAGAATTATTCAAATTACCCAAATTCACCCAAAATCTCCGAAAATTATCCAAAATCCCAAAATTTCCTAAAAACCCCTTTGGCCAGAAAAATTCTCATTTCTTCACCAAAATCATCTTCAATCTCTCCAAATTACACATATGATCTAAAAGACACCACATTCAAAACTACCAAAATAACCTAATTTTTACCAAAATTCTCCAAAATAAACAAAATGTTCTCAAACCTCTTAAAACCCAAAAAATATCCAAACTCCTAAAATTTCAACAAAAATTCATTCTAAACTACTTCAAATTATATAAATTGCCTAAATTCACTAAAATCTTCTAAAATTAGCCAATATCACAAAAATTTCCAAAATGCCCTTATGGCCCAAAAAATTCTCATTTCTTCACCAAAATTATTTTAAACCTCTCTGAATTTCCCAATTGATCTAAAATACTCCACATTCCATAAAAATAGCCAAATTGCCCTAAAATCTCCAAAACTACCAAAAAAACCCAATTTTCACAAAAAAATCATTCTAAACCACTTCAAATTATTCAGATTGCTAAATTCACTAAAAATTAGCCAAAATCCCAAAACGTGCTAAATTGCCCCTGTGGCGCAAAACAATCTAATTTCTATACGAAAATCATTTTAAACTTTCCAAATTATACAATTATTTTAAAATACTCCACATTTCTTAATACTAGCCAAATTACCCTTAATTCTTCAAAACTACCAATATAACCTATTTTTCACAAAAATTACCAAAATACCATTAAAACCTCCAAATTACTAAAATTTCACCAAAATTATTCTAAATCTTTCCAAGTTATTGAAATTGCCCAAATTCACCCTTCATCTCCAAAAATTAGCCAAACTTTCAAAAATTCTCAAAATGCCCCTCTGGCCCAAAAATTCTAAATTCTTCATCAAAATCATTTTAAACTACTTAAAATTATTCAAATTGCCCAAGTTTACCCCAAATCTCCCAAAATTAGCCAAAACCTTAAAAATTCCCAAAACCCTCTTTCGCCTAAAATATTCCTAAAATATTCTCATTGTTCACCAAAATCAGCTACAATCTCTCCAAATTACCCAATTGATCTAAAAGACTCCCATTCAAAACTACCAAAATTATCCAAATTACGGAAATACCCTTAAAATTCTTAAAACCCAAAAAATCTCCAAATTCGTAAGTTTTCACCCAAAAAAAATTCTAAACTACTACAAATGATTTAAACTGCCCAAATTCACTATAAAACTCCTAAAATTAACCAAAATCACAAAAATTCCCAACATGCCGTCAAGGCTTAATGATTCTCAATTCTACACTAAAATCATCTTAAACCTCTCCAAATTACTCAATCGATCTAAAGTACTCCACATTCCTTAATATTGGCCAAATTACCCTAAATTCTCCAAAACTATCAAAATAACCCTATTTCCACAAAAATCCCCAATATTACCAAAATAACAATAAAACCTTAAAAATTCCAAAAACCTCAAATTCCACTAATTTCACAAAAAATTATTCTAAACCACTTCAAATTATTCAAATTTCTAAAATTCACCAAAAATTAGCCAAAATCCTAAAAAGTGTTAAATTGTTCATGTGGCCCAAAGCAATCCTATGTCTTCATGAAAACTATTTTAAACCTCTCCAAATTACACAATTAATTTAAAATACTCCACATTTTTAAAAACTAGCTAAATTGACCTAACTTTTCCAAAAATACCAAAATAACTCATTTTCACCACAATTACTCGAATGCTCTTAAAACCATAAAAATACCAAAAATCTCCAAAGTCCTAAGATTTCACCAGAAACCATAAAAATACTAGAAATCTCCAAAAGTAGTAAATCACTCCAAGTTGCTCAAATTGCACGAATTCACCCAAAATATCCCAAAATTGTCCAAAATTTAAAAAACTTTCAAAATGCCCCTATGGTCCAAAATTCTGCTCTTTACTGAAATCATTTTAAACTACTTAAAATTATTCAAATTGCCCAAATTCACCCCAAATTTCACAAATTTAGACAAAATCCCAAAAATTCCCAAAAGCTCTGATGACCCAAAATATTCTCATTTCTTCACCAAAAATCATCTTTAATCTCTCCAAATTAGACAATTGATCTAAAAGAATTCACTTTTAAAACTACCCAAATAACCCAATTTTTACCAAAAAATCTCCAAAATTACCAAAATTCCCTTAAAAACCATAAAACCCCAAAAATCTCCAAATTCCTAAGATTTCACCAAAAATCATTCTAAACTACTTTAAATTATTCAATTTGCCCAAACTCACTAGAAATCTCCCAAAATAAGCAAAAATCTTAAAAATTCCCAAAATGCTTTATGGCCTAAAAATTCTCAAGTTTAAACCAAAATCATTTCAAAGCTCTACAGATTACTCAATTGATCTGAAACACTCCACATTCCTTAATACTAGCCAAATTGCCCTAAATTCTTCAATTACCAAAATAACCCATCTTTCATCAATATTTTCGAAAACTACCAAAATACCCTTAAAACCCTAAAAATCCAAAAATCTCTAAATTCCTAATATTTCATCTAAAATCATTCTAAACCACTTTAAAATATTCAAATTTACTAAATTCTCCCAAAATCTCCCAAAAAATACCCAATATGTCCCTATGGCCCAAAAGATTCTCATTTCTTCACCAAAATCATTTTAAACCTCTCTAAAATGCACAATTAATCTAAATTACTCCATATTCCTTAAAACATCCCAAATTGTCCTAAATTCTCCAGAACAAAAAATAAACCAAAATTTCACAAAATTACCAAAATGTGCAGGAAATACTAAAAATCCCCAAAAATACCAAATTTTGATGATTTCACTAAAAATCAATCTAAAACACTTCAGATTATTCAAATTGCCTAAATTCACGCAAAATATCCCAAAATTAGCCAAATCCCTTAAATTCCCAAAATGCCTCTATAGCCTAAAAATTCTCATTAATTCACCAAAATCAATTTAAACCACTCTAAATTACCAAATTGATAAAAATACTCAAATTTCCTTAAAAGTAAGCAAATTGCCCTAAAATATCCAAAGCTACAAAAATAACTCAATTTTCACCACAATTCTTCCAAATTGGCAAAATGCTCTTAAAACCATGAAAATCTCAAAAATCTCCATATTCCTAAGATTTCTCCAATAAACATTCTAAACCACTCAAAATTATTGAATTGGTCATATTCACCCAAAATCTCTCAAAATTAACCAAAATCCAAAAAAATTCCAAAATACCCGTCGCCCAAAAATTCTCTTATTTTCATCAAAATCATTCTAAACTTCTCCAAATTATCCAATTGATCTAAAATACTCCACATTTCTTAGAACTGGACAAATTGCACTGAATTCTCTAAAACTACAAAAATAACCCAGTTCTCCAAAATTACCAAAATGCTCTTAAAACCCAAAAAATCCCAAAACATCTCCAAATTCCTAAGATTTCACCAAAAGTCATTCTAAACCACTCCAAATTATTCAATTGCTCAAATTTACCCCAAATCTCTGAATTTAACCAAAATCCTAGAAATTCTTGTAATGCCCGTTGCCAAAAAATTCTCATTTCTTCACCAAAATCAAACCTCTCCAAATTACCCAATTGATCTAAAATACTCCAAACTCCTTAATACTAGCCAGATTTCCCTAAATTCTCAAAAACTACCAAAATAACCAAATTTTCACCGAAATTCTCTAAAATTACCCAAATATCCTTAAAATATTAAAAATCTAGAATATATTCAAATTACTAAGATTTCACTAAAAATCATTCTAAATCACTCCAATTTATTCAAATCACACAAATTCACCCCAAATCTTCCAAAGTTCACCAAAATTCCAAAAATTTTAAAATTGCCCCTATGGCCTAAGGATTCCCATTCCTTCTCAAAAATCATTTCAAACCTCTCCAAATTACACAATTAATCTATAATACTCTACATTTTTAAATACTACCCAAATTGCCCTTAATTCTCCACAACTACAAAAATAACCCACCTTAAAATAAAAGTCTAATTCTTCTATATTTTCAATAATACAATTTCACATACTAAAGATAATTACAATATATTTAACATTTCTTCACAAAGAAAAAATTTTAACCTGAAAATTTTCTTCATAACTATAAAGATTTAACCAAATTCTCTTACACAATTCTCTATTCAAAATTTTATTACCTTAATATAACTTCATACACATAATCTTTTTTTAAATCAAAAATCAAATTTATTTGTAGTATATTAGAGAACAAATAAATTTCAAGTTTTGAAAATTGATTTTTTTTCTTCCCCCCAACTTAAGTTTTTAATAAGATTAAACATTTCAGTATATCATATTTTATAACAGGAATAAAAAATTGAAACGTTATGCTAACAAGGATTTTCATATCCTAAGTATACAAATACAAAAAACATAAAAATTGGAGAAATGATAAATTTTCATTTTGATTTAACATATCTGAGATTTGAAAGACTTCTATGCAGTGGAGGCTAACATAAAAGCAAATCACACAAACTAACATAGTGTCCTTATCACAAAAGATAGAAATATTAGGTTAGTAAATTGAAAATTAAACATAAATTTTAAATGAAAGTTAGCTCTATTTTAAAATTCTTAAAACAGTAGGAATAAGTTCAATACAAACCAACAAAGTACATTTAAAATAACAGAGTTCACACAATTACTACCAAAAAAATATAACTACACATCACAATAAACCACAACAAAAATGTCTATCACAACAAAAAATAACACCACAATAGTCCAAACAACAATACAAATAAAGGTTCAAACAAAACACTCCATAATCTAATCACTACTCATTTTTGTCACCATTGTCATCCTCTTCATCATCATCATCATCCCAAAAACTAGTAGAATCGTAATGAGGGTACTGTGGATATGAAGGAAATACAACTTTTTGATCAGCTCTAATGAGTTTTTTCCATAAATGCTTTGTATTTCTCATCATAATCGCTATGCCTTTCCAAGTAAGAATCGATATGATCTACATATTTTTTGAAATTCGATACCTTATCCGTAGCATAATCAACTTTATTCATCATCCTTTATAAATGAGTCTGTGAATCTGGACTAGTAGATCTGCCATAGGATGTAGATGCACAAGATATAGAAGCATGCGATGTAGAACTTCTAGAAAATCCCCCTCTCCAGCCAAAAATTGAATGCTCACATTAAGACTTCACATTCACACTAGTAATAGGCTTTAGAAGTTGAATAATCTCCTCCCAACTATCAAATTTAACACAAGCTTGCTCACATAAAGAAAAAATTAAGGATGAAAATCTCAAATCTGCAGTAGTGGCAGCTCTGGCAGAACTGGTGATAACCTAATAAATCAGAGATCCAATATTAGCTGTCTTATACTGCTGAATGTAGTAGTTCAGTGTAGCCCTCTCTCTAGTCACTTCGCTAAGATGGTTTGTAGGGAGCAGACGAGCGAAAATAAAATTGTGCCATGCTTTCATTGTGGTATCCATTTTCGATAGGAAATTTCACACTTATACCACTGGTAATTTTCCATAATCCTCTTCCAATAGTTAATGAAGAAATGATCTCATTTAAGTCCCCCTCAGTAGGATTGTAATAGCATAAGAATGAGTTGTATTCCAAAGCACTCAGTAAAATGAAATTATTACCTCTGGTGAAAATGCTACTGACTTTCCTCTTACCATCATCAGATCATTCTCTAATAAGGGAGATTGGCATAAAACTCCAACATTATGGAAATCACAACAACAGTAGAAAAACAACAGAATTGATCACACTATCGCCAGACAATTAAATCTTCTACTTCTCCGCTTGAATTCTTAAAACAACGCTTAGGAATTAACTTCCAAGAATGCATCGCATCAGAGTATATGTCCTGAGCTTTCAAACTCACGAACTTGCTCGAATAGAATACAACGTTCTCTTAAGATTTCACAAAAAACCATTCTAAATAACTCCAAATTATTCAAATTGCTCAAATTAACCCCAAATCTCCCAAAATTAACAGAACTCCCAAAAAATCCCAAAATGACCCATGAGGTCATTTCTTCACCGAATTTATTTTAAACCTCTTCAAATTACTCAATTGATGTAAAATACTCCATATTCCTTAAAACTACCCATATTTCCCTAAATTCACCAAACCTACCAAAATAAACCAACTTTCACCCAAATTTTCCAAAATTACCAAACTGCCTTTAAAACCTTAAAAATCCAATAAATCCTTAAATTCCTAAGATTTCAGAAATAAACATTCTAAACCATACGAAATTATTTAAATTGCTTAAATCACCCCATATTTCCCAAAACCTCCCAAAATCCCAATAAATTTCCCAAAATGCCCCTCTAGCCCAAAAAATTCCTATTTTTTTAGCAAAATCATTTCAAACCTCTCCAAATTACCCAATTGATCTAAAATACTTTACATTCCTTAGAACTAGCTATATTGCCCTAAATTCCTAAACAAGCATAATAACCTAATTTCACCTAAATTCTCTAAAATTACCAAAATGGCCTTAAAAACTGAAAAATCCAGAAAATAACCAAATTCTTACGATTTCACCAAAATTATTCTAAACAACTCCAAATTATTAAAATTGCTGAAATTCATCCAAAATCTCCCAAATTTAGCAGAAATCCCAAAATTACCCAAAATGCCCTTATAGACTCATTTCTTCACATAAATCATTCTAAAGCTCTTTAAATTACCCAAATGATGCAAAATACTCCACATTCCTTAAAACTAGCCATATTGTCATAAATTCTCACAAACTACCAAAATAACCCAATTTTCACCCAAACTATTCAAAAATACCAAAATGCCCTTAAAACACTTAAAATCCAAAAAATCTATAAAATTTTAAGATCATTCTAAATCACTCCAATTACATTGTATTGCTCAAAGTTACCCCAAATATCCAAAAATTAGCCAAGATCCCAAAAATTCACAAAATACCCCTAAGGCCAAAAAAATTCTCATTTATTCGCCAAAATCAATTTAAAGCTATCCAATTTACACAATTGATTTAAAATACTCCACATTCCATATGTCTAGCCAAGTTGCCCTAAATTCTCCAAAACATCCCAAATAACTCAATTTTTACCAAAATTCTCCAAAATTACCAAAATACCCGTAAAACCAATAAAACAACAAAAATCTCTAATTTTGTAAGATTTTTCACAAAAAATCATTTTAGACCACTTCAAATTATTCAATTTGCCTATATTCTCCAAAAATCTGCCAAAATTAGCCAAAATCCCAAAACTTCCCAAAATGCTCTTATGATAAAAATTCTCAATTTTTCACAAAAAATCATTTTAAACATCTCCAAACTACTCAATTGATTTAAAGTACTCCACATTTCTTAAAACTGGCCAAATTTCCCTAAATTCACTAAAAAAACTAAAATAACCTAATTTTCATAAATTTCTCCAAATTTACAAAAACGCCCTCATTATTTTCAAATTCCAAAAATCTCTAAATTCCTAAGATTTCTCCAAAAATGTTCTAAAATACTTTAAATTATTCAAATAGACCAAATTCACCCAAAATATCCAAAAATTAGCCAAAATCTCAAAAATCCCCAAAATGGTCATATGTCCTAAAATTCTCATTTCATCATGAAAATCAATTTGAACTTCTTTGAATTACCCAAATGTTCTAAAATACTCTAAATTGCATTAAATTTTCCAAAACTACCAAAATAGCCTAAATTTCACCAGAATTCTCCAAAACTACCAAAAAGCGCTTAAAACCCTAAAAATCCCAAAAATCTCCAAATTGTTATGATTTCCCTAAAAGTCATTCTAAACAAATTCAAATTATTTAAATTCCCCAAATTCAACCCAAATCTCCCAAAATTAGCAGAAATCCCAAAATTTCCAAAAATGCCAATGTGGGCTCATTTCTTCACCAAAATCATTTTAAATCTCTTAAAATTACCCGACTGATCTAAAATACTCCACATTCTTTAAAACTAGCCATATTGCCTAAAATTCTCCAAACTACCAAAATAACCCAATTTTCTCCCAAAATTTTCAAAATTACCAAAATACGCTTAAATCCATAAAAATCCAAAAAAACTCCAAATTCCTAATTTTTCAGAAAAAATCATTGTAAACCACTATAAATTATTCAAATTGCCTAAATTCACCCCAAATCTCAAAAAATTTGTCAAAATCCCAAAACTTCCCAAAACGCCCCGATGGCCCAAAGAATTCTCATTTCATCACCAAAATCATTTAAAAACTCTCCAAATTACCGAATTGATCTAAAATACTCCACATTCCTTATAAGTAGCTAAGTTGTCCTAAATTCTCCCAAACCACCAATATAACCCATTTTTACCCAAATTCTCCAAAATTACTAAAATGCACTTAAAACCATAAAAATCTAAAAAATCTCCAACTTCCTAATATTGTACAAAAAATCATTCTAAACCACTCTAAATTACTCAAATTTCCTTGACCAAGTTTGAAGGAAGTTTGCAATTTTGACCAATGTTGATTAATTTGACCAAAGTTCATCAGTTTGACCAATTTTTACCAATTTGGTCAATTGATGTCTTTGTTGACCAATTAGTTATTATGGTAAAAATTTGGTCATTTTTACCAAAGGTTTGACCAGTTAGGTCAAGGGTTGACCTGGTGGTTAATGTGGTTGTTATTAGGTCTAAAATTAACCATTTTGATCAAGTTTGACTAATTTGACCAAAGTTGAACAGTTTGACCAAATTTGACCAATTTGGTGTTTAGGTTGACCAAATGGTCCATTTTGACCAATTTGGTTTATGGGTTGACCAAATGGTTCAATTGACCATGTTTGGCCAAAGTTAACCAGTTTGAACAGGACTAACCAATTTGACCAAAGTTGAATAGTTTGACCATCTTTGACCAATATGTTCAATTGGATGTCTGTATTGACCAAATTGTTGTTGTGGTAAATATTAGGTCATTTTAACCAAAGTTTGACCATTTAGGTCAAGGGTTGATTTAGTCGTCAATGTGGTGGTCTATGGGTCCAAAATTGATAAATTTTCACCAAGTTGGCCTAATTTCACCAAAGTTGAACAGTTTGACCAAAGCTGAACAATTTGACCAAATTTGATCAATTTAGTGTTTAGGATGACAAAATGGTCCATTTCGACCAATTTGGGGTCTGGGTTGACCAAATGGTTCAAATTGACCAAGTTTGACCAAAGTGGACCATTTTGATCACGGTCGACCAATTTGACCAAAGTTGACCAGTTTGACCAAATTTGACCAATTGGGTCAATTGAATGTTTGTATTGACCAAATGGTTAATGTGATAACTATTAGTTCATTTTGACCAGAGAACGACCAGTTAGATCAATGGTCGGCTTGGTGGTCAATGTGGTGGTCATTGGGTCCAAAATTGACCATTTTAACTAAGTTTGACTAATTTAATCAAAGTTGAACAGTTTGACCAAATTTGACAAATTTAGTGTCTAAGTTGACAAAATGGTCCTTTTTGATTAATTTGATCTCTGGGTTGACCAAATGGTTCAAATTAACCAAGTTTGACCAAAGTTGACCATCTTGACCAGGGTTGATTGTTGACCTCATTTTTGATGAGGTCTTCTCTTCTTCTTTGTAGTACTTAGGATCTAGCCTTAGGCTTTTCCTTTGACTATCCTAGAGGATTAGAATTGGGACCCACCATTTAGAAATTCAAACCACTTCTTAACTCCCTGCAAACTCCACAAACTTGATTGTAGACCCCTAATCACCTAGAGGGTTGGAACCAAATGAGGAAGTTTAAAGGATGAGTTCCTATAGGACTCTTTGGCCTTAGGACTGCCATCAGGTGGCTACGGTGCAGTGAAGGGCTGATTTACACATACACTACATTTATACACTACACTTTCACACACCTCCTAAAACCACACCCATACCTAACTTGATCTCCGACTCATGAAGGTGATTCACATGGATGGTCCTTAACCCCAAGCCCTTGGCTAAGAGGGTTAGGAACAACATAGTGGGTGCCTCAGAATGAGTCCCTTCATGACTCATGTGGGCTTGATATGGCTTCATGGCTCAACCAAAATGATTTCATTCCACTTACATTCACCCAATCTTCGATTTTCCAAATTTTCGATTTTGACCCCGGGACCCTACACACTTCTATCTACCTAAAACCCTTAAAATTACCCAAATTTCTCAAAATTTCCAAATCACCCAAAATTCCTCAAAAACAATCCCAAACATTCCTACATTACTCAAATTGATCATTCATACCCAAAAGTACCAAAAATTCCAAAAATACCTCTCAATACCCTCCAGGTACGCTTTTATTTTATTGCAATTTACCTTATTGTAATTTATTTAATCGCATCGCACTTACTTTTCTTGCATGATAAACAACTGTTGCATGAAAACCCACACCTTTAGGATAGTCCCTAAAACTGAAACCAAAACTAAAGTAAAAGTCATTGCAAGATAAAATTCACCGCCACAACATTTCAAAATATAAAACAACTCAAAATTTAATCACAAACGGAACAACAAAACTACAACTACAACTAAATTAAAACGTCTTGTTGGATGATCGGGAATACCTCGGATGATGTAACCTACGTGTTGCTAACGGGATTTCCCATGGTCTAAATGAAAGTGTGGAACTCATTCGGTTGAGTTTAGCAAATTCATCCGGACTAAGTGAATCCGATAAAAATAACGATGCCGGGATGACGGAACCGTGGGATCTTAATCGGTTCTGTTTAAACAACTTTAAGATTTGTTTTAATTAAAATATTAAAAACACTTGGATTTTAAGATTTTCTATAAATCAAAACACTTCTCATCTCCTGATTTATGACTTCTAAAACTAAACCTCTGCAACAACAAGGAGCTCGGACCATGGTGGGCAGCACGGCCATCGTCATCGGCAAAACTCGACTCTACTTCAACTAAACCATTCTTAGAATTAAATAACCAAGCCATAGGACTTCGAGGTAGTTTGCCTAGTGTAACATAAATCCTCAACCTTTTGTTAGGCATTTGCATTGCAAATTAAGCCCTAACCGATCTTAGGATTCCGAGGTAGTCGTCTGATACGACATAAACCCTCACATCTTCAAGGCTATTTGTGTGATCGCATCATACAAATATAAGTGCTAATTAATTAAAATTGGCAAGATCAAAACTTTAAATAAACATTAGGACTTTCCTAAATTCAAGCCAAACAATAGGATAGTCGGGAAATTACCGAAGTTCGCTTCGAATATGTAATTTCTCCTACCTTTCTTCCTTTGAATCCCCAAAATAAAATGTTCAAAATTTGATCCAGCCCCTATTGAAATTCCAATATTCAATCCCTTGAAAACTTAAACTTTGAAATTCTTGAGAGCAGAACTACTGATTATTATCGAGAGTTTTCTTAGGTGATTCCCATCACTTAAGATGTAATTAACTATAGGGGCTTGCCCTTATAGGAAATTTTAAGAACCCTGGTAATATAAACCCTTTTTAATGTTTTCATATTAAGCAGGGGAACTTTTCGGCTTATAAGATTAGTTCGCAGACAAAACGGATGTCACAAACCATTCTAGTTTATTTAATCGAGCCCCATTGTGAAGCAGTGTGTCTATTCTACGGGATAGATACACGGTTTGTGGTGCGGTGCTCTTTTATATAAACTATTCGGGATGTGAGATCAGTTTGATTTCATATCTTGAAATTTTCAAATTTAAAATTATTTTTAAAAGTCAAATACTACTTTTCAAATTATTTATTTAAATTAAATTAAAAATTCGTCGACAATTTCTATAGGTGACCCCCTTTTCAAAATAAAACACATAACCTAAAAATATGCCGACAATTTCTGGCGACTCCGCTGGGGAAGAATTCCTCTCTCCATTTTTAATCAGATAGGTTTGCTTTCAAAAATCGGTAGTGTATCCATGTCCCTAATGGATCAAACTACCCTTCTTTCCGTTGGAATACTATGTTCATTTCTACCTTGAACAAGTATAGCCAACATTCTCTCGGATTTAGGAGCCACTTGTTTAGACACCCCTAAACGAGAGAGGTTCCGAGATCCTTTTACCTCATTTCTGAGGTGGGGTGGACCCCCAATAGGTGTTAGTTTAGGAGTGATCCTTCGAGTCGAGAAGTCTTGCATAAGACTTTCTTTGCCTTTCCAACTCTGAATCAGATTCATTACCTTCTCTACACCTTTGAACATTCCGTTCTAAATAAACAAACCCTCTAATGAATGACTCTTTTAACAAATAACACCTTTTTTATACATACATGAACAAGAATGTGTTCGGACTCTTTTGATTCCTTTCTTTTCGTCCCGATGAGAAGAAGCATAACTTGGGACTCGACAATCGAATCGCTCTCGCAGAAATGGAAGCCCCAAAGCCGATTTTCTCCTTCACCAATGGATTGGACTTCGCTGTGTATAAGGATGAACTGCCCGACAATGGGATCATCCGGTTTGGACAAGGATTCGAGAACACAAATGTCAAGATCGCTGACGTTACCCTTTTCGCGCTGACAAACAAAGTATCTGAAACTGAGAGACCTTTGATCGAGTTCAACCTTAAGTCAACTCAAGAGTCTCCTCCTCTGCAAATGGTTCAGCCTGAGAGGAATACGGCTGTCCAAAGGAGGACTGTTATCTCTACCCCCACTGGTCTAGTCGTCTCTGCACCTACCCCGGCTTCCGCCAAACTGAAGGGGAAGGAAGTTCAAATTTGTAACGAGCATGTTACCGTGGAGGGTACAGATTTTCGTGCAAGACCTTCTGTTTTTGAAATTGGGTCCTGCTCAAGGGTTCCACCCCTAATACGAACTCAGAGAAGAAACAGAGGTAGGAAGATTGCCAGGAAGGCCAGAGCTGTCGAAGTCGCTTTCTTAGAAGAAATCCCTGAGTACACACCACTACCTGAATACATACCATTGCCTGAATATACACCCCTTTTGGAAGGAAGTAGATTCCATCCCCTTTCCGCCGCAGCTGATGAGGAAAATGTCCGTAGGATTGCTTCTACATTACCTCGACCCGCATACTATAGCGACAACAAAAGGAAAAGGGCTAGGGTTACACCATTTGCCCGACTACAGACTGTGATTGAGAAGTTAGCAAAGAAAGAAAAATGCCTCGTATCGGAGATTTTAAGAAGGATAGGGCGGGTGCCGGCCAAATCCCGTCTCGGGCCACGAGTAGAACCCGCTATCGCCGCAGAAGAGCCGAATAAGAAGATGGAGGCTAGTCCACCCGTTGTTGTTTCGGGTTTGACGGATCGGGGAGGATACCACCTTCCGCATTCGACCAACGGACCATCCGGTCCTAGGACTTCGCCGCTAGAAGGATGGTATGGCGTCCCACTACCGACCAATTAAGACCGAAACAACAACCCGAGAAGGAAAGTCTCGTCGGGGAGACTCGAGTCCGAAGAAAGTGCTACCGCGAGTAAAGGGGACTCATGAGAAGGAAACCCGACAGCTTATCACATGACAACCGCAAGGATGTACGGAAAAGACCACTAGAAGATGCTATGGAAAAGCTAAGAACCGATATTCGGCGATTAGCAAGAGAAAGAGAAGAGAAGTTCGGAGATGAAGTTGACTCGTCGAGTTCATGGATGATGAATATGCGGAAATTAACATGGTTGAAACACGAGCTTCGTCGGCTTCACAAGGTGCTCTGCGGCACTGCGAAAGAGAAGAACCGGAAGTAATGAGGAGGCAGCTTCAAGAGAAAGATGATACGATCGCCCAAATGGAAAAAAGGATGGAAGAAATGGCTGTAGCCCTAGCCACCCTCCAGAGTCAAGTTCAACCCCAAAGGGAAACACCCCCAGAAGTCATTCACATTGTAGACGGAGGAAAGGAGATTACATCCGTCAACGGGGATGATCAATTAAAGAAGGATGCAACACAAAGTATGATTCCGGAAAAGGATATCAAGAGCTTCGTGGAACGAAGAAAGTGCGAGAAGCCTTGGCACAATCAAAGAGCGGGACATCCATTCGGACGGGTAGACCTTACCTCCGAAGAATTCGACGCCGTCCAATATCCGAAAGGCTTTGTACCACCTCTATTCAAGACCTTCGATGGAACCGGAAACCCTCGGCAAGCATGTTGCACATTTTCGTGCCGCTTGTTGCAATGCCGGCTGAAGTGATGCTTTACTCTTCCGACAATTTGTCGACGCACTCGTCGTGGATTGCCTTTGATTGGTATGCGGAATTAGCAAATGGTTCGGTGAAGACATTTTCATAATTATAGAAACTCTTCATCAAGCGATTTGCCGGAGCTCAGCACCACATCACTGTAGGTGATTTAGTGATAGAAAAGCAGAAACCCAATGAAACCTTGGTGGACTACATACTTCGATGGAGGAACCTAAGTATGAAGTGTGAGCCGCAGCTTACAAGAACAACATGCGATCAGCATTTTACTAAAAAGCATCCATGGCCCGATAAGCACTTCTCCTCAAGGGATTTACTATTAAGACTTTCGAGAAGTTGTTAAGCAAGGCCGGAAGCTTGCAAGAGGAGGCAAAGCAATTAAGTTTCACCGATAAAACAGACAAACAGAAGCCCGTAAAAACTTTTGAAAAGAAGTCTGGGATCGTCGCAGCAGTCGATAAAGGCAAGCAACCAATACAAATATCGCCGAACGGCCACGACGAACCTCAACGAATTACCGAAGCAACTCCCGACCCAGCTATCACTCATCTCAACAGTATGAACAACCGCCTCGTCCGCAACGTACGTTAAGGGAACTTCTGAGCAGGGAGTATCCGTTCAAGAATGAGGCAGTACCAAAAATGTTCCGCAGTCTGATGAAGACTCCAGATTTCCAACACGCTGAGCCTAAAAGACCGAAGAAGTCGACAAGAAAGGTGATCCCAACTTTCGCCCTTACCACCGGATGCTTGGACACAAGATAGAAGATCGTATTACCTTCAAAAGTTGGCTCAACGACAATCTTCGGAAAGGGAACATAACGATCCCGAAGGAGTACATGAAGGAACCCGTAGAAGGAGGTTCCGTCAATGTTATCTCGACGGATCTCATTGTTCCAATAGCATCCCTATACGATCGATAATGGATGGACTACCGCTTGGACAAAGTCTTCGAAGAAGATTTTGGATCACATCCAAACCGCTTCGGTGCGAGCCTCAATTCAGAGTTCGAAAACTGTCAAGTCGGCACTATCACTTGCGATAGAAGAACCACCACAACAAGATATGACTGAAGAAAAGAAGAAAATTGACTAAGAAGAGAAGACCGAGGCTCCTAAGGCTAGACTAGGGGCTGCTTATCCTAGGATAGTTGTTTCCGATTCGGGGGAGAAATCCCTCGAACCTCGACGCCGTATGATTATCTCGCTCACCCCGGTGGGATCTTATAATGATAAGGGTTATGGTGTTGGCTACGTTTTGAATCGTTTCTAACGATTACGTAACTAGCGACAATCAACCTAATCCGGACGTCGATTCCGATACAAATGACAATTCTCAAATCATACACAAGCTCGACGATCACAATGACAAAGAAGACATCCACCAAGGAGGCTACGAAAGTTCAACAAGCAACAAATCTATTTGCGAGTTTCGAGGAGCTCCAGTCACAATAGAGTTAGAGCCTTCAGACTCCGAAGCTAATCCAGAAGAACCTGTTATTCCAATTCAGAAAAAGACATCAGCAAACTCAATACTAGATTCAGGAGAGATTACAGAAGTCAACTTAAGAAGTGGAAGAGTTCTACCTCCGAGAATGGGTCCGAAGGACAAAGGAAAGGTGTGGTTGTTCGAGAAGAACCAACCCCGACGAGAGGAAGTGCCCATTCGGGAAGAAACCGAGACACATGGAAATAAAGTGGACTACAACGTGCTAGCCCATCTTAGGAAACTACCGGCCAAACTGAGCATCTATGACGCTCTCATCTTATCAAAGGAGATGAGAGAAGCTCTGATCAAGGCCTTGCTTGATCCAGAAATTTGCTTAGCTCAAATGGCCGGAGATTCCTTAGATGAGGTTTGCTCGTTAAAGGAACAGTGAGGTGTTACCTTCACGGACAATGACCTACTACTTGGGACGACGGACCACAACCGACCGTTGTACATTTCGCTCATAATCGGGAAGTTTACACTCTCCGGAGTATTGGTGGATCCAGGAGCATCAATCAATATAATGAATCTTCGAACGCTAGCATACTTGGAAATTGATGCTCGCGAGCTCGAAGCGGACAAAATGTTATTAAGAGGATTCAACCATAAAGGAGAAAGAGCCCTCGGATCAATAACACTGCTAATGAAGACCGGTGACTTGGCAAAGACAACCGCGAAATTTCACATAATCGATTCGAAACGTCGTTCAACGCTCTACTTGGGCCGACCATGGATACATGAAAACCGGATGGTACCATCATCCCTACATCGGTGCATCAAATACTACGATGGAGGGGAACAGTGCATCAAAGGTGACTTACAACCGTTCTCCGTACATGAAATTGGAATCCATGAAGATGCAGCTTATTATGCACCTCCGAAGAAAACAATCTTCTCCAGAGATACCTTGACAAATGAAACAAAGGAAATTTGGGACGACGAAGAACCTGAAGTTCTAGTCCAACAGTCACTCACCACTCCCTTACGGCGAGATGGTGAAGGTTTCTCCACAACTCGCATCCGAGGTCGAGGCCGGGGACGAGGTCGTGGCAGAGACGTTAGGACAGTTGGATAGAGAAAACCAGCCATCAATGTTGAATGGGAAGATAGTTCTGAAGAAGAAAAAGAAATCAAGCAAGAAGCAGCGACAATAAGTCGGAAGAAGCCGCAATTCAGGATCTCTCTCGAAAATGAAAAGAACGAGGAATATAAATCGATGTACGAGAAGATTAACCACTATGTACATACTATGACCCTGACCCCGATCCATTCTAATAAGATTGAGGGTATGGTGGTCAAAGAGGTACGCAGCGGCAGTACAAAGTCCATCAAGTTCTACCGTGGTGCTCCTTCCTCCAAAACTGAAAACAATGTACAATTCGAAGATGCTACTTCATCGTAATTAATGGAATTACCTTTTGAGTGGTACTCTCCCTGTGTTCAAAATTTAATTCAACGTGGTTTCTTACCTCGACAATGGACAAAAGGTCGATCACAACATTTTGAAAATTTATGGAATAACTCCGGTCGTCCACCCAATTCAAAGCATGGTCTCGGATTCGGCACAGTAGGATCAGTCGACGATACTGAATTTTGCTTGGTTATCACTTGCGAGTCTAATGGAAACTGCATGGAAACTACAGAAGAACTCGAAGATTTACAAATTGGAGACGCTCCACCAGAATTCGAAGAAGAGATCAAATCTACAATAGATGAGTTAACGGAAGTTAACTTAGGTACTAGCGAAGAACCTAGACCTACCTTTGTTAGCTCCTTACTCAATAAAGAAGACTCCGAAGAAATAATCAAGTTATTAATGGAATTTAAAGACCGTTTTGCTTGGAGCTACGATGAGATGCCGTGTTTAGCTCCGCAGGTCGCAATCCATAAGCTAGCAAATGGATCCTACTTCGTCCCGACAGTACAAGGCCCCGTGAAGAATGCGTCTAGAAATCGAACAACAAGTCATAGCTGAAGTTAAAAAGCTAATAGACGCCAAATTTGTCCGTGAAGAACAATACCCAACTTGGTTAGCCAACGTGGTACCAGTCAAGAAGAAGAATGGTCAGATCAGAATTTGTGTGGATTTCAGAGATTTAAACAAGGCATGTCCGAAAGATGAATTCCCTCTACCGATCCCAGAATTGATGATTGACATTGCTTCAACACATGAAATATTCTCATTCATGGATGGATCTTCAGGATACAACCAGATAAAAATGGCTCCAGAAGATGAAAAACTTACATCATTCGTAACACCGATCGGAGTATATTGCTACACAAGTGATGCCATTCGGACGGAAGAACGCAGGAGCAACCTACCAGAGAGCGATGACAAGAATTTTTGATGATCTCATCCACAATCAAGTCGAATGCTACGTGGACGATGTGGTCATCAAAAGCAAAGTAAAGGATAACTACCTGTATGATTTGAGAATTGTTTTCGAACGATTATGACAATTTAACCTTAAGATGAATCCCTTAAAATGCGCCTTCGGCGTCACCTCCGGGAAATTCTTAGGATTCGTTGTCCGACATCGTGGAATTGAAATCGATCCGGAAAAGATAAAAGCCATCTTAGAAATGCCGCCTCCCAAAACCTTAAAACAACTACGATCTTTTCAAGGGAAGCAGACATATCTTCGACGCTTTATCTCGAACTTGTCAGGTAGGTGTCAGCCTTTCTCGGCATTAGTTAAAAAGGCCGCCAAATTTATTTGGGAAGAGAAATGCCAGAGGGCCTTCGAGGACATTAAACAATATTTAATGATACCTCCTGTCTTAGCAGCCCTAGTCTCAGGTAGACCGCCGATACTTTATACCGCGGCTTTAGACGACTCTCTCGGAGCCCTCGTTAGCCTGTGTCAATGATGAGGGTAAAGAAAATGCTCTTTACTACCTAAGCCGTCGTTTACTTCCGACGGAAATAAGGTATCCCGCAATTGAAAAGCATTGTTTGGCCCGATCTTCGTCGCTCAAAAGCTCGTGCACTACATGCTTTCTCATAAGGTCAACCCGATTTTGAAATTTAATCCATTGCAATACTCGATGACCCGTCCGATGCTTTCTGCGTACTTGTCGATGGTCAATGATATTATCGCAATTCGATATAACTTTCGTGCCTCTCCGTGCCGTAAAGGGACAAGTCCTAGCAGACTTCCTCGCGAAGACACCCTTTGCCGGCGAATCGCCTCTCAATGACGACTTGACGGATGAACAAATAATGAGCTTAGAAGACCCCGATGATCAACGTTGGGAATTATATTTCGACGGAGCATCTTCAGCACACAAAGATGAAGAATCGCAAGTGATAGTGCCCGGTAAGGCAGGAATCGAACTAATCTTTATAACACCGGAGCGGGGGATGTTAAGATACTCCTATCACCTGACAGAGCCGTGTACGAACAACGAAGCGGAATACGAAGCCCTCATAACGAGATCGGAATTAACTATTCAAATGGGTATAACGGACATCAACATCTACGGGGATTCGCAGTTAATCATTCAACGTGATCACCTGGACGGTACTGAATTTTAAAGCTAAGACTCGAGCAATACTTCCGAAGATGCTATGAAACTGTTGGAACAAATTCCGAATGTGACGATCTACAAAGTTCCCAGAAAAGAAAACGCTTTAGCAGATGCGTTAGCCCGCCTCGCAAAAGAATTTGCCTACTTGCAAGATGAATCAGTGGAAGTGTCAGTTCACGGACGTCGGTCCTATCACAAATCGACATAGACATAATACACAAATCGAAAAGGAAAAAGGATCAATCGCGACAGAAGTGATGTAAAAACACGAAGATTGGCGACAACCATTAATAGACTACCTGCAAACAGGAAAACTACCGGACGATAGGTCGTTGACCCATCAGATCAAGAAAAGAACTCTGTCCTACGCATTAATAAACAATACATTATACAGAAGGTCTTTTGATCAAATGTGGCTAAGGTGCCTAAACGGGTTCGAGGCCCGTGAAATTGTTAAAGAGGTGCATTCAGGACTCTGTGGCGCTCACCAGTCGGGTCCGAAGATGAAAATGATAATTAAAAGACTAGGGTACTACCGGCCCTCGATGATGACCGACCGCATGAAAGTCGCCAAGAGCTGTCACCAATGCCAAGTACACGGAGTGGTTCTACACCAACCTCCAAATGTGCTACATCCGACAATTGCGTCGTTGCCATTTGAATGTTGGGGCACAGATATAGTGGGTCCAATAGAACCACCATCATCAAAAGGACATCGCTTCATTCTTGCGGCTACAGATTACTTTTCCAAGTGGGCAGAGGCAGTTCCACTCAGAGAAGTGAAAGCACATCACGTGCTACAATTTTTCAAGAACCAAGTTGTCTACCGTTTCGGAGTGCCGCGCAGGATTATCTCAGATAATGGGTCAGCATTAAGAAGCACACAAATTAACAATTTTGTCAGAAGACACGGAATCGACTGGCGCTATTCAACAATTTACTACCCAAGAGCAAACGGCCTGGCTGAGGCTTTTAATAAAACTCTCGTTCAAATTTTAAAGAAGACTTTAGACGATAATAAGAGAAATTGGCACGAGAAATTGTTAGAAGCCTTATGGCCTACCGGACAACCTTCGAACTCCTACTCAAGCTACACCTTACGCTCCGGTGTATGGGTCCGAGGCAGATGTTACCTTTAGAGGACCAGCTTCCTTCACTCGAGATTGCAGCTTGCAAACAAAATCACGACAGAAGAGAATGCCAAATTACGACTAGAAGAATTGGAAAGCCCGGAAGGAAAAGACTTGCAGCACAGCAGCAGAATTTAGAACTATACCAAGCTAAGATGGTTCAAGCCCATGACAGACCGGGTCCGCCCAAGAACCTTCAAAGTTGGTGACTTAGTTCTCATTCTCAAGAGACCTATCCTCGCACACCGCAAGATAGGAGGAAAATTTGAACCCACTCGGGAAGGACCGTTTGTGGTCGAGGCGGCTTACTCGAGAGGCTCCTACCGCCTAGTGAACCGCCAAGGGGAACGACATATGCTTCCGATCAATGGACGATATTCGAAGAAGTATTACGCTACTCGATGTTTCGAAGGAATGAATTTTTCATCCCTAGAAGCACGGGTGAAGTAATTACTTATGACTGGGTCCGAACCCAAAAATAATAAAAAATGTGCTAAAATAAATAAAATCGTGATAATAAAGTTTTCCTTGTTTTTCTTTTCCAAATCAAAATCTCTTTCCTAATCTTATCCCACTTCATTCCCGTTGAATTTAAAAATATAAAAGGAATAATAATAATAAAAAAAATTTTGTCTTTAATAAACATTTTCTTAATGTTCTTGTTCTTAGTACAGCCCCTGATACTTTTCCTTGTCTCTTCGCAGGGAAATGTCGAACGGGCGGTTGGTCCTGAACTTTAGAAATGGCGTAAGCCTTGCACTCGATGAAAAGAGGGTGAAAGATGGAGCGATAATAGAGATCGACTCGGACTTCGCACCGGCAGGCTCGCAATACGAGGAAAGTGACTGGGTCCCACCGATCGAGAGGAACCGCCCAGTTAGACAAGATTAAAGTGGGTGGCCCAAGCCACCAATCCAAAGAAGAAGAAAAGAAAAACAAACACCGAGGAGGACAAGAGAATCAAGTCTGTAGTTGCTACAGCAGAGGGCGGCTTGTCAGCGCCGCGCCCACAGAAACTCAGGAAATACGAAGAGCTACTCTCACATCAACTCAACGAAGAAATAAAAATCGCCGTATCCGCAAGATGTTAACTAAATTAGCAACGGACCAGCGACGACGAGGCGATTGCTACAACAAGTACATACACTTCAAGGACACCGAGCTCCCGAGAACCCGAAGGAAGGAGACCAGCTCCGAGGATAATAGAAGAGACCAGGGAAATCTCAAGAAGAACAGAAGAAAGAAGGCTACTACGCCACCAGACAAAGCCACCGGTAATGCATAACCTTGTTGCAGAAGCAACCCCGGAGGATGTCCCGACGGACACCATCCCCGAGGAGCCGAGGTATGCAGGAGAACGTGAAGGGATTGAACCATATATCCCACAATACGTCACTAGGCCTCGCCATTTGCAAATTATCCCAGAATACGAGCTAGAAAGGATGCAGAATGTCGAGAAGAAAACTTTTGAATACTTCGAGAGAATCAGAGGCAGGAGGATCAATATACTAGAGGGTCTCGAGCTACATACAGACGTGTTCTCAGAATACGAACAACAATAAATCGTGGACTGCATCCGGGATTTGAAAAAGATGGGACGAGCAGGTCGCTTAAGAGAAAACACTTACTCAGAACCCCGGAGATGGATGCCAGGGAAGGGGAGAATTACAATACAATGTGGATGCTGCTACAACTTTGCAGATGACAGGAAGGGAAACCCACCGGGGATACTCGTCATGGCCAGGTGGATCCAATGCCATTAGTCATTAAAATGATGGTAAAAAGAATGATAGCATGGAGGGTATTGCCGGCAGATTGCATACCCAACAGTTGCATCATTAACATTTATAAGAAGGGTGATCGTATACCCCCGCACATAGATCACCACGACTTTGTCGGACCTTTCGCACGGCTTCTTTTCGAACGAGTGTAATATCATGTTCGGATCCGACCTCCGGATAGCGAGGCCCGAGTGAGTTCCGAGGGCCGATAAAGATACCATTACCGGTAGGTTCCGTCATGATACCGAAGGGCAACGGAGCGGATGTCGCTAAACATTGCATACCGGGAGTACCAGGTGAAGCGGATCTCGGCTACTTTCGAAGGATGGACGACGAGAAAGCACCTTACCACTTCCAGCCAAACCCGGAGTTAGAGAGCCTCCGACCTTACGAGCTGTGAGTTGCATGGAAAATATCACACCTCCAACGTACATCCATACGGCATCCTTGCCAAGGATGGCTTGGAAGGTGATGTTATTGACCATGTACCTCACTATTCAGACATGGATTTTTTACAGATACCTTTTTGGATGGATCGACAAAGATCATACATAGTCCGTTTTGAGTCTATATGGATTGTATGAGATGTATTCCAGATCGAGTTGTATGATGTATCTTCAACATGATTGGAATAAAAGTGACCATGTCACATTTTTGGCCTTCACCTCTTTTGTGCAAGTTGACTAGGAAACGCCATTAAAGTTAAATGAACTTCGAACAAAGAACAGAAAAGAAACAAAAAGAATAAAAGAAAACTTTCCTTAAAAATCTAAATAAAAAAATGATGAACTCCAAATTCACGATAAAATAAAATTTGAATCGTTAAAAGACAAACAAAATGATCACAAATTTTAAATCAAATTCACATTCGATCTTCTAGATCTCAAATCAAATCTCAATCAAATTTCAAATTCAACCTTCCAGATCTCAAATCAAATCTCAATCAAATTCAAACTCAACCTTCCAAATCTGAAATCCAATCCGTTCTACTCTCTCCCTTGTCTGGGATGGAAGCGGTTGATCCCATTGAGACGGATCGAATCTGATGGCGAGGAATTGTATCCAATCCAAACCAACAACTTTTGATCAACTCTTTTGAATGGGATATGTAGCACCTACATATTCCCTCCTAATCTATTTCTTTCCATGAAAGTCTTTTTAAACTTTCATGAAATTCTCAAAACACCGAAATTCCACACTCTTCAAATCAACACTACAAATCTTTGCAATATCAAATACATCAAAATTCAAATTCTTGGGATTGAGAATTTTACATCCGACACTGCATTGCTTTAGGATTCTTTCCTTATCGCAATGAAATACATCAAATTCAAATTCTTGGGGTTGAGGATTTTACATCCGAGACTGCATAGCTTTAGGATTCTTTCCTTATCGCAATGAAATACATCAAATTCAAATTCTTGGGGTTGAGGATTTTACATCCGAGACTGCATTGCTTTAGGATTCTTTCCTTATCGCAATGAAATACATCAAATTCAAATTCTTGGGGTTGAGGATTTTACATCCGAGACTGCATTGCTTTAGGATTCTTTCCTTATCACAATGAAATACATCAAATTCAAATTCTTGGGGTTGAGGATTTTACATCCGAGACTGCATTACTTTAGGATTCTTTCCTTATCGCAATGAAATACATCAAATTCAAATTCTTGGGGTTGAGGATTTTACATCCGAGACTGCATTGCTTATCGCAATGAAATACATCAAATTCAAATTCTTGGGGTTGAGGATTTTACATCCGAGACTGCATTGCTTTAGGATTCTTTCCTTATCGCAATGAAATACATCAAAATTCAAATTCTTGGGGTTGAGGATTTTACATCCGAGACTGCATTGCTTTAGGATTCTTTCCTTATCGCAATGAAATACATCAAAATTCAAATTCTTGGGGTTGAGGATTTTACATCCGAGACTGCATTGCTTTTGGATTCTTTCCTTATCGCAATGAAATACATCAAAATTCAAATTCTTGGGGGTAAGGATTTTACATCCGAGACTGCATTGCTTTAGGATTCTTTCCTTATCGCAATGAAATACATCAAATTCAAATTCTTGGGGTTGAGGATTTTACATCCGAGACTGCATTGCTTTAGGATTCTTTCCTTATCGCAATGAAATACATCAAAATTCAAATTTTTGGGGTTGAGGATTTTACATCCGAGACTGCATTGTGTTAGGATTCTTTCCCTATCACAATGAAATACATCAGAATCAGATTTTTGGGGTTGAGGATTCCCTATTGCAATGAAAGAAATCAAAATCAAACTCTTGAGGTTAAGGATTTTACATCCAATACCGCATTGCTTTAGATTCTCTTCCTATTGCAATGAAGCACACCAAATCAAACTCTTAAGGTTAAGGATTTTACACCCAATACCGCATTGCTCTGAGATCTCTCCTCATTGTAATGATTCGATCCAATCAATCCAATTTTCTTTTGAGGTTGAAGATGTTACATCTAAAACCACAAAATTTCAATTTTCATTTCAAGTTCAAATCCCTTCAAATTAATTTTAACAAAACTTCAATCTAAATTAAAACTCCAAGTTGAAATCTAAGCTCACACATCAAAACTTAAACTGAAACAAAATGAAATCTAAATCGAAATTCCCCGCATCATGTGATTTAGAATTCACCTCCTTTTCCTTTCCCTAGCGAGAATTCAAGAATCTCCAGATCCCGCAGATATACTTGACACTCCCCAGATGAAATTCTTCTACTTTGTCCTAAGTCTGTCACTTGGACATCTGTGTTGGTTTTGTTGATCTTTTTGGTCAACGCCAATACGCGCGGTGTGCTTTGTTAGCACACCACACCTATTGGGGGTCCATTTGTTGACCTCATTTTTGATGAGGTCTTCTCTTCTTCTTTGTAGTACTTAGGATCTAGCCTTAGGCTTTTCCTTTGACTATCCTAGAGGATTAGAATTGGGACCCACCATTTAGAAATTCAAACCACTTCTTAACTCCTCGCAAACTCCACAAACTTTATTGTAGACCCCTAATCACCTAGAGGGTTGGAACCAAATGTGGAAGTTTAAAGGATGAGTTCCTATAGGACTCTTGGGCCTTAGGACTGCCCTGGGTGGCCTGGTCTGGTGAAGGGCTGATTTACACATACACTGCATTTATACACTACACTTTCACACACCTCCTAAAACCACACCCATACCTAACTTGATCTCCTGACTCATGAAGGTGATTCACATGGATGGTCCTTAACCCCTAAGCCCTTGGCTAAGAGGGTTAGGAACAACATAGTGGGTGCCTCAAATGAGTCCCTTCATGACTCATGTGGGCTTGATATGGCTTCATGGCTCAACCAAAATGATTTCATTCCACTTACATTCACCCAATCTTCAATTTTCCAAATTTTCAATTTTTGACCCCCGGGACCCTACACCCGCCTAGCCTACCCAAAACCCTTGAAATTACCCAAATTTCTCAAAATTTCCAAATCACCCAAAATTCCTCAAAAACAATCCCAAACATTCCCACATTACTCAAATTGATCATTCATACCCAAAAGTACCAAAAATTCCAAAAATACCTTTCAATACCCTCCAGGTACGCTTTTATTTTATTGCAATTTACCTTATTGTAATTTATTTAATCGCATCGCACTTACTTTTCTTGCATGATAAACAACTGTTGCATGAAAACCCACACCTTTAGGATAGTCCCTAAAACTGAAACCAAAACTAAAGTAAAAGTCATTGCAAGATAAAATTCACCGCCACAACATTTCAAAATATAAAACAACTCAAAATTTAATCACAAGCAGAACAACAAAACTACAACTACAACTAAATTAAAATGTCTTGTTGGATGATCGGGAATAACTCGGATGATGTAACCTACGTGTTGCTAACGGGATTTCCCACGGTCTAAATGAAAGTGTGGAACTCATTCAGTTGAGTTTAGCAAATTCATCTGGACTAAGTGAATCCGATAAAAATAACGATACCGGGATGACGGAACCGTGGGATCTTAATCGGTTCTGTTTAAACAACTTTAAGATTTGTTTTAATTAAAATATTAAAAACACTTGGATTTTAATATTTTCTCTAAATCAAAACACTTCTCATCTCCTGATTTATGACTTCTAAAACTAAACCTCTGCAACAACAAGGAGCTCGGAGCATGGTGGGCAGCACGACCATCGTCATCGGCAAAACTCGACTCTACTTCAACTAAACCATTCTTAGAATTAAATAACCAAGCCATAGGACTGCGAGGTAGTTTTCCTAGTGTAACATAAATCCTCAACCTTTTGTTAGGAATTTGCATTGCAAATTAAGCCCTAACCGATCTTAGGATTCCGAGGTAGTCGTCTGATACGACATAAACCCTCACATCTTCAAGGCTATTTGTGTGATCGCATCATACAAATATAAGTTCTAATTAATTAAAATTGGCAAGATCAAAACATTAAATAAACATTAGGACTTTCCTAAATTCAAGCCAAACAATAGGATAGTCTGGAAATTACCGAAGTTCGCTTTGAATCTGTAATTTCTCCTACCTTTCTTCCTTTGAATCCCCAAAATAAAATGTTCAAAATTTGATCCAGTCCCTATTGAAATTCCAATATTCAATCCCTTGAAAGCTTAAACTTTGAAATTCTTGAGAGCAGAACAACTGATTATTATCGAGAGTTTTCTTAGGTGATTCCCATCACTTAAGATGTAATTAACTATAGTGGCTTGCCATTATAGGGAATTTTAAGAACCCAGGTAATATAAACCCTGTTTAATGTTTTCATATTAAGCAGGGGAACTTGTCGGCTTATAAAATTGGTTCGCAGACAAAACGGATGTCACAAACCATTCTAGTTTATTTAATCGAGCCCCATTGTCAAGCAGTGTGTCTATTCTTCGGGATAGATCCACGGTTTGTGGTGCGGTGCTCGTTTATATAAACTATTCGGGATGTGAGATCAGTTTGATTTCATATCTTGAAATTTTCAAATTTAAAATTATTTTCAAAATCAAATACTACTTTCTAAATTATATATATATTTAAATTAAATTTAAAATTCGCCGACAACTTCTGTAGGCGACCCCTTTTAAAAAATACAACACTCAACCTAAAAATAAGCCGTACAATTTCTGGCGACTCCGCTGGGGAAAATTCCTCTCTCCATTTTTAATCAGATAGTTCTGCTTTCAAAAATCGGTAGTGTATCCATGTCCCTGTTGACCTCATTTTTGATGAGGTCTTCTCTTCTTCTCTTTAGTACTTAGGATCTAGCCTTAGGCTTTTCCTTTGACTATCCTAGAGAATTAGAATTGGGACCCACCACTTAGAAATTCAAACCACTTCTTAACTCCCTGCAAACTCCACAAACTTGATTGTAGACCCCTAATCACCTAGAGGGTTGAGATCAAATGTGGAAGTTTAAATGATGAGTTCCTATAAGACTCTTTGGCCTTAGGACTGCCCTGGGTGGCCTGGTCTGGTGAAGGGTTGACCTACACACACACTACACCTATACACTACACTTTCACACACCTCATAAAACCACACCCACACCCAACTTGACCTCCAGACTCATGAAGGTGATTCACATGGATGGTCCTTAACCCCTAAGCCCTTGGCTAAGAGGGTTAGGAACAACATAGTGGATGCCTCAAATGAGTCCCTTCATGGCTCATGTGGGCTTGATATGGCTTCATGGCTCAACCAAAATGATTTCATTCCACTTACATTCACCCAAGCTTCAATTTTCCAAATTTTCAATTTTTGACCCCAGGACCCTACACCCGCTAGCTCTACCCAAAACCACTTAAAACCACCCAAAATTTGCAAAACCACCTAAATTACCCAAAATTCCTCAAAATCAATCCTAAACATTCCCACATCACTCAAATTGATCATACATATCCAAAAATACCAAAAATTCCAAAAATACCTCCCAATACCCTCCAAATACCCAAAATACCCCTCTTAGCCAAAAAATCCAAAAATTCAGAAAATTCCCAGAAAATTCCAGAAAATCCCAAATATTCCCAATTTCATTTTGTTCAACTACACCATGGGCCAATTTTGTCAATGTACCCCACTTTTATCAAAACCCCCAATTTGACCCATTTTAACCCAAAATGAACCCAATGTCAAACCAAACCTACCCAATTGACTCAAATTCTGGTCCAATTCAATTCTAAACTTCAATTCAACATCCCCAACACCAATCTAGACCAAATCCAAGCCCAAATTGATTGACATTTGGATCCAATTTCACTTTTGGCCTTAAAGCCCAATTTGGACCCATGACCCAAACTTAGCCCAAACTCACCCAATTCAACTCCAATTAACCCCAAATCTTTTCTAAACCTTCCTTAACATCCCCATAAACAAAATACTAACATGATTTGCCCAATGTTTAGACCCAAACCCAACACAAATTCAACCAAAAGCTAAAAGGCCCAATTTTGACCTAAACCTAAACCTAGCCCAAATAGGCCCAAACCCCAAAATCAAAACCCAACCAAAGCCAAAACCTCTTTGAAACACTCCCATAAACATTTCCCAACATTAATTTTACATTAATTTCAACCCTAGCCGAACATTGGCCCAAGTTAGCCCAATTTGACCTACATTGGCCCACTTACCAAATGAACCCAAATTCAAACCAATTCAATTCCAAATCACACCAAATTGACTCCAAACCATTCATGAAACATCCCTAAACCAATTGTAACATTTATTTGACATGGTCCTTCACAAAATTTTCACCCAAATGCCCATCCTAAAATCAAAAAGCCCACTTCCCTTAAACCTTCCTAAAAGCCCACTTCCTTCAAATTCAAAAGCCCAAATTCATCCAAAGCCCACATGACACTTCCCCTCATCATCCATTTAATCAAAATCACCCTTAAGTTTCAAAATCACCAATTAAACAATTCCAAATCAAGCCCCATACAAATTCCCATCAAAATACCAAAATTTTCTTAAATCCATTTCCATGAAATTGACTTAACATTTCCCAAGCCAAAGGTGAGCCATGAAGTCATGCATGAGCCACATGTGAGCCATGAAAGCCTTGGACACTTCACCAAGCCCAAAATGGCAAGAAGAGGGGACCCTTTAATGATTCTCTTAAGAGTGATTAACCACTCCCATGTCTCCCCTAACTCTTGCTTAAGTTTAATTGTACTTGGATTGTGACTTGACCCCACTAATCAAGCTGATCCAAGTGACTTTCCCTTCAGCCCAAATTGGCCTTGGAGGGTGAACCTAACCCAAAACCAAGGGTTGACCCATTTAGACCCAAAACTAGCCCTTTTCCCATTCCACTTTGATTCAAACCCTTTACACATATCCATGGCTAATTGACTGCACAAACCTCCGACCACGACCCACCTGGACCTGAGAGTGACCCATGCCTGCCGGCCAGCCGCCCGGGTCGCCGGAAAACACCATGGCCGAGACCTTGGGAGGAGCCAAATTTTGGAATTCCACCTTGCTGAGCTGCCTCACTCCAAATGGCCATTGCAGCTGTTCTTCTCCTCACCAGAGCAGCTGATCCTAACCATTAAACCCCCCTGGGAGGCCCTCCACCCTCTCCTATTTAAACACCACCCCTTCTCGGCCATGAGAGGTGCAAAAAATAACCTTAAGGAAACTCTGTCAAAATTGTTACAGACTACTCCCCACACATAGAGAACTTGATTCCCACTGAGATCCCCCTGCCATTTCCTCTCTGTGAGCTCAATTTCAGAGTTGAAATCCAAGCCCAAAACCAGGACACTTCTCCACAGTGAGCCAATCCCCAAATTGATTGGTCCTACACCTTCACCAAACCAAGGGAAGAAGTCCACCAGCAAAAGCCCCCTCTCAAGGCCACCCATCTGTTCCAGACACCAAGCTTTGTGATCGGCTGTGGTCACTTTCATAGCTAGACAATTCACCAGGCCAAGGGACTTCATCTGGAGCTTACTTGGACCCAATCGAAGGTGACACAACTCTCGGATCGAAGCTTGACTTCTACGAGCAAAGGTATGGACTCACTCTTCTTCCCGAGCTTCCGGAGATTCTCCTTTTAATTTGAGTCAATTTAAACACATGTTTATCGCATAGATGTGTTCGTCTCCTCAAGACGAATCCATAGAGCATAAGAACACAAAAGTCCATTGAGAATCGAGTGAGAAATTAGGGTTAGAAGGTTGACGGTCACGGGTGCACACCAGTCGTAGACGATGACTGGGAGCCGTCGGATCGAGCGTGTATCGAGCGGACGGTCTGGATCGAGCCGGACAGCGCAATGGTACATGAACCGCGGGCCCCGGGACGGCTGACTCAGATGGCGGCGCCCAATCACAGCGCGACACGTACCCCCTTCGGAGCTGCCGAGGTTGATGCGGCGTCGCGTGGATAAGTAGGAAAATAGGCTATTTTTCTATTTATTTAATTACCAGAACTTCAAAAATTCATAACTTTGTGTAGAAAAATCCTAAAAATAAAATAAAAATACCCTCTTGCTCAGTGAATAGAGGAGAATAATGTGGAAAAGAAATCATTTAATTTCATCAAGTATTTTATTTTTAATAATTCATTTACTGTCTGCATTGTTTTAATTCTCCATACATATAGAAAATTCACCATGGCATGAGACCATAGGGCTTTTGAAGCCTCTGAATTTAGGAACATTCCCTGAATTTTCCAAAGTCAGAGGCCATCCCTATGAGAAGTTATTGATTTTTCAAATTCATGTTACTGTTTTGAGTATTTTAAATCTAATAATTAGCATGTTGCGAAATAAATTCTAGAAAAATTTGGTGATGTTTCTTATGACCAGAGGACCCTAGGAAAAATATGTTTTGAATTAATTCACCTGGAATGACCCTAATTGGCTTAAACACCCAAAATAGGTCTTTAATTAATTAGAGCTAACCCTACATCAAATTGACTTGAAATCAATCCTCCACTGACCTTTAGAATCAGAGGAACCCACCATAAAAATTTGAAGTTAATTGGACTTGGTTAGCCCTACTAAATGGGTCGATTAAGCCATTTAGCCAATTTAAACTTTAAAAATTCATAACTTTCAAAATGCTTTTCAAAAATTCACCAATTGGTTTTGGAGCCTCTCTGATATCAGGGGAATTTAAGAAAATTAAAATTTCAATTTTCTAAAAAAGTTGATGTTTTGTATTATTTTAATATTTTAATAATTAAAAAATAATAAAAATCACAAAAATAATAAAATTCACCAAAATGTCACATTTTGAATTTTAATCACTTAGGAACAAATCCCATATTTTTCTTAAGTCTCTATGATGAGTTATTAAATTTTAAAGCCTTAAGGTAATTTTAAAAATTAAAAAATGTATATTTCCAGTATTTTCACTAAAATAATTCTAATAAATCAAAGAAAAATCAGAAAATTGTAAAAATTAATTCTCTGATTTCCTTGATATCAGAGAGATTTTTTAAAAATATAAAATTCATTTTTCAAACTTTATTTTATTTTTAAATTAATTAATACTCCAAAACTCAAAATAATTATAATAAAAATAATATAATTCAAAAAATCACCAAAATTGGTCCAAGTGGTCCTCTGGTAATTAGAAATGTCCCATAATTTTCTTAAGGACAGAAACTTTCATTTGGTCATATTATTAAATTTTCCTTGGAAATCCCTATTTTTCTCAAAAAATAATTACATAAATAAATTAAATACAGAAAAATCACATTTTCTCCTCTCATGTCTTTATTGACATATGAGTGAAGTCACATAAAAAATTCAAGTTCATTTAAGCTCAATTTAGTGAGTTATGAAATTATTAAGCTTGAAGGGCAAAATGGTAATTAAAATTTTAACCTTTAATTAAAACCTTAGGCTTAATAAAATGAAAGAGTAAAATATTTGATCTTAATCTGATTTGGATGATTGAAATTTAAATAATTAAAGGGTAGAAACCCACTAAACAACTTAAAAATAATTAAAATAAACATTAATAAAATAATTAATTAAATTTGGAAGAATAATAAATTTGGAATTATTAAAATAAGGGATGTTATTAAGAGATTTGTTCTTTAATTTAAGAATCCCTAAATTAATCATCCCAATAATATTTAATTCCTAATTAAAATGATAATCCAAGATTAAGATTTAAAATGCTAAAAGAATTAATCATTAAATTAAATTAAAGTTAAATTACTTAAATCAAACCCTTTTAAAATAAAATATTAAATTTAAATTAAAAAATTAAATTAAATTAAATTAAATTAAAACACATTAAATTAAATTAAATTAAATTAAATTAAATTAAATTAAATTAAATTAAATTAAATCACATTAAATTAAATTAAATTAAATTAAATTAAATTAAATTAAATCATGTTATATTAAATTAACTTAAATTAAATTAAACCACATTAAATTAAATTAAGTTAAATTAAATTAAATTAAATTAAATTAAATATAACATCACCTAACACATGAAGAATTCAAAATAAATCTAAAACAACTTGAACACTATTCCAAACTTAAATCCATTAACTAAAATTAAATCATAAACCACTCGAACATCCATTTGCCCTTGAAAGCTTTTGTTGTCATAACTCCTAAACGGAGCGTTAAGTGAAGTGTTACTTCACTTATAGGATATTCAAATGTCCTAGGTCACTGAGCAAGACAACAAACTTGAACTCCTGGACGATTAATTCATTTGTATAATTAAATCTCTTGGACTTAAAACAATCCTAGAAATATTGAAAAGATGTTTAAGATTCGTCTTAAGCACTTCCTCGATATGATAGGATATTTATAAGAACAATTGAACTTAATTGTTCTTTGATGAAGAAAATCGTCCTCAAACCAAAATACAAGAACCTAGTACGTCATAGGAAATGACTAGCTATAGGATTAGGAACTCGGTAGTAAACCATAACCCTTCCCTCAGCTTTACCTAGGAATTTACTTTAAATGCTTAAATATTCTAACTGTGTTTTAAGTGCAGCTTGGGATGACGGGAAGACCCTCCAGGTATGCTTTTATTTTATTGCCATTTACTTTATTGCAATTTATTTAATCGCATCGCACTTACTCTTCTTGCATGATAAACAACTGTTGCATGAAAACCCACACCTTTAGGATAGCCCCTAAAACTGAAACCAAAACTAAATTAAAAGTCATTACAAGATAAAATTCACCGCCACAACATTTCAAAATATAAGACAACTCAAAATTTAATCACAAACAGAATACAAAAAACTACAACTACAATTAAACTAAAACGTCTTGTTGGATGATCGGGAATACCTCGGATGATGTAACCTACGTGTTGCTAACGGGATTTCCCACGGTCTAAATGAAAGTGTGGAACTCATTCAGTTGAGTTTAGCAAATTCATCTGGACTAAGTGAATCCGATAAAAATAATGATGCCGGAAGGATGGAACGCGGGATCTTAACCGGTGTTGTTATAATCAACTTCAAGATTTGTTTTAATTAAAACATAAAAAAACACTTGGAAATTAAGACCTTCTCTAAACCGAACACTTCTCTCATCTCCTCGATTTATAACTTCTAAAACTAATCCTCCGCAACAACAAGGAGCTCGGAGCATGGTGGGCGAGCACGGCCATCGTCATCGAGAAAACCTCGAGTCTACTTCAACAAAACTTTCTTAGAATTAAATAACCAAGCTATAGGACTTCGAGGTAGTTTGCCTAGTGCAACATAAATCCTCAACTCTTCGTTAGGCATTTGCATGATCAAGTCATGTAAATTAAGCCCTAACCGGTCTTAGGACTCCGAGGTAGTCGTCCGATACGACATAAACCCTCACATCATCGAGGCTATTTGTATGATTTTATCATACAAATATAAGTCCTAATTAATTAAAATTGGCAAGATCAAAACGTTAAATAAATATTAGGATTTTCCTAAATTCAAGCCAAACAATAGGATAATCGGGAAATTACCGAAGTTCGCTTCAAATCTGTGATTTCTCCTACCTTTCCTCCTTTGAATTCCCAAAACAAAATGTTCCAAACTTGATCCATTCCCTATTGAAATTCTAAAATTCAATCCCTCGAAAACTTAAACTTTGAAATTCATGAGAGCAGAACTACCGATTATTATCGAGAGTTTTCTTAGGTGATTCCCGTCACTTAAGATGTAATTAACTATAGTGGGTTTTCCCTTATAGGGAATTTTAAGAACCTGTGTAATATAAACCTCCGTTTAATGTTTTCATATTAAACCGGGGAATTTGTCGGCTTATAAAATTGGTTCGCAGACCAAACGGATGTTACAAACTTTTTCTAGTTTATTTAATCGAGCCTCATTATAAAGCAGTGTGTCTATTCTTCGGGATAGATACACGGTTTAGTAATGCGGCGCTCGTTTATATAAACTATTCGGGATGTGAAATTAGATTGATTTCATATCTTAAAATTTTCAAATTTAAAATTATTTTCAAAATCAAATACTACTTTTCAAATTATTTATTTAAATTAAATTAAAATTCGCCGACAATTTCTGTAGGCGACCCCCTTTTCCAAAATAAAACACACAACTAAAAAATAAGCCGCACAATTTCTGGCGACTCCGCTGGGGAAAATTCCTCTCTCCATTTTTAATCAGATAGTTCTGCTTTCAAAAATCGGTAGTGTATTCATGTCCCTAATGGATCAAACTACTCCTTCTTTCCGTTGGAATACTATGTTCATTTCTACCTTGAACGAGTATAGCCAACATTCTCTCGGATTTAGGAGCCACTGTTTAGACACCCCTAAACAGAGAGGTTCTGAGATCTTTTTACCTCATTTCTGAGGTGGGGTGGACCCCCAATAGGTGTTTGTTTAGGAGTGATCCATCGAGTTGAGAAGTCTTGCATAAGACTATATTTTCCTTTCCAACTCTTAATCAAATTCATTACCTTCTCTACACCTTTGAACATTCCGTTCTAAATAAACAAACCCTCTAATGAATGACTCTTTTTTTTTTTTTTGTCCTGATGAGAAGAAGGATAACTTGGGACTGACAATCAGAATCTACCCTGCTGAAATGGAAGCCCCAAAGCTGATTTTCTCCTTCACCAATGGACTGGACTTCCCTGTTTACAAGGATGAACTGCCCGACAATGGGATCATCCGGTTTGGACAAGGATTCGAGAACACAAATGTCAAGTTCGCTGACGTTATTCTCTTCACACTAATGGACAAAGTGCCAGAAACTGAGAAACCCATGATTGAGTTCAACCTTAAGTCAACTCAAGAATTTCCTTCCCTGCAAAGGGTTCCAACTGAGAGGAATACCGCTGTCCAAAGGAGGACTGTTATCTCTACCCCCACTGGTCTAGTCGTCTCTGCACCTACCCCGGCTTCCGCCAAACTAAAGGGGAAGGAAGTTCAAATTTGTAACGAGCATGTTACCGTGGAGGGAACAGATTTCCGTGCAAGACCTTCTGTTTTTGAAATTGGGTCCAACTCAAGGGTTCCACCCCTAACACGGACTCAGAGAAGAAACAGAGGCAGGAAGACTGCCAGGAAGGCCAGGGCTGCTGAAGTCGCTTTCTTAAGAAATCCCCGAGTACACACCACTACCCGAATACATACCATTGCCCGAATATACACCCCTTTGGAAGGAAGTAGATTCCATCCTCTTTCGCCGCAGACTCGACGAGGAAAATGTCCGCAGGATTGCTTCTACATTACCTCGCCCGCATACTATAGCGACAACGAAAAGAAAAGGGCAAGGATTACACCATTTTCCCGACTACGGACCGTGATCGAGAAGTTAGCAAAGAAAGAAAAATGTCCCGTATCGAAATTTTAAGAAGGATAGTGGCGGGTGCCGGCCAAATCCCGTCTCGGGCCGCGAGTAGAATCCGCTATCGCCGCAGTAAGGGCCGAATAAGCGGATGAAGGCTAGTCCACCCGTTGTTGTTTCAGGTTTACGCATCGGAGAGGATACCACCTTCCAAGCATTCAGCCGACTGCACCATGCGGTCCTAGGCCTTCTGTCGCTAGAAGGATGGTATGGCGTCCCACTACCGGCCAATTAAGACCGAAACAACGACCGGAAAAGGAAAGTCTCGTCGAGAGACTCGAGTCCGAAGAAAGTGCTACCGCAAGAAAGGGACTCATGAGAAAGAAACCCGACAATTATCACATGACAACCGCAAGGATGTACAGTAAAAGACCACCGGAAGATGCTATGGAAAAGCTAAGAACTGATATTCGGCGACTAGCAAGGGAAAGAGAAAAGAAATTCTGAGATGAAGTTGACTCGTCAGAATTCATGGATGATGAATATGCAGAAATTAACATGGTCGAAACACGAGCTTCGTCAGCTTCACAAGGTGCTCCTGCAGCCGCAGAAAGAGAGGAGCCAGAAGTAATGAGAAGGCAGCTTCAAGAGAAAGATGATACGATCGCCCAAATGGCAAAAAGGATGGAAGAGATGGTTGTAGCCCTAGCCACTTCCGCAGTCAGGTTCAACCCCAAAGAGAAACACCCCCGGAAGTTATTCACATTGTAGACGGAGGAAAGGAGATTACATCCGTCAACAGGGATGATCAATTAAAGAAGGATGCAACACAAAGTATGATTCCGGAAAAGGATATCAAGAGCTTGGTGGAACAGGCAGAGTGCAGAAGCCTTGGCACAATCAAAGAGCGGGACATCCATTCGGACGGGTAGATCTTACTCCGAAGAATTCGACGCCGTCCAATATCCGAAAGGCTTTGTACCACCTCCGTTCAAGACCTTTGATGGAACCGGAAACCCTCGACAAGCATGTTGCACATTTTCGTGCCAGTTGTTGCAATGCCGGCGGAAGTGATGCTTTACTCTTCCGACAATTTGTCAGCAGCCTGTCAGGGATCGCCTTTGATTGGTATGCAGAATTACCGAACGGTTCGGTGAAGACATTTTCAGAATTAGAGAACCTCTTCATCAAGCGATTTGCCGGAGCTCAGCACCACATCACTATAGGTGATTTAGTGGTAGAGAAGCGTAAGCCGAATGAAACCTTGGTGGACTACATACTTCGATGGAGGAACCTAAGTATGAAGTGTGAGCCACAGCCTACAAGAACAAGCATGCAGTCGACATTTTACTAAAAAGCATCCATGGCCCGATAAAGACTTCTCCTCAAGGGATTTACTATTAAGACTTTCGAGAAGTTGTTAAGCAAGGCCGGAAGCTTGCAAGAGGAGGCAAAGCGACTAAGTTTCACCGATAAAACAGACAAACAGAAGCCCGTGAAAACTTTTGAAAAGAAGTCCGGGATCGTCGCAGCAGTCGATAAAGGCAAGCAGCCGATACAAATATCGTCAGAACGGCCGCAGCAACCCCGACCCAGCTATCAGTCATCTCAACAGTATGAACAACCGCCTCGTCCACAACGTACGTTTAGGGAGTTCCTGAGCAGGGAGTATCCGTTCAAGAATGAGGCAGTGCCGAAAATGTTCCGCAGCCTGATGAAGACTCCAGATTTCCAACTGCCAGAGCCTAAAAGACCAGAAGAAGTCGACAGGAAAGGTGATCCCAACTTTTTCCCTTACCATCGGATGCTTGGGCACAAAATAGAAGATTGTATTACCTTCAAAAGTTGGCTCAACGACAATCTTCGAAAAGGGAACATAACGATCCCGAAGGAATACATGAAGGAACCCCAAAAAGGAGGTTCCGTCAATGTTATCTCGAGGGATCTCATTGTTCCGATAGATCCCTATGCGACTGACGATGGATGGACTACCGCTTGGATAAAGTCTTCGAAGAAGGTTTTTGATCACATCCAAACCGCTTCGGTGCGAGCCTCAATTCAGAGTTCGAAAACTGTCAAGTCGGCGCTATCACTTGCGATAGAAGAACCACCTCAATAAGAGACAATTGAAAAAAAGAAGAAAATTGAAGAAGAAGAGAAGACCGAGGCTCCTAAGGCTAGATTAGGGGCTGCTTATCCTAGGATAGTTGTTTCCAATTCGGGGGAGAAATTCCCCGAACCTCTGACTCTGTATGATTATCTGCCCACTCCGATGGGATCTTATAATGATGAGGGTTATGGCGTTGGCTACGTTTTGACTGTTTCTAACGATTACTTAACTAGCGACAATCAACCTAATCCGGACGTCGATTCCGATACAAATAACAATTCTCAAATCATACACAATCTCGACGATCACAATGATGAAGAAGACATCCACCAAGGAGGCTACGAGAGTTCAACAAGCAACGAATCTATTTGCGAGTTTCGAGGAGCTCCAGTCACAATAGAGTTAGAGCCTTCAGACTCCGAAGCCAATCCTGAAGAACTTGTCATTCCAATTCAGAAGGAGACACCTGCAAACTCAATGCTAGATTCAGAAGAAATCACATAAGTCAACTTAAGAAGTGGAAGAGTTCTACCTCCGAGAATGGGTCCAAAGGACAAAGGAAAGCAGGTGGTTGTTCGTGAAGAACCAACCCCGGCGAAGAAATACCCATTCGAGAAGAAAACGAGGCACATGAAAACAAAGTGGACTACAACGTGCTAGCCCATCTTAGGAAACTACCGACCAAACCGAGCATCTACGACGCTCTCATCTTATCAAAGGAGATGAGAGAAGCTCGATCAAGGCCTTACTTCGATCCGTAAATTCGCTTAGCTCAAATGACTGGAGATTCCTTAGATGAGGTTTGCTCGTTAAAGGAACAACGAGGTGTTACCTTCACGGACAATGACCTAATACTTGGGACGACAGGACCACAACCGACCCTTGTACATTTCGGCCACAATTGGGAAGTTTACGCTCTCCGCAGTATTGGTGGATCCAGGAGCATCAATCAATATAATGAATCTCCGAACGCTAGCATACTTGGAAATTGATGCTCGCGAGCTCGAAGCTGGACAAAATGTTATTAAGAGGATTCAACCGTAAAGGAGAAAGAGCCCTCGGATCAATAACACTGCTAATGAAGACCGGTGACTTAGCAAAGATAACCGCGAAATTTCACATAATTGATTCAAAAACGTCGTTCAACGCTCTAAGGGCCGACCGTGGATACATGAAAATCGGATGGTACCATCATCTCTACATCAATGCATCAAATACTACGATGGAGGGGAACAGAGTGCATCAAAGGTGACTTACAACCGTTCTCCGTACATGAAATTGGAATCCATGAAGATGCAGCTTATTACGCACCTCCGAAGAAAACAATCTTCTCCAGAGATACCGTAACAAATGAAGCAAAGGAAATTTGGGACGACGAAGAACCCGAAGTTCTAGTCCAACAGTCACTCACCACTCCCTTACGGCGAGATGGTGAAGGTTTCTCCACAACTCGCATCCGAGGTCGAGGCCGAGGACGAGGTCGTGGCAGAGACGTTAGGACAGTTGGACAGAGGAAACCAGCCATCAATGTTGAATGGGAAGACAGTTCTGAAGAAGAAAAAGAAATCAAGCAAGAAGCAACGACAATAAGTCGGAAGAAGCCGCAATTCAGGATGTCTCTCGAAGATGAAAAGAACGAGGAATATAAATCGATGTACGAGAAGATTAACCACTATGTACATACTATGACCCTGACCCCGATCCATTCTAATAAGATCGAGGGTATAGTGATCAAAGAGGTGCATAGCGGTGGTGCAAAGCCCATCAAATTCTACCGTGGTGCTCCTTCCTCCAAAACTGAAAATAATGTACAGTTTGAAGATGCTACTTCATCAGAATTAATGGAATTGCCTTTTGAGTGGTACTCTCCCTGTGTTCAAAATTTAATTCAGCGTGGTTTCTTACCTCGACAATGGACAAAAGGTCGATCACAACATTTTGAAAATTTATGGAAAAACTCCGGTCGTCCACCCAATTCAAAGCATGGTCTCGGGTTCGGCACAGTAGGATCAGTTGACGATACTAAATTTTGCATGGTTATCACTTGCAAGTCTAATGAAAACTGCATGGAAACTACAGAAGAACTCGAAGATTTACAAATTGGAGACGCTCCACCAGAATTCGAAGAAGAGATCAAATCTACAATAGATGAGCTAACGGAAGTTAACTTAGGTACTAGCGAAGAGCCTAGACCTACCTTTGTTAGATTCTTACTCAATAAAGAAGACTCCGAAGAAATAATCAAGTTATTAATGGAATTTAAAGACTGTTTTGCTTGGAGCTACGATGAGATGCCGTGTTTAGCTCCGCAGGTCGCAATCCATAAGCTAGGAGTGGATCCTACTTCGTCCCGGCCGGACAAGGTCCCAGAAGAATGCGTCTAGAAATCGAACAACAAGTCATAGCTCGAGGTTAAAAAGCTAATAGACGCCAAATTTGTCCGTGAAGAACAATACCCGACTTGGTTAGCCAATGTGGTACCGATCGAGAAGAAGAATGGTCAAATTAGAATTTGTGTGGATTTCAGAGATTTAAACAAGGCGTGTCCAAAAGATGAATTTCCTCTACCGATCCCAGAATTAATGATCGACATCACTTCAACACATGAAATATTCTCATTCATGGATGGATCTTCAGGATACAACCAGATAAAGATGGCTCCAGAAGATGAAAAACTTACAGCATTCGAACGCCGATCGGAGTATGTTGCTACACAGTTGATGCCATTCGGACCGAAGAACGCAGGAGCAACCTACCGTAGAGCGATGACAAGAATTTTTGATGATCTCATCCACAATCAAGTCGAATGCTACGTGGACGATGTGGTCATCAAAAGCAAAGTAAAGGAAAACCACTCGTATGATTTGAGAATTGTTTTCAAACGATTAAGACAATTTAACCTTAAGATGAATCCCTTAAAATGCGCCTTCGGCGTCACCTCCGGGAAATTCTTAGGATTTGTTGTCCGACATCGTGGAATTGAAATCTATCCGGAAAAGATAAAAGCCATCTTAGAAATGCCGCCTCCCAAAACCTTAAAACAACTACGATCTTTTCAAGGGAAGCTGGCATATCTTCGACGCTTTATCTCGAACTTGTCGTGTAGGTGTCGACCTTTCTCGGCATTAGTTAAAAAGGACGCCAAATTTATTTGGGAAGAGAAATGCCAAAGGGCCTTCGAGGACATTAAACAATATTTAATGACACCTCCCGTCTTAGCAGCCCTGCCTCGAGTAGACCGCCGATACTTTGTACCGCAGCTTTTAGACGACTCTCTCGAGCCCCGTTAGCCTGTGCCAATGATGAGGGTAAAGAAAATGCTCTTTACTACCTAAGCCGTCGTTTACTTCCGACGGAAATAAGGTATCCCGCAATTGAAAAGCATTGTTTAGCCCCGATCTTCGCCGCTCAAAAGCTCGAGCACTACATGCTTTCTCATAAGGTCATCCTGATCTCGAAATTTAATCCATTGCAATACTTGATGACCCGTCCAACGCTTTCCGGCAGACTTGCCAGATGGTCAATGATATTATTGCAATTCGATATAACTTTCGTGCCTCTTCATGCCATAAAGGGACAAGTCTTAGCAGACTTCCTCGCAAAGACACCCTTTGCCGGCGAATCTCCTCTCAATGACGATTTGTCGGATGAACAAATAATGAGCTTAGAAGACCCCGATGATCGACGTTGGGAATTGTATTTCGACGGAGCATCTTCGCCGCATAAAAATGAAGAATCGCAAGTGATAGTGCCCTGTAAAGGCGGATCGGACTAATCTTTATAACACCGGAGCGGGGGATGTTAAGATACTCCTACCACTTGACGGAGCCGTGTACAAACAACGAAGCGTAATATGAAGCCCTCATAACGAGACCGGAATTAACTATTCAAATGGGTATAACAAACATCAACATCTACGGGGATTCGCAGTTAATCATTCAACGGATCGCCGGACAATATAGAATTTTAAAACCAAGACTCGAGCAATACTTCCAAGTATGCCATACACAGTTGTTGGAACAGATTCCGAATGTGACGATCTACAAAATTCCCGTAAAAGAAAACGCTTAGCGGATGCGCTAGCCCGTCTCGCAAAAGAATTTGCCCGTTTGCAAGATGAATCGGTGGAAGTGTCGGTTCACGGACGTCGAGTCCTATCACAACTCGACATAGACACAATACACAAATCGAAAAGGAAAAAGGATCAATCGCAAAGAAGTGACGTAAAAACACGAAGATTGGCGACGGCCATTAATAGTACTACCCGCAAACAGAAAACTACTGTGACGATAGGTCGTTAGCCCATCGATCAAGAAAAGAACTCCGTCCTACGCATTAATAAACAATACGTTATACGAAGGTCTTTCGATCAAATGTGGCTAAGGTGCCTAAGCGGGTCCGAGGCCCGTGAAATTGTTAAAGAGGTGCATTCGGGACTTTGTGGCGCTCACCGATCGGGTCCGAAGATGAAAATGAAAATTAAAAGTCTAGGGTACTACCGGCCCTCGATGATGACCGACTCGCATGAAAATCGCCAAGAGCCGTCACCAATGCCAAGTGCACGGAGTGGTTCTACACCAACCTCCAAATGTGCTACATCCGACAATTGCGTCGTGGCCATTCGAATGTTGGGGCACGGACATAGTGGGTCCAATAGAACCACCATCTTCAAAAGGACATCGCTTCATTCTTGCGGCTACGGATTACTTTTCCAAGTGGGCAGAGGCGGCTCCACTCGTAGAAGTGAAAGCACATCACGTGCTACAGCTTTTCAAGAACCAAGTTGTCTACCGTTTCGGAGTGCCGCGCAGATCATCTCGGATAATGGGTCGCATTCGAAGCACACAAATCAACAATTTTGTCGAAGACACGGAATCGACCGGCGCTATTCAACAATTTACTACCCGAGAACAAACGGCCCGGTCGAGGCTTTTAATAAAACTCTCGTTCAAATTTTAAAGAAGACTTTGGACGATAATAAGAGAAATTGGCACGAGAAATTGTTAGAAGCCTTATGGGCCTACCGGACAACCTTCGTAACTCCTACTCAATCTACACCTTATGCTCCGGTGTATGGGTCCGAGGCGAGTGTTACCTTTAGAAGTCCAGACTTCCTTCACTCGGGATTCGTCGTTGCGAACAAAATCACGACAGAAGAGAATGCCAAATTACGACTAGAAGAATTGGAAAGCCCGGAAGGGAAAAGACTCATAAGTCACAGCTAGGATCTCTAGAACTATACCAAGCTAAGATGGTTCAAGCTCATGACGGATCGGTCCGCCCAAGAACCTTCAAAGTTGGTGACTTAGTTCTCGTTCTCAAGAGACCTATCCTCGCACACCGCAAGATAGGAGGAAAATTTGAACCCACTTGGGAAGGACCGTTTGTGGTTGAGGCAGCCTACTCAGGAGGCTCCTACCGCCTAGTGAACTGCCAAGGAGAACGACATATGCTTCCGATCAATGGACGATACTTGAAGAAGTATTACGCTACCTGATGTTTCGAAGGAATGAATTTTCCATCCCTAGAAGCACGGGTGAAGTAATTACTTATGACTGGGTCCTAACCCAAAAATAATAAAAATGTGCTAAAATAAATAAAATCATGATGATAAAGTTTTCCTTGTTTTCTCTTCCATATCAAAATCTCTTTCCTGATCTTTTTCCACTTCATTCCTGTTGAATTTAAGAATATAAAAGGAATAAAAAAAACTCTCTTTAATAAACATTTTCTTAATGTTCTTGTTCTTAGTACAACCCCTGATCCTTTTCCTTGTCTTTTCGCAGGGAAATGTCGAACGGGCGGTTGGTCCTGAACTTTAGAAACGGCATAAGCCTTGCACTTGATGAAAAGAGGGTGAAAGATGGAGCGATAATAGAGATCGACTCGGACTTCGCACCAGCGAGCTCGCAATACGAGGAAGGTGACCGGGTCCCGATTGACCGAGAGGAACCGCCCGATCGGACAAGTAATGAAAGTGGGTGGCCCAAGCCACCAATCCAAAGAAGAAGAAGAGAAAAACGGACACTCGAAGAAGATAAGAGAATCAAGTCCGTAGTCGCTACGACAGAGGGCGCTGGCTCGCCGCCGCGCCCACAGAAATTCAGGAAGTACGAAGAGCTACTCTCACAGCAACTCAACGAAGAAATAAAAATCGCCGTATCCGCAAGATGTTAACTAAATTAGCAGCGGACCAGCGCGACGAGGCAATTGCTACTGCCAATACATAGACTTCAAGGACACCAGTTCACCAGGAACCTGAAGAAAGGAGACCAGCTCCGAGGATAACAGAAGGGACCAGGGAAATCTTAAGAAGAACAGAAGAAAGAAGGCTACTGCGCCACTAGATAAAGTCACCAGTAATGCATGACCTTGTTGCAGAAGCAACCCCGGAGGATGTCCCGACGGACATCATCCCCGAGGAGCCGAGGTATGCAGGAGAACATGAAGGGATCGAGCCATATATCCCACAAGACGTCACCGAGCCTCGCCATTTGCAAATTATCCCAGAATACGAGCTAGAAAGAATACAGAAGGTCGAGAAGAAAACTTTCGAATACTTCGAGAGAATCAGAGGCAGGAGGATCAATATACTAGAAGGCCTCGAGCTACATACATACGTGTTCTCAGAATACGAACAACAACAAATCGTGGACTGCATCCGGGATTTGAAAAAGATGGGCCGAGCAGGTCGCTTAAGAGAAAACACTTACTCGAACCCCGGAGATGGATGCCGTGGAAGGGGAGGATTACAATACAATGTGGATGCCGCTACAACTTCGCAGAAGACAGGAAGGGAAACCCACCGGGATACTCCGTCATGGCCGAGTGGATCCAATGCCATTAGTTATTAAAAGGATGGTAAAAAGAATGATAAGCATGGAGGGTACCGCCAGCAGATTGCATACCCAACAGCTTGCATCATTAATATTTACAAGAAGGGTGACCGCATACCCCCGCACATAGATCACCACGACTTTGTCGACCTTCTCGCACAGTTTCTTTTCGAACGAGTGTAATATCATGTTCGGATCCGACCTCCGGATAGCAGGCCCGAGTGAGTTCCGAGGGCCGAGAAAGATACCATTACCGGTAGGTTCCGTCATGATACCGAAGGGCAACGGAGCGGATGTCGCTAAACATTGCATACCGGGAGTACCAAGGAAGCGGATCTCGGCTACTTTCGAAGGATGGACGACAGGAAAGCACCTTACCACTTCCAGCCGTGACCCGGAGTTAGAGAGCCTCCGACCTTACGAGCCGTGAGTTGCATGGAAAATATCACACCTCCAACGTACATCCATACGGCATCCTTGCCAAGGATGGATTGGAAGGTGATGTTATCGACCATGTACCTCACTATTCGTACATGGATTTTTGACGATGATACCTTTTGGATAGATCGACAAAGATCATACATAGTCCGTTTTGAGTCTATATGGATTGTATGAGATGTATTCCAGATCGAGTTGTATGATGTATCTTCAGCATGATTGGAATGAAAGTGACCATGTCACAATTTTGGCCTTCACCTCTTTTGTGCAAAACAACTGGGAAACGCCATTAAAGTTAAATGAACTTCGAACAAAGAACAGAAAAGAAACAAAAAGAATAAAAGAAAACTTTCCTTAAAAATCTAAATAAAAAATGATGAACTCCAAATTCGCATGAACATTAAATAAACGATAAATCGTTAAAGGACAAACAAAATGAACACAAATTTAAAAAAAAAATTCAAATTCAACTTTCCAAATTTCACATCAAATCTCAACCAAATTCAAATTCGATTTTCCAAATCTCAAATCAAAACTCAATCAAATTCAAACTCAACCTTCCAAATCTGAAATCCAATCCGTTCTACTCTCTCCTTTGTCTGGATGGAAGCGGTTGATTCCATTAACACGGATCGAATCCGAGGGCAAGGAATTATATCCAAATCCAAACCAAAGAACATTCGATCAACTCTTTTGAATGGGACATGTAGCATCTACATATTCCCTCCTAATCTATTTCATTCCATGAAAATCTTTTACAACTTTCATGAAATTCTCGAAACACCAAAATTCCACACTTTTCAAATCGACACTACAAATCCTTGCAAAATCAAAATACATCAAATTTAAACCTTTGGGGTCGAGAATTTTACATCCGAGACTGCATTGCTTTAGGATTCTTTCCCTATTGCAATGAAATACATCAAATTTAAACCTTTGGGGTCGAGGATTTTACATCCGAGACTGCATTGCTTTAGGATTCTTTCCCTATTGCAATGAAATACATCAAATTTAAACCTTTGGGGTCGAGGATTTTACATCCGAGACTGCATCGCTTTAGGATTCTTTCCCTATCGCAATGAAATACATCAAATTTAAACCTTTGGGGTCGAGGATTTTACATCGTAGATCGCATTGCTTTAGGATTCTTTCCCTATTGCAATGAAATACATCAAATTTAAACCTTTGGGGTCGAGGATTTTACATCCGAGACCGCATCGCTTTAGGATTCTTTCCCTATCGCAATGAAATACATCAAATTTAAACCTTTGGGGTCGAGGATTTTACATCCGAGACCGCATCGCTTTAGGTTCTTTCCCTATTGCAATGAAATACATCAAAATTAAACCTTTGGGGTCGAGGATTTTACATCCGAGATCGCATTGCTTTAGGATTCTTTCTCTATCGCAATGAAATACATCAAATTTAAACCTTTAGGGTCGAGGATTTTACATCCGAGACCGTATCGTTTAGGATTCTTTCCCTATTGCAATGAAATACATCAAATTTAAACCTTTGGGGTTGAGAATTTTACATCCGAGACTGCATTGCTTTAGGATTCTTTCCCTATTGCAATGAAATTCAAAATTTAAACCTTTGGGGTCGAGGATTTTACATCCAAGACTGCATTGCTTTAGGACTCTTTTCCTATCGCAATGAAATACATCAAAATCAAACTCTTGAGGTTAAGGATTTTACATCCAATACCACATTGCTCTGAGATCTCTCCTCATTGTAATGATTTAATCCAATCAATTCAATTTTCTTCTGAGGTTGAAGATGTTACATCTAAAACCACAAAGTCCCGATTTTCATTTCAAGTTCAAATCCCTTCAAAATTAATCTTAACAAAACTTCAATCTAAATGAGAACTCAAAATCTAAACTTACACATCAAAACTTAAACTAAAACAAAACGAAAATCTAAATCAAAATTCCACCAGATCATGTGATTTGGGATTCACCTCTTTTTCCTTTCCCCAGCGAGAGTTCAGGAATCTCCATTCTCAGAGATATACTTGACACTCCCCAGCGGAAATTCTTCTACTTCGTCCTAAGTTTGTCACTTGGACATCTGTGTTGGTTTTTTTGATCTTTTCGGTCAACGCCAATACGCGCGGTGTGCTTGATTAGCACACCACACCTATTGGGGGTCCATTTGTTGACCTCATTTTTGATGAGGTCTTCTCTTCTTCTCTTTAATACTTAGGATCTAGCCTTAGGCTTTTCCTTTGACTATCCTAGAGGATTAGAATTGGGACCCACCACTTAGAAATTCAAACCACTTCTTAACTCCCCGCAAACTCCACAAACTTGATTGTAGACCCCTAATCACCTAGAGGGTTGAGATCAAATGTGGAAGTTTAAAGGATGAGTTCCTATAAGACTCTTTGGCCTTAGGACTGCCCTGGGTGGCCTGGTCTGGTGAAGGGTTGACTTACACACACACTACACCTATACACTACACTTTCACACACCTCCTAAAACCACACCCACACCCAACTTGACCTCCTTACTCATGAAGGTGATTCACATGGATGGTCCTTAACCCCTAAGCCCTCGGCAAGAGGGTTAGGAACAACATAGTGGATGCCTCAAATGAGTCCCTTCATGGCTCATGTGGGCTTGATATGGCTTCATGGCTCAACCAAAATGATTTCATTCCACTTACATTCACCCAAGCTTCAATTTTCCAAATTTTCAATTTTTGACCCCCGGGACCCTACACCCGCTTAGCCTACCCAAAACCCTTAAAACCACCCAAAATTTGCAAAACCACCTAAATTACCCAAAATTCCTCAAAATCAATCCTAAACATTCCCACATCACTCAAATTGATCATCCATATCCAAAAATACCAAAAATTCCAAAAATACCTCCCAATACCCTCCAAATACCCAAAATACCCCTCTTAGCCAAAAAATCCAAAAATTCAGAAAATTCCTAGAAAATTCCAGAAAATCCAAAATATTCCCAATTTCATTTTGTTCAACTACACCATGGGCCAATTTTGTCAATTTGCCCCACTTTTATCAAAACCCCAAATTTGATCCATTTTAGCCCAAAATGAACCCAATGTCAAACCAAACCTACCCAATTGACTCAAATTCTGGTCCAATTCAATTCTAAACTTCAATTCAACATCCCCAACACCAATCTAGACCAAATCCAAGCCCAATTTGATTGACATTTAAATCCAATTTCACTTTTGGCCTTAAAGCCCAATTTGGACCCATGACCCAAACTTAGCCCAAACTCACCCAATTCAACTCCAATTAACCCCAAATCTTTTCTAAACCTTCCTTAACATCCCCATAAACAAAACACTAACATGATTTGCCCAAAGTTTCGACCCAAACCCCACTCAAATTCAACCAAAAGCTAAAAGGCCCAATTTTGACCTAAACCTAAACCTAGGCCAAATAGGCCCAAACCCCAAAATCAAAACCCAACCAAAGCCAAAACCTCTTTGAAACACTCCCATAAACATTTCCCAACATTAATTTTACATCAATTTCAACCCTAGCCCAACATTGGCCCAAGTTAGCCCAATTTGACCTACATTGGCCCACTTACCAAATGAACCCAAATTCAAACCAATTCAATTCCAAATCACACCAAATTGACTCCAAACCATTCATGAAACATCCCTAAACCAATTTTAACATTTATTTGACATGGTCCTTCACAAAATTTTCACCCAAATGCCCATCCTAAAATCAAAAAGCCCACTTCCCTTAAACCTTCCTAAAAGCCCACTTCCTTCAAATTCAAAAGCCCAAATTCATCCAAAGCCCACTTGACACTTTCCCTCATCATCCATTTAATCAAAATCACCCCTAAGTTTCAAAATCATCAATTAAACAATTCCAAATCAAGCCCCATACAAATTCCCATCAAAATACCAAAATTTTCTTAAATCCATTTCCATGAAATTGACTTAACTTTTCCCAAGCCAAAGGTGAGCCATGAAGTCATGCATGAGCCACATGTGAGCCATGAAAGCCTTGGACACTTCACCATGCCCAAAATGGCAAGAAGAGGGGACCCTTTAATGATTCTCTTAAGAGTGATTAACCACTCCCATGTCTCCCCTAACTCTTGCTTAAGCTTAATTGTACTTGGATTGTGACTTGACCCCACTAATCAAGCTAATCCAAGTGACTTTCCCTTCAGACCCAAATTGGCCTTGGAGGGTGAACCTAACCCAAAACCAAGGGTTGACCCATTTAGACCCAAAACTAGCCCTTTTCCCATTCCACTTTGATTCAAACCCTTTACACATGTCCATGGCTAATTGACTGCACAAACCTCCAGCCCTGACCCACCTAGACCTGAGAGTGACCCATGCCTGCCGGCCAGCCGCCTGGGTCACCGGAAAACACCATGGCCGAGACCTTAGGAGAAGCAAAATTTTGGAATTCCACCTTACTGAGCTGCCTCACTCCAAATGGCCATTGCAGCTGTTCTCCTCACCAGAGCAGCTGATCCCAACCATTAAACCCCCCTGGGAGGCCCTCCACCCTCTCCTATTTAAACACCACCCCTTCTCGGCCTTGAGAGGTGCTGAAACGAACCTTAAGGAAACTCTGCCAAAATTGTTCCAGACTACTCCCCACACATAGAGAACTTGATTCCCACTGAGATCCCCCTGCCATTTCCTCTCTGTGAGCTCAATTTCAGAGTTGAAATCCAAGCCCAAAACCAGGACACTTCTCCACAGTGAGCCAATCCCCAAATTGATTGGTCCTACACCTTCACCAGACCAAGGGAAGAAGACCACCAGCAAAAGCCCCCTCTCCAGGCCACCCATCTGTTCCAGACTCCAAGCTTTGTGATCGGCTGTGGTCACTTTCATAGCTAGACAATTCACCAGGCCAAGGGACTTCATCCGGAGCTTACTTCGGACCTAATCGAAGGTGACACAACTCTCAGATCGAAGCTTCACTTCTCTGAGCAAAGGTATGGACTCACTCTTCTTCCCGAGCTTCCAGAGATTCTCCTTTTAATTTGAGTCAATTTAAACACATGTTTACTGCATAGATGTGTTCGTCTCCTCAAGACGAATCCATAGAGCATAAGAACACAAAAGTCCATTGAGAATCGAGTGAGAAATTAGGGTTAGAAGGTTGACGGTCACGGGAGCACACCAGTCGTAGACGATGACTGGGAGCCGTCGGATCGAGCGTGTATCGAGCGGACGGTCTGGATCGAGCCGGACAGCGCAATGGTGCATGAACCACGGGCCCCGGGACGGCTGACTCAGATGGCGGCGCCCAATCACAGCACGACACGTACCCCCTTCGGAGCTGCCGAGGTTGATGCGGCGCCGCGTGGATAAGTAGGAAAATAGGCTATTTTTCTATTTATTTAATTACCAGAACTTCAAAAATTCATAACTTTGTGTAGAAATATCCTAAAAATAAAATAAAAATACCCTCTTGCTCAGTGAACAGAGGAGAATAATGTGGAAAAGAAATCATTTAATTTCATCAAGTATTTTATTTTTAATAATTCATTTACTGTATGCATTGTTTTAATTCTCCATGCATATAGAAAATTCACCATGGCATGAGACCATAGGGCTTTTAAGCCTCTGAACTTGGGAACATTCCCTGAATTTTCCAAAGTCAGAGGCCATCCCTATGAGAAGTTATTGATTTTTCAAATTCATGTTACTGTTTTGAGTATTTTAAATCTAATAATTAGCATGTTGTGAAATAAATTGTAGGAAAATTTGGTGATGTTTCTTATGACCAGAGGACCCTAGGAAAAATAGGTTTTGAATTAATTCACCTGGAATGACCCTAATTGGCTTAAACACCCAAAATAGGTCTTTAATTAATTAGAGCTAACCCTACATCAAATTGACTTGAAATCAATTCTCCACTGACCTTTAGAATCAGAGGAACCCACCATAAAAATTTGAAGTTAATTGGACTTGGTTAGCCCTACTAAATGGGTTGATTAAGCCATTTAGCCAATTTAAACTTTAAAAATTCATAACTTTCAAAATGCTTTTCAAAAATTCACCAATTGGTTTTGGAGCCTCTCTGATATCAGGGGAATTTAAGAAAATTAAAATTTCAATTTTCTAAAAAAGTTGATGTTTTGTATTATTTTAATATTTTAATAATTAAAAAATAATAAAAATCACAAAAATAATAAAATTCACCAAAATGTCACATTTTGAATTTTAATCACTTAGGAACAAATCCCATATTTTTCTTAAGTCTCTATGATGAGATATTAAATTTTAAAGCCTTAAGGTAATTTTAAAAATTAAAAAATGTATATTTCTAGTATTTTCACTAAAATAATTCTAATAAATCAAAGAAAAATCAGAAAATTGTAAAAATTAATTCTCTGATTTCCTTGATATCGAGAGATTTTTCAAAAATATAAAATTCATTTTTCAAACTTTATTTTATTTTTAAATTAATTAATACTCCAAAACTCAAAATAATTATAATAAAAATAATATAATTCAAAAAATCACCAAAATTGGTCCAAGTGGTCCTCTGGTCATTAGAAATGTCCCATAATTTTCTTAAGGACAGAAACTTTCCTTTGGTCATATTATTAAATTTTCCTTGGAAATCCCTATTTTTCACAAAAAATAATTACATAAATAAATTAAATACAGAAAAATCACATTTTCTCCTCTCATGTCTTTATTGACATATGAGTGAAGTCACATAAAAATTTCAAGTTCATTTAAGCTCAATTTAGTGAGTTATGAAATTATTAAGCTTGAAGGGCAAAATGGTAATTAAAATTTTAACCTTTAATTAAAACCTTAGGCTTAATAAAATGAAAGAGTAAAATATTTGATCTTAATCTGATTTGGATGATTGAAATTTAAATAATTAAAGGGTAGAAACCCACTAAACAACTTAAAAATAATTAAAATAAACATTAGTAAAATAATTAATTAAATTTGGAAGAATAATAAATTTGGAATTATTAAAATAGGGATGTTATTAAGAGATTTGTTCTTTAATTTAAGAATCCCTAAATTAATCATCCCAATAATATTTAATTCCTAATTAAAATGATAATCCAAGATTAAGATTTAAAATGCTAAAAGACTTAATCATTAAATTAAATTAATGTTAAATTACTTAAATCAAACCCTTTTAAAATAAAATATTAAATTAAAATTAAAAAACTAAATTAAATTAAATTAAATTAAAACACATTAAATTAAATTAAATTAAATTAAATTAAATTAAATTAAATTAAATTAAATTAAATCACATTAAATTAAATTAAATTAAATCAAATTAAATTAAATTAAATTAAATCATGTTATATTAACTTAACTTAAATTAAATTAAATTAAATTAAACCAAATTAAATTAAATTAAGTTAAATTAAATTAAATTAAATTAAATTAAATATAACATCACCTAAGACATGAAGAATTCAAAATAAATCTAAAACAACTTGAACACTATTCCAAACTTAAATCCATTAACTAAAATTAAATCATAAACCACTTGAACATCCATTTGCCCTTGAAAGCTTTTGTTGTCATAACTCCTAAACGGAGCGTTAAGTGAAGTGTTACTTCACTTATAGGATATTCAAATGTCCTAGTTCACTGAGCAAGACAACAAACTTGAACTCCCGGACGATTAATTCATTTGTATAATTAAATTCTCTTGGACTTAAAACAATCCTAGAAATATTGAAAAGATGTTTAAGATTCGTCTTAAGCACTTCCTCGATATGATAGGATATTTATAAGAACAATTGAACTTAATTGTTCTTTGATGAAGAAAATCGTCCTCAAACCAAAATACAAGAACCTAGACGTCATAGGAAATGACTAGCTATAGGATTAGGAACTTGGTAGTAAACCATAACCCTTCCCTCAGCTTTACCTAGGAATTTACTTTAAATGCTTAAATATTCTAACTGTGTTTTAAGTGCGACTTGGGATGACGGGAAGACCCTCCGAGTACGCTTTTATTTTATTGCAATTTACTTTATTGCAATTTATTTAATCGCATCGCACTTACTCTTCGTGCATGATAAACAACTGTTGCATGAAAACCCACACCTTTAGGATAGCCCATAAAACTGAAACCAAAACTAAATTAAAAGTCATTACAAGATAAAATTCACCGCCACAACATTTCAAAATATAAGATAACTCAAAATTTAATCACAAACAGAATACAAAAAACTACAACTACAATTAAACTAAAACGTCTTGTTGGATGATCGGGAATACCTCGGATGATGTAACCTACGTGTTGCTAACGGGATTTCCCACGGTCTAAATGAAAGTGTGGAACTCATTCAGTTGAGTTTAGCAAATTCATCTGGATTAAGTGAATCCGATAAAAATAACGATGCCGGAAGGATGGAACCGTGGGATCTTAACCGGTGTTGTTATAATCAACTTCAAGATTTGTTTTAATTAAAACATAAAAAAACACTTGGAAATTAAGACCTTCTCTAAACCAGAACACTTCTCTCATCTCCTGATTTATAACTTCTAAAACTAAAGCTCTGCAACAACAAGGAGCTCGGAGCATGGTGGGCAGCACGGCCATCGTCATCAACGAAAACACTGAGTCTACTTCAACGAAAACTTTCTTATAATTAAATGACCAAGCTATAGGACTTCGAGGTAGTTTGCCTAGTGCAACATAAATCCTCAACTCTTCGTTAGGCATTTGCATGATCATGTCATGTAAATTAAGCCCTAACCGGTCTTAGGACTCCAAGGTAGTCGTCCGATACGACATAAACCCTCACATCTTCGAGGCTATTTGTATGATTTTATCATACAAATATAAGTTCTAATTAATTAAAATTGGCAAGATCAAAACGTTAAATAAATATTAGGATTTTCCTAAATTCAAGCCAAACAATAGGATAATCGGAAATTACCGAAGTTCGCTTCAAATCTGTGATTTCTCCTACCTTTCCTCCTTTGAATTCCCAAAACAAAATGTTCCAAACTTGATCCATTCCCTATTGAAATTCTAAAATTCAATCCCTCGAAAACTTAAACTTTGAAATTCTTGAGAGCAGAACTACTGATTATTATCGAGAGTTTTCTTAGGTGATTCCCGTCACTTAAGATGTATATAACTATAGGGCTTGCCCTTATAGGAATTTTAAGAACCTGAGTAATATAAACCCTGTTTAATGTTTTCATATTAAACCGGGGAATTTGTCGGCTTATAAAATTGGTTCGCAGACCAAACGGATGTTACAAACTTTTTCTAGTTTATTTAATCGAGCCTCATTATCAAGCAGTGTGTCTATTCTTCGGGATAGATACACGGTTTGTAATGCGGCGCTCGTTTATATAAACTATTCGGGATGTGAAATTAGTTTGATTTCATATCTTAAAATTTTCAAATTTAAAATTATTTTCAAAATCAAATACTACTTTTCAAATTATTTATTTAAATTAAATTAAAATTCGCCGACAATTTCTGTAGGCGACCCCCTTTTCCAAAATAAAACACACAACTCAAAAATAAGCCGCACAGTCCCTAATGGATCAAACTACCCTTCTTTCCGTTGGAATACTATGTTCATTTCTACCTTGAACAAGTATAGCCAACATTCTCTCGGATTTAGGAGCCACTGTTTAGACACCCCTAAATTGAGAGGTTCCGAGATCCTTTTACCTCATTTCTGAGGTGGGTTGGACCCCCAATAAGTGTTAGTTTATGAGTGATCCTTCGAGTCGAGAAGTCTTGCATAAGACTTTCTTTGCCTTTCCAACTCTGAATCAGATTCATTACCTTCTCTACACCTTTGAACATTCCGTTCTAAATAAACAAACCCTCTAATGAATGACTCTTTTAACAAATAACACCTTTTTTATACATACATGAACAAGAATGTGTTCAGACTCTTTTTTATTCCTTTCTTTTCGTCCTGATGAGAAGAAGCATAACTTGGGACTGACAATCAGAATGATGAAACATGAACAATTGGGTCAAATGAATGTCTGTATTGACCAAATGGTTATTGTGGTAACTATTAGGTCATTTTAAATAGAGTTTGACCACTTAGGTCATGGTTTGACCTGTTGATCAATGTGGTAGTCATTGGGTCTAAAATTAATCATTTTGATCAAGTTTGACTAATTTGACAAAAGTTGACCAGTTTAACCAAATTTGACCAGTTTGACCAAATTTGACCAATTTAGTGTTTATGCTAACCAAATGATCCAATTTGATCATTTTAGTGTTTGGGTTGACAAAATGGTTTAGTTTGACCAAAGTTAACCATTTTGACTAGGGTTGATAAATTTTACCATAGTTGACCAGTTTGACTAAATTTGACTTATTTAGTCAATTGAATGTCTGTATTCTCCAAATTATTATTATGGTAACTATTTAGTCATTTTAACAAAATTTGACGAGTTAGGTCAAGGGTTGATCTGGAGGTAAATGTGGTGGTCCTTAAGTTCAAAATTAATCATTTTGATCAAGTTTGACTAATTTGACCAAAATTGACCAGTTTGACTAAATTTCACCTATTTTGTGTTTAGGTTGACTGACAGGTTCATTTTGACCAATTTGGTGTTTGGTTGACAAAATGGTTCAATTTGACCAAGTTTGACTAAAGTTAAACATTTTCACTAGGGTTTACAAATTCCACCAAAGTTGACTTGTTTGACCAAATTTAACTAATATGGTCATTGGATGTCTGTATTAACCAAATGGTTATTGTGGTGACTATTAGGTTATTTTAACCAAAGTATGACCAGTTAGATTATGGGTTGACCTGGCGGTCAATGTGGTGGTCATTGGGTCTAAAATTGACCATTTTAACCAAGTTTGACTAATTTGACCAAAGTTGAACAATTTGACCAAAGTGGATGAATTTAATGTTTAGGTTGACCAAATGGTCCACTTTGGCCAATTTGGTGCCACGGTTTACAAAATGGTTCAATTTGAGTAAAGTTTGACCAAAATGGACCATTTTGATCATGGTTAACCAATTTGACCAAAGTTGGCCAGTTTTACCGAACTTGATGTCTTTATTGACCAAATGGTTATTGAGGTAACTATTAGGTAATTTTAAATAAAGTTTGACCAGTTAGGCCACGAGTTGATCTGGTGATAAATGTAGTGGTCATTGAGTCCAAAACTCACCCTTCTGTTCAAGTTTGACTAATTTGACCAAAGTTCAGCAGTTTGACCAAATTTGACCAATTTTGTGGCTATGTTGACAAAATGGTCTATTTTGACAAATTTGGGGTCTGGATTGACCAAATGGTTCAACTTGACAAAGTTTTACCAAGGTTGACAAACTTGAATAAAGTTGACCAGTTTAACCAAATTTGACCAATTTGGTTAATTGGATGTCTGTATTGACCAAATGATTATTGTGGTAACTATTAGGTCATTTTAACCAAATTTTGACCAGTTATTTCAAGGGTTGACCTGGTTGTCAATGTGGTGGTCATTGGGTCCAAAATTGACAATTTTGACCAAGTTTGACTAATTTGACCAAAGGTGACCATTCTAACCAAATTTGGCAAATTTTCTATTTAGGTTGACCAAATGGTCCATTTTGACTAGGGGTGTAAACGGGCCAAATATGAGCGAGCCCAGGCTCAGCTCGTGTTCTGCTCGTTTATATTTCGAGCCCAAAAAGTGTGTTCGTGTAAAGCTCGTTTGGTTAGCGAATCGAGCACGAGCTGTTCACGAACAAAGCGCTGTTTTGATAATCCTAATTAGGTAACCATAAGATGTTAACGGTTGGGGCAAGATTTAAGAATTATTGTTCATATTAAAACATCATTTGAATCTAATTTAATAATTTTTACTATATTTAATTAATTAATAATTTTAATTGATTATAAATATTTTAAATCTTTTAAAAATACTTCTCTATATATCTACGTACATATATCCGCATACATACATAGACATACTTACATATATATATATATATATATATATATATATATATATATATATATATAATATAATATAAAAAAAAGGATGGTGGCGCCTACCTTCGCTCTACTAGGGTTTTGGCTAAAATGGCCTACTGTCCAGTGCGGCGGCTCGCTTCTACTGAAGGTCTTCCCTAGAGTTGGTGGTTCTCTGGTGGCCTGGTAAGCTGTGGATTTTCAAGTGGTGAAGGCTTTTGTGAAGTGAACTTTGAAGGTGCGCTTCCTGGGCTCCCCTTTTTGAACTGCTGTTACTGTTCCATTGGGCTGTGACCTGGTGGGCTCATTTGGTGCATTGATTGCTGTTTATCTTTTCCCTCCCTGATTTTCTGGAAGCTGTGCTCTATTCTTTATAACTAGTTCGAGTGCCATTAATGCTCTCCCTACTTATTCCTCTGCTGTCAGCAAAGGTATTCTGCCCAAGTCAGTGGAACATCTTACTTTCCCCCAAATCCTGCATGATGTTGCTGTAGGAAAAGCTGAATGCCATTTTGTTAGACCGCTGGCTCTAAAGAAGGAAGACCAGTTGTTTTATTTACTTCCCAGGAAATGAACAACCTTGCAGAAGCTATCAAGTTCACTATTGTGGGACAATTCCAGTTTGGACATCCCAAAATGGAGTTAGTTAGAAAACAGTTTGAGAATATTTAGTTTGTGGGCCAATGGAAGTTGGGGGTTATGGATGGTAGGCACCTTCTAATTAGGCTTTCAAGGGAGGAAGATTTTGCTAGAATTCTGGTTATGCAAGTCATGCACATTGCAGACTCTCCAATGAAGCTAATTAAATGGTATCTAGGTTTTGATCCAACCAAAGAACCTCCACTAAAACCTTTATGGTTTACATTCCAAACCTACCAATTTAGTTATACCATACCCATGCCATATTCCAAATCAGAAGGGCATTGGGAACACCCCTTAGAGTTAATCCCCCCCCCCCACTCATGACATGGGCAGCCCAACAGCTGCCAAAGTACTGGTTGAAAGAGATGCTTCACTCCCAGATTTAGATAAAATTTGGATTACCACTTCTGATGATAGAGAGAGCTTCTGGCAAGAGGGGTATTAGAAAATAAGCCTTTCTACTGCCAACATTGCAGGATGTTTGCCCATCCTAAGGAGAAATGCTATAGGCTGAAACCACCTACAAAAAAACCAGCTAAAGGAAAAGCAGTGGCAGAACAGGTATTAGGGAACATTCAAGCTGAAACAGTAGCACCCCAGGTGAACACTACTGAGATTGAGCTCTTGGTAGAGGCTCCTATTAATGTTGGGCACCCTTAATGTGCATCCACTGACTTGGAACCTCAAGAAACTTTATTGGCTGGTGAGGTCCATCCACCTGTTGAAAGCCCACCTCTACCACAGCTAGAAGAAGAACAAGATAAAATGGAATCATCCTGGAAACTTCAGAAGTCAAGGAAAAAGAAGACGAATTCCACTGAGCTACAGAAATTAGCCTCTCAAGCCCAGGAGCTACCTGAGAAAAACAGTACACTTGGTTCCCCTCAAGGCTCCTCCAAGGGAAGGACCAGGTCTAGATTCAGATCCATTTATACCCACTCCTCACCCCATACCAAACCTCCTGATGATCAATTATCTTTGTTGGAACATTAGAGGGGTGGCACACCCCCTTTCTTATAAAAGACTCTTACATCTCTACAAGAAGCACCAACTTTTGTGCATGGTTCTTCTGGAACCTATGGTGTATAAATATCAAACTAAAATCCTTACCAAATTCCCTGGTTGCCCCTTTTTTGCTAATTCCACTAATAAAATTTAGTTAATATGCAGAAAAAAATTACATTGGACTGTTCTAGTTGATCACCCCCAACTGGTTCATTTCCACTTTAATTTAGAGGGAACTAAATTTGCTGCTTCTTTTGTTTATGCTGGCTGCACCAAATCTGATAGGAGAGAACTTTGGAATGAGATAATTGAGCTCAGCAAGAAGGAGACCCTCAGCTGGATTGTGGGAGGTGATTTCAACAGATGTGCATCTCGCAAATGAAAAGCTTGGAGGAAGATTACCAAACCAGACCAAGATTACTGAATTTAATGACAGTATTAAAAGTGCAGGTCAATTTGACCTGGGATTTCTGAGAAACCAATTCACCTGGAGGAGAGGAGCTTTTTGGGAGAGACTTGATAGATTTTTGGCCAATGACACCTGACACCAACAATTTCTGTACACATCCATCACCCATATAAATTTTGTTGGATCAGATCATAAACCTCTTCTTCTCACTATCTCCACCCCTTCTACCCACACTACCCCTCCTCCTTTTAGATACCTGAATTTCTGGTCCTCTCACCCAAATTTTAACTCTATTATTACTGAAAACTGGTTTGGGTTCTCCAATTCTAATCCTTTTATCAAACTCCAGAATCTCCAATTAAAACTAGCCAGGGCTTTGATAAAGTGGAGCTGGGATTCTATTGGTGATGTTTTCCAGAGGGTCATCAAGGTAGAACTGGAAGTTACCAATCTGGAAGCTGCATCTCAAGCTGATGAGAATATGTATAATAATTTTGTGACTGCCCAAGAGAAGTTACTTACTCTACTTGACTAGCAGGATCAAATCCTTAGACAGAAAGCTTCCATCTCTAAGTTTAAGGAGGGAGATAGGAACACTAAGTACTGCCATGCTTATATAAATTACAGAAGGAAGTGTAATGCCATTCTATCCATTATGACTGACAAGGGATTATGCTCAGGGAAGGAACTGATATTGCTAACAATGCAATCTCTTTTTTTCGAAAACATCTTACCTTCACACAATGCTCGAGCCCTCCTATTGAAAGTAGGTTGTTTAATGATGATTACCACTACACCAACTCTATTAATCTGACTGATCTACCCTCACAGGAAGAAATTTGGGTGGCTTTACAGTCCATTGACAGCTCCAAAGCTGCTGGTCCATATGGTTTTAATGTTGATATTTATAAGAAAACCTAGGCCATCTGTAAGAATGATGTTACTGCTGCAATCCAAGGTTTCTTTCAAGGCATTGATCTCCCACAATACTTCCATTCCTCTACCATTGTGCTTGTTCCAAAAATCACTGCACCAAAAAAACTGGAACCACTACAGACCTATCAGCCTCACCACTGCATCAACAAAATCATTAGCAAAGTAATTGTAGGGAGATTGCAACCTCATCTTAACAAGATCATTAGTCCTCACCAGTTAACATTTATTAAAGGAATATCCATATCTGATAATGTACTACTTGCTTGAGAATTACTCCTTGACTTGGATAGACCTTGCAGGGGTGGCAATCTGATCTACAAACTTGATATTAAAATAGCCTATGGCACTATGGATTGAAATTTCATTCTCCAGGTGTTACATGCTAGAGGCTTTTCTACTGAGTTCTGCCAGCTGATTAAGAGATGGCTGAAGCATAACCACCACTCTATCCTTGTAAATCACCAGAATTGGGGTGGTTTCTGACCCAATGCTATATATTTGCGTATTAAAAATTCAATCCCCGGCAGCGGCGCCAAAAACTTGACCCGCAATCCGCTGATGACAAATATAATAATTAATGCTTTCAAATATATGTAATAGATAATAATAGCAACTAGTGTATACAAATATAATTTTATTGAAAACATTTTACACATTAGGGGAACTACGCAAGTATACGCATCATATCAAGTAATATAGGGCTTTGAAACAAAGACCCCAGTATCGATCCCACGAGGAGTGAGTTATGGATTTTTAAATATTTTAATTTTATTTTTATGTATTTATTTTATAGTTTATAAATTTGATATTTTTAATTTACTAGATGCATTAATAAAGCAGTAATGAAAGATGCAATAATAAAGCAGTAATGAAATGATTGATGTAAATAGCAATAAGAACACAACTTTCTTCCTTTCAATTAATCCAAGATTTTCTAAGATAATGATAATATTCATGAGAAAATAAATTTATGGTATTGTTCCAAATAGAAGCATTCATATTCTTTACCCTTTGATCCAGGTGTAACGAACATTGGCTAGCCTATAGATCAGGTCGAGATGTATTGCTAGTAGAATGAGTTAATCTAGGCTCACACTACTAGATGTCTAAGGGTAGCTATGGTTGGCCCTACTAGTGACCCTTTCCTTCTCTAAAAACCAAATCACAAGAATTTAGTCTGTCACTCAAAAAACTTATTAATTCTATGCCCATTATATAATATCTTCCTATTTATTTGCACTTCACCTTGAATAACCAGCACAAGGCCTTCGACTGCCCAAGGATTCATGTGATATCTACTAGTTAAGAATTCATCTCTTTCTAGGTATCAAAACTCCTCAACAGATTTTAACAATACAAGTGATCAACTTGTAAAGTAAATGAAGATCCGGTATTAATATCATCACAATGTTTTAAAATATAAATAGTTTTTAATTCTCCATCGAATTTTATATTATCTTATTTATCTTTTCATAATTGAAAGGAGAAAGTAAACTAACTACTTAGAACACATTGAATTTAAACAACAAAACATGATAATAAAACTTTGAATAAAATTACAAATACTTATCTCAAGTGTTTCTCCTACTGAAACTCTGAATTCTTCTGACTCCAAAGAAAATAAACTTCAAAAGCACCAACTCTTTAAACTCTCAATACACACTCTAAATAAACTCACTAATTAATAAAAATGGCCCTAAAGTATGTTCTAATTCTCCCTCTATATGGGGCTCTTGATAGGGGAATGTATGGGGGCATTTTTCTCTGAAGGAGTACCCTCCTATTTATAGGCTTCAAGGGTTGCCTTAAGGCACCTCTTCAAAATGTGTCCACATTCAATGAATCTTCTAGAAGGTGTGTCTGGCATCTAGGCGCCGGAATCTGGCGCCTAAGCACCGGACTCTGCGTCCAATTCTTCGCACCTCTTCACTTTGAATCGCACCTCTTCGCGATTAAAAGCTTTTTCAAGCGTCCAAATACATTGTATCACATGTCCTATAAACCAGGAACAACTGCCAGTCTTCTAGAAGGTCTAATAACCGCTAACACCGTCAAAATAACTGTCCAAAAGTCATCAAAAATCTTGACAGATCCCGTATTGACTTGGCGCTTAGGCACCGGATTCTGGCGCCTAGGCGCCAGACCAATAATTTTGACAATTTTGCATTTTGGCTCCATTTTTGCTCTTTATTGCTCTTTCTTGCTCCTTTTTCACTTTTTTTTCTTCTTGAACATTTTTCCATCCCCTATATCCAAAAAAACAAAAATACCTTTCTTTAAAGCATATTATCCTTAAAAATTTGACAAAAATCAAGGCATAAAAATGGGTATTTTTTCATGGATCAAAATCCCCCAAACTTAAATGTTACTTGTCCTCAAGTAACCCTTTTTACTATATAAAATGTATAACTTTTGGAATGAAAGATAAATATTTAAGACTCCTTGTAATTTTTGATCTTATAAAGGCTTAAGTAAATCATTAACCAAATTTCACTAACTAAGTTTAAATTTAAGAATTTAAAGAATATTCAACTACCAAATCATAAGACTTCAAAAATTTTCATTCATTTCGAAAATAACAGAAGTTTATTATATTAAGATCACATAGATTATTTACAAGAAAAAGATTTTCATGAAAATTCTTTCTTAAATAAAAATTCATGCATGAAAATTAAGTAAAAGTATGTAACAAGTTTTCTTCATATAAGATAATTCAAGTGAAGCCAATTTTTGATTAGGCATATCCTCAAGCTTCTCCTCTTTTTCTCTCTCTTTTTTTTCACAAAGTGAGGATTATCGTATCTGGATAACTTCGTTAATGATTTTGAACTTCACTATCCTTAACTTATATTTTCAAACTTTTACATTTTCACGTAATTATTATAGCATGAATAGAATTTCAAAAAGATTTTCAATCTTTTCTTTTTCAAGTTATAATTTTTGATTTTTTAATACTTCTAAAATTGAATTATTTCTGTTATGAATAGAAAAATTTCTTAATCTTATTCTTCTTTAAGTTAAATAATTCTATTCTTAAAATCAATCAAAGTTATTAAAATTTTGGTTAAGTCAAGTAAATTATTTATAATTTCAAAAATTTAAGTGATCTTAAATAGATTTTTCATTCCTTATGTTATGTTAAGATTTTTTTTAGAAAATATTAGTTTATTAAGGATAAATAAAATTTAAATTTTCTTGTATTTTCTCTTTCCCCAAACTTAAGTTTTGGTATATTATGAAAATAATAAAGTATGAGAGAAAGAAAAGTATAATTTAAAAAGGAATTTTAGAAGCATGTATAAAAAAATTCTAGAAAGAAATATAATTTACTTCTACACATACTTTTTATGAATATTACAGAAATAATGGAGCATATAAAAGTAAGCAGGCTCAAAAATTTTATACAGCAGTAGTTGAATTAAATAATTATATTACTAACAGAAATAAAATAACATTGTTGACCTCATTATTGATGAGGTCTTCTCCTCTCTTTAGTACTTAGGATCTAGCCTTAGCCTTTTCCTTTGACTATCTTAGAGGACTAGAGATGGAACCTACCCCTTTAGAAACTCAACCACTTCTTAACTCCCTGCAAACCCCACAAGCTTGATTTTAAACCCCAAATCACCTAGAGGGTTGAGATCAAATGTGGAGGTTTAAAGGATGAGTTTCCTATAGGACTCTTGGCCTTAGGATCACCCTGGGTGGCCTGGTCTGGTGAGGGCTGACTTACACATACATTACACTTTTACACACATTCCAAATCCTAAAACTATTCATGCCTAGCTTGACTTCCTGACTCATGTAGATAATTCATATGGATAGACCTTAACCCCTAAGCCCTTGGCTAAGAGGAGTAAATGCCTCAAATGAGTCCTCTCATTGCTCCTATGGGCTTAATATGGCTTCATGGCTCAACCAAAATGATTCCATTTCACTCACACTTGCTCAATTTTCATTTTTCCAAAATTTCAATTTTTGACCCCCGGGGCTTTGGAAACACCAAACCTACTAAAAGCCCTTGGAACTACCCAAAACTACCAAAATTTTCAAATCACCCAAAACTTTTTCAAAATCAAACTTGAACACTTCCCAACCACTCAAATTGATCATCCATAGCCAAATATACCAAAATTTCCAAAAATACCCTCAATACCCTCCAAATTACCAAAATGCCCCTCTTGACTAAAAAATCCAAAAATTCAAAAAATTCCCAAAACATTCCAGAATATCCCAAAAATTCCTAATTTCATTTTGTTGAACTACACCATGGGCCAATTTTGCCAATTTACCCCACTTTTACCAAAACCCCCAATTTGACCCATTTTAAACCCAAGTGAACCCAATGTCAAATCAAACAACCCCAATTGACCTCAATTTTGGTCCAATTCAATTCTAAACTTCAATTCAATATACCCAATATCAATCTAGACCAAATCCAAGCTCAATTTGATTGACATTTGAATTCAATTTCATTTTTAAGCTTAAAGCCCAATTTTGACCCATAACCCAAACTTAACCCAAACCAACTCAATTCAACTCCAATTAACCCCAAATCTTTTCTAAACCTTCCCTAACATCTCCATAAAGAAAGCACTAACATAATTTGCCCAAAAATTGAACCCAAACCCCATTCAAATTCAACCCAAACCCAAAACTCCCTAAATAGGCCTAAATCCACCATGAACCCAAATAGGCCCAAGTCCCAAGATTAAAGCCCAACCAAGGTTGAAAACTCTTTGTTACACTCCCATAAACATTTCTCAACATTAATTTTACATCAAATCTAACATTAGCCCAACCTTAGCCTAAGTTAGCCCAATTTGGCCCACCTTAGCCCCTTTACCAAATAGACCCAAATCCAACCCAATTCAATCCCAAATCACTCCAAATTTGTCTTAAATCACTCATGACATATCCTTAAACTAAGACCAACATTTATTTAGCATGGCCCTTTGCAAATTTTTTTATCTAAAAGCCCATTTTGAAACATAAAAGCCAATTCCCTTAAACCATTTTAAAAACCCACCTTTACCAAATTTTAAAAACCCAAACTTCATACTAAAGCTCATATGACACTCCATTCATCATTTCACTCATTAAAATCATCCCTAAATTCTAAGTCAACAATCAAATTTTTCTAAATCAAGCCATATGACAAACCATCAAAATTTCACACCAAAGTACCAAAATTCCTAAAACCCTTTTCCGTGAAAGTTGACTTGACTTTTCCCAAGCCATATAGAAGTCATGGAGCCATCCTTAAGCTCCATGTGAAGCCATGAAAGGTTTAACTTGTGACCATACCACATTGGGGAATTATAGGAAGCTCTTTCTAGGTTCCCTTAAAGTCATTAGCCTTAACCATGATTACCCTTAACCCAAAATTAATCCAAATATGTTTGGATGTGAACTTCACCACACATGTGAGCCTGACCCACCTGACCTCCTCAGCCCAAAATTACGCCATGGGAAGGTGAACCAAGCCCAAATACATGGGTTGACCCAAACCAAGCCAAAATCACCTCTTCCCCTTTCCATTTCAATCAATCCTCTTTACACATGGCATTTGATAATTGAACTCACAAACCTCAAGCACTAATCCTCCTGATCACAACAGTGACCTGACCCTGGCCGGCCGGCCAAGCATGATCGTCGGAAAACACCGAGCCGAGAGGTCCAAATCAACCAAAATTACAATTCCCCATGGCGAGCTGCCCCACTCCAAATGGCCATTATGGTTGTTCTTCTCCTCACTGGAGTAGCCGATCCCGACCCTAACGCCCCCGAGAGGCCATGGCCATGGCTATTTAAGCCGACCCAACCCCTCTCGGCCAAAAGGTTGGGCCGAACTAGACCTTCACATAATCCCTCCAAACTCTTCACAAAGCTTCCCCTAGCCAAGAGCATTTGATCCCCACTCGTCCTTACGCCTCTAACTCCCACTCGATTGAGCTCGATTTTGGAGCTCGATTCTCGGAACGAACGAGGACACTCCCAAATCCTCCACCAAAATCAAATTAAACTCACCCACACCTGCACAAGACCAAGAGAAGGAGTTCCCCAGTGAAAGCCCCTTCTCCAGGCCACCCATTTGTTCTAGCCTCCAAAGGTTGAAATCGGGTCTTGTGGAAATCAAGTCTAGGCAATTCCTCAGGGCCAAAGACTTCATCTGGAGCTTGCTTGGACTCAATCGAAGGTGACACAACTCTCATATTGAAGCTTCACTTCTCTGAGAAAAGGTATGAGCTCTCTCTTCTTCCTGAGCTTCTGAACATTCTCTATTTTGATTGGGTTAATTTTATTCCACATAAACTGTATGGATATGTTCGTCACTTCAAGATGAATACATAGAGCATAAGAACACGAAAATTCGTTGAGAATCGAGTGAGATCTAAGGGTTTTAGTGTGGACGGTCACGGGTGCACACCAGACGTAGACGATGACCAGGAGCCATTCGATCGCGCGTGTATCGAACGAACGGCTCAGATGGCGTCGGACCAGGTGATGGTACGTGAACCGCGGGCCCCGTGGCAGCTGACTCAGATGGCGGTGTTGAATAGGAGCGCGCCGCGTGGGCTTTCGGATATGCCGACGATGACAGGGCGCCACGCTGGATAAATAGAAAATTAGGGATTTTTCTTATTTATTAAATACCCAGAACTTCAAAAATGTATAATTTTGTGTAAAAAAATCTTAAAAATAAAATAAAAATACCTACTTGCTCAGTGAACAGAGGAGAATAATGTAGAAAAGAAATCAAGTCATTTCATTGAGTATTTTATTTTTAATTAATTATTTACACTCTGCACTATTTTGATTCTCCATGCATGTAGACAATTCATCATGGCATGAGACCATAAGGCTTTTGAAGCCTCTGAACTTGGGAACATCCTCTAAATTTTCCAAGGTCAGAGGCCATCCCTATGAGAAGTTATTGATTTTTCAATTACATGTTACTGTTTTCAGTATTTTAATTCCAATAATTAGCATGTTGAGAAATAAATTCTAGGAAAATTTGGTGATGTTTCTTATGGCCAGAGGGACTTAGGAAAAATAGGTTTTGAGTTAATTCACATGGAACAACCCTAATTGGCCTAAATACCCAAAATTAAACTTTAATTAATTAGGGTTAACCACACATTAAATTGACTTAAAAACAATTCTCCACTGATCTTTAGGATCAGAGGAACATCACATAAAAATTTGAAGTCAATTGGATTTGATTAGCCTCACCAAATGGGTTGATTAAGCCTCTTAAGCAAAATGGATAAAATTAAATTTTAAAAATTCATAACTCACAAAATACTTTTCAAAAAATTCACAAGAATGGCTATGGAGCTTCTCGATATCGGAGGAACTTAGGAAAATTAAAATTGTAATTTTCTAAAAAAGTTGATTTTCCACCATATTTTAATATTTTTAATAATTAAAAATAATAAAAATCATAAAGATATTAAAAATCACCAAAATGTCACATTTTAACTCCTAATCACTTAGGAACAAACCAAATATTTTTCCTAAGTCTCTAGGATAAGATATTGAATTTTAAAAGCCTAAAACAATTTTTGAATTAAAAAATGATTTTCTTTAATATTTCCACTAAAATAATTCTAATAAATCAAAGAAAAATCAGAAATTTATAAAATTTATTTCTTTGAACTCCTTGAGGTTAGAGAGATTTAAGAAAAATATAAAATCCATTTTTCAAATTTTATTTTATTTTAAAATTAATTAATGCTCCAAAAGTCAAAATAATTCTAATAAATAAAATATAATTCAAAAAATCACCAAAATTAGTCCAAATGGTCCTCTGGTCATTAAGAGCATTCCATAATTTTCTTAAGGACAGAAACATTTCCTTGCTCATGTTATTGAATTTTCCTTGAAAACCCCTGTTTTCCATTAAAACTAATTACATAAATAAATTAAATACAAAAAAAATCACATTTTCTCCTCTAATGTATTAATTGACATGTGAGTGAGGTTACATAAAAATTTCAAGTTCATTTGAGCTTAGTTTAGTGAGTTATAGAATTATTAAGCTTGAAGGGCAAAAGGGAAATTAAAAATTTCAACCCTTAATTAAAATTTTATTATTAATCAAAAAGGGGAGAGTAAAATATTTGATTTTAAACTGATTTTGGATGATTGAAATTTAAACAATTGAAGGGTAGAAACCTACTAACCATTTCAAGAATAATTGAAATAAACTTTAATTAATTAATTAATTAAAATTTTGGAAGAGTAATGGAAATTTGAATTATTAAAGGTAGGGATATTATTAAGAGGATATTTATTCTTTAATTTAAAAATCCCTAAATAAATTACTTCAATAATACTTAATTCTTAATTAAAAAAGAAGGTTAATTAAAATAATAATCCAAATTAATAATTAAAACTAAAATTAAACTAAAATTAAATTAAAATTAAAGTTAAACTAAATTAAAAAAATTAAATCAAATTAAATTAAAACTAAACTAAATTAAATTAAATTAAATAAATTAAATTAAAAATTAAATTAAAGTTAAAATTAAACTAAATTAAAATTAAAATTAAATTAAATTAAAATTAAGATTAAAATTAAATTAAATTAAATTAAATTAAATTAAAATTTAAATTAAATTAAATTAAACCAAATTAAATTAAAATCAAAATCAAATCAAATTAAGTTAAAATTAAAATAAATTAAATTAAAATTAAGTTGAATTAAATTAAATCAAAATCATTTAAGAACAAACCTAAATGAAATCATTACGAATTAAATCTAAAATAATTTGAACACTATTCCAAACTTAAAATTGTTAAATTAAAACACTTTAAACCATTAACTCAAACTTCAAATTAAGAATGGTTAAAATTCTCGATAAACCAATTTGCCCTTAAAGGCTTTAATTATTATAACTCTTAAATAGAGTATTAAGTGAGATGTCACTTCATTCATCGGGTAATCAAATACCTAAGTTCACTGAGCAAGAGAAAGAGTCTAATTAAACTCCTGGATGATTAATTCATACGTGCAACTAAATTTACCTGGACTCAAAATAATCCCAGAAGCATTGAAAAGATGTTTAGGACTCGTCCTAAGCACTTCCTCAATATGATGGGATGTTTTAGGAGAACAATTGAATTTAATTGTTCTTTGATGAAGAAAATCATCCTTAAACCAAACCAAGAACCTAGACGTCATAGGAGATGACTAGTTATAGGATTAGGAATTTGGTAGACAACCAAAACCCTTCCCTTAGCTTTACCTAGATATCTGTTGAAATATTTAAATGCCTTAACATGTGTTTTAAGTGCAGCATGGGATGACGGGAAGACCCTCCAGGTACGGTTTTATTTTATTGCAATTTACTTTATTGCAATTTACTTACATGCACTGTATTTTACTTTTCTTGCATGATAAACAAGAATGTTGCATGAAAATCAAAACTAAATTAAAAATCATTGGAAGATAAAATTCACCGCCACAACATTCCAAAATATAAAACAACTCAAAATTTAATCACAAACAGAACAACAAAACTACAATTATAATTAAATTAAAACGTCTCGTTGAATGATCGAGAATACCTCGGATGATGTAACCCACGTGTTGCTAACGGGATTTCCAACGGTCTAAATGAAAGTGTGGAACTCATTCAGTTGAGTTTAGCAAATTCATCTGGACTAAGTGAATTCAATGAAAATAACGGTGCCGGGATGATGGAACCGTGGGATCTTAATCGGTTCTGTTTAACTACCTTTAAGATTTGTTTAATTAAAATATTAAAAAACACTTGGATTTTAAGATTTCTAAACCAAAACACTTCTCTCATCTCCCGATTCATGACTTCTAAAACTAAACCTCTACAACAACAAGGAGCTTGGAGCATAGTGGTCAGCACGGCCATCGTCATCAGCAAAATTCGGGTCTACATCAGCTAAACATTCCTAGAATTAAACAACAAAGCCATAAGATTTCGAGGTAGTTTGCATAGTGCAACATAAATTCTCAACCTTTTCGTTAGGCATTTGCATAATCATATTATGCAAATTAAGCCCTAACCGGTCTTAGGATTCCGAGGTAGTTGTTTGGTACGACATAAACCCTCATATCTTCAAGGCTATTTGTATGATCATGTCATACGAATATAAGTCCTGATTAAATAAAATTGGCAGGATTGAAACATTAAATGAACTCTCAAATTGAAGCCAAACAATAGGATAGTTTGAGAAGTTGCCAAGATTCTTCTTGGATCCTCAGCTTCTCCTACTTCTCTTTCTTTGGACTCTTAAAATAAATTGTTCCAAATTTGATCCATTCCTCATTGAAATTTTCAAAACTCAAATCCTTTAAAAACCTTAAACTTCGAAATTCTTGAGAGCAAAACCACTAATCATTATCGAGAGTTTTCTTAAGTGATTCCCGTCATTTAAGATGTAATTAACTATACGGGCTTGCCCTTATAGGGAACTTTAAGAACCCGAGTAATATAAACCCCGCTTAATTCCTTTGTATTAAGCGAGGGAACTTGTCGGCTTATAAAATTGGTTTGCAGACCAAACGGATGTCACAAATCTTCTAGTTTATTTAATTGAGCCCCATCATCAAGTAGTGTGTCTATTCTTCGGGATAGATACACGGTTTGTGGTGCGGTGCTCGTTTATATAAACTATTTCGAGATGTGAGACTGGTTTGATTTCATATCTTAAAATTTTCAAACTTAAAATTCTTTTCAAAATAAAATGCTACTTTCTAAATTATATATATTTAAATTAAATTTAAAACCTAAAAATAAGCAGTACAACTTCTGGCTACTCCGCTGTGGACATGTTCCTCCCTCCATTTTTGATTAGATGGTTTTGCTTTGATAAATCGATAGTGAGTCCATATCCCTAGTGGATCAAAACTATCATTCTTCCGTTGGAATACCCCATTCATTTCTATGTTGAACAAGTATAGCCAACTCCTCTCGGATTTAGGAGCCACTGTTTAGAAACCCCTAAACGGAGAGGTTCCGAGATCCTTTTACCTCTTTTATGAGGTGGGGTGGACCCCCGATAGGTGTAAGATTAGGAGCGGTCATTCGAGTCGAGAAGTCTTGCACAAGACTTTCTCTTCCTTTCCAATTCTAAATCGTGTCCTTTACATTTTCTATAACCTTTTTTCCTTTAATCGTTTTGTTTCTAATAAACGAACCTCCTAATAAACAATCTCTTTTAAAAATCACAAATGTGTTCGGACTCTTTCCTTTTTTGTCCTAAACTTTACGATGGAAAGAAAGCATAATTCAGAACTAATACTCGGAATCTGCCCTGCAGAAAATGACTTCCCCAAAGTTAATCTTCTCCTTCACCAATGGAATGGACTTCGCCGTTTACAAGGATGAGCTGCACGACAATGGGATCATCCGTTTTGGACAAGGATTTGGCAACACAGATGTTAAGTTTGCTGACGTCACTCTCTTCACACTAATGGACAAAGTGTCAGAAACTGAAGAGCCCGTTATTGAGTTCAATTTGAAGTCGGCTCAAGAATTCCCTCCCCTGCAAAGGGTTCCAGCTGAAAGGAGTACCACTGTTTGTAGGAGGACTGTTGTCTCTACCCCCACCGCTCTAGTCATCTCAACACCTACCCCGACTTCTGCCAAACTGAAGGGGAAGGAAATCCAAGTCTGTGATGAGCCTGTCACCGTTGAGGGTGCAGACTTTGCTACAATACCATCTATTTTTTAGATTGGGTCCAGTTCAAGAGTTGCACCCCTAACTCGGACTCAAAGGAGAAATAGAAGCAGAAAGATCGCCAAGAAAGCTAGAGCTACTGAAGTTGCTTTTCTAGAAGAAATTCCTGAAGAAAGAGAAGAAATTTCCTTTTTTTATACCTCTGTTGGAAGGGAGCAGGTTTCACCCCCTCTCTGCTGCATCAGATGAAGAGGATGTTCATAGGATCGCCACCGCATTACCCCGACCTGCATACTACAACAATTACAAGAGGAAACGGGATAAGACTACGCCATTGGCTCGGCTGCAAGCTATTATAGAAAGATTGACAAAGAAAGAAAGATGCCCTGTGTCAGAAATCTTAAGAAGGATAGGACGAGTGCCAGCTAAGTCCCGCCTCAGACCGCGAATAGAGCCTGTTGCTGCCACAGAAAAACCGAAGAAGAAGATAAAGGCCAGTCTGCCCGTTGTTGTATCGGGTCTATAGATTAAGGAGGATACCACCTTCCAGCATATAGCCGACAGACCATCCAGTCCTAGGCTTCCGCCGCAAGAAGGATGGTGTGGCGACCTACTACCGGCCGCCTAAGACCAAAACAATGCCCTGAGAAGAAAAGTCTTGTCAGGAAACTTGAATCAGAAGAAAGTGCTACTGCAATAAAGGGGACTCCTGGGAATGAAGTTCAACAACCGTCACGAGACAACTGCGAGACCGTGCGAAAAGGGCCACTAGAGGATGCCATGGACAAGTTAAGGACCGACATCCGACGGTTAGCAAAGGAAAGAGAAGAAGAATTAGGAGACAAAATTGACTCATCAGAGTTCATGGATGAGGAGTATGCCGAGATCAACATAGTTAAGACACGAGCATCGTCAGCTTCGCAAAGTGCTCCGGCAGCTGCGGAAAGAGATGAACTGGAAGTGTTGAAATCGCAGATTCGGGAGAGAGATGACATAATTTCCCAGATGGCAAAGAGGATGGAAAAGATGGCTGCTGCCTTAGCCACTCTCCGCAGTCGTGCACGACCTCGAAAGAGACACCCCCAGAAATTATCCATATTGCAGATGGAGGAAAAGAGATCACATCCATCAACGGAGATGAACTACCAAAGAAGGATTCTACACAAAGCATGATCCCAGAAAAGGATATTAAAAACATGGTAGAACAGCAGGTGCGAGAAGCCTTAGCACAATCCATGAGTGGAGCATCTATTCAGACGGGTAGACCTTACCCCGAAGAGTTCGATACAGTCCAATACCCGAAAGGCTTCGTACCACCTCTGTTTACGACTTTTGATGGAACAGGAAACCCTCAGCAGCATGTCGCACATTTTCGTGCTAGTTGCTGTAATGCCGGTGGGAGCGACGCTTTACTCTTCCGCGAGTTAGTTAGCAGTTTATCAGGGATTGCCTTCGACTGGTATGCAGAATTGCCGAACGGTTCAGTAAAGAACTTTTCAGAACTAGAAAATCTCTTCGTGAAACGATTTGTCGGGGCTCAGCACCACATCACTATCGGTGATCTAGTGGTGGAGCGACAAAAGCCGAACGAGACTTTAGTGGATTACATACTTCGATGGAGAAACTTAAGCATGAAGTGTGAACCACAGCCTTCAAGAACAACTTGCGAGCTGGTATCCCGCTTAAAAGTATCCATGGCCCGATAAGCACTTCTCCTTAAAGGGTTTACAATCAAGACTTTCGAGAAGTTTCTTAGCAAGGCTGAGAGCTTGCAAGAAGAGGCAAAGCAGTTGAGTTTCGCGGACAAGAACGATAAGCAGAAGCCTGTGAAAACATTCGAGAAGAAATCTGGAATCGTCATGGTAGTAGACAAGGGCAAGCAACCAATGCAGATACAGTCAGAGCGGCCACAGTCTAGTTTCCAACCACCGCAACGAACATACTAACAACCTCAGCAAGGCTATCAGCATCCTTGTCCGAGCTATCAGTCGCCTCAGCATTATGAACAACCGCCTCGTTCATCACGTACTTTAAGAGAACTTCTAAATAAAGAATACCCATTCAAAACTGAAGCAGTAGCGAAGATGTTTCGTAGCTTAATGAAGGCACTGGATTTTCAGCTGCCGGAGCCCAAGAAGCTGGAGGAAGTCAATAAGAAAGTTCATCTGAACTATTGCCCTTACCACCATATGCTTGGACACAAGATAGATGATTGAATCACTTTCAAGAGTTGGCTTGATGACAATCTCCGAAAAGGGAACATAACGATCCCAAAGGAATACATGAAGGAACCCCAGAAGAGAGGTTCCGTCAATGTTGTCTCAACAGATCCCATTGTTCTGATAGACCCTTACACAACTGATGATGGATGGAGTACTGTATGGACAAAATCATCGAAGAAAATTTTGGATCACATCCGGGCCGCTTCGGTACATGCTTCAACTCAGAGTTTGAATCTTGTCGAGCCAGCACTATCACCTGCGATTGAAGAACCGCCCCATAAGGAGGAGAAGATCGTGGAAGAAAAGAAGACCGAGGCTCCGAAGGGTAGACTAGGGGCTGCTTATCCTAGGATGGTTGTTTCCGATTCAGGGGAAAAATCCCTCGAACTCTTGACTCTGTATGATTATTTGCTTTCCCCGGCAGGATCTTGTAATGATAAGGGTTATGGCGTTGGCTACGTTTTAACTGTTTCTAACGATTACGTAACTAGCTACAACCGGCTCAATCAGGATCTCGATTCTAATACAAATAATGATTCTCAAATCATATACAACCTCGATGAACACGACAAAGAAGATGTTCACAAAGGAGGCTACGAAAGCTCGACAAGCAACGAGTCCATTTATGAATTCTGAGGGGCTCCGATCACGATAGAATTAGAACCATCGTACACCGAAGCAACTTCAGAAGAGCCAGTGGTTCCGATTCAAGAGGATACACCGACGGATTCAACACCAAATTCGAAGAAATAACCGAAGTAAATTTAAGAAGTGGAAGAATTTTACCGCCGAGAATGGGTCCAAAGGATAAAGGAAAGCGTGTGGTTGCTCGAGAAGAGCCAACCCGGCAGGAGGAACCGCCTATTCGAGGAAGAAACCGAGGAACATGGTAATAAAGTGGACTACAACGTGCTAGCCCATCTTAGGAAGCTACTAGCCAAACTAAGCATATACGACGCTCCGATCCCGTCAAAGGAGATGAGGAGGCTCTGATCAAGGCTTTACTTGATCCAGAGATCTGTTTAGCTCAAATGGCCGGTAATTCCTTTGATGAGGTTTGCTCGTTGAAAGAACAGCGAGGTGTTACTTTCACGGACAATGATCTATTACTGGGAACAGCGAATCACAACTGACCGTTATACATTTTAGTCACTATTGGAAAGTTTACGCTCTCCAGAGTGTTGGTTGATCTGGGAGCATCAATCAACATAATGAATCTTCGGACGCTAGTATATTTGGAAATTGATGCTCGCGAGCTTGAAGCAGACAAGATGCTATTAAGAGGCTTGAACCAAGAAGGAGAAAGAGCTCCTGGATCGATAACACTACTAATGAAGACCGGTGATTTAGCAAAGACAACCGCAAAATTCCACATAATTGATTCTGAGACATCGTTCAATGCTCTACTGGGTCGACCGTGGATCCATGAAAACCGGATGGTACCGTCATCTCTGCACCAGTGCATAAAGTATTACGAAGGAGGGGAACAGTGCATTAAAGGTGATTTGCAACCATTCTCCATGCATGAAATTGGAATTCATGAAGATGCGGCCTACTACGCGCCCCCGAAGAAAATAATCTTTTCCAGAAATACCATACCAAGTGAAGCAAAAGAAATTCGAGACAATGAAGAACCTGAAGTTCTAGTTCAACAGTTACTCACCACTCCCTTACGGCAAGATGGTGAAGATTTCTCCAGAACTCGCACCTGAGGTCGAGGCCGGGGACGAGGACGTGGAAGAAATGTTAGAACAGTTGGACAAAAGAAATCGGTCATCGATGTTGATTGGGAGAACACTTTCGAAGAAGGAGAAGAAATCAAGAAAGAAGCAGCGACAATAAGTCAAAAGAAACCCCAGTTCCAGATCTCTCTCGAAGATGAAAAGAATGAAGAATACAAATCAATGTACAAGAAGATTAACCATCATGTACATACTATGACCCTGACCCCGATCCATTCTAATAAGATCGAGGATATGGTGGTCAAAGAAGTGCATGGTGGTGGTACTAAGCCAATCAAATTTTACCGTGGTGCTTCTTCCTCCAATAATGAGAAAGATGTACAATTTGAAGATGTTACTTCATCTGAATTAATTGAATTACCTTTTGAGTGGTACTCTCCCTGTGTTCAAAATTTAATTCAACGTGGTGTCTTACCTCGACAATGGACAAAAGGCCGGTCACAACACTTTGAAATATTATGGAATAATGCCGGTCGGCCTCCCAATTCAAAACATGGTCTCGGATTCGGTACAGTAGGATCAGTTGACGATACAAGATTTTGCTTGGTTGTCACTTGCGAACCTAATAAAGACTTCTTGGAAGCTTCCGAAGATCTCGAAGATCTACCAATCGGAGATGCTCCACCAGAATTCGAGGAAGAAATCAAATCTACAATAGACGAGTTAATGGAAGTTAACTTAGGTACTAGCAAAGAGCCTAGGCCAACCTTTGTTAGCTCCTTACTCAATAAAAAAGATTCTGAAAACATAATCAAGCTACTAATGGAATTCAAGGATTGTTTTGCTTGGAGTTACGACAAAATGCTAGGATTAGCTCCAGAAGTCGCAGTTCACAAGTTAGGAGTGGATCCCACTGCCGTTCCAGTTAGACAAGCTCCCAGAAGAATGCATCTAAAAATTGAGCAACAAGTAATAGCCGAAGTTAAGAAGCTAATAGACGCTAAATTTGCCCGTGAAGAACAATACCCTACTTGGTTATCCAATGTGGTACCAGTCAGAAAGAAGAACGGTCAGATCAGAATCTGTGTGAATTTCAGAGATTTGACTAAAGCATGTCCAAAAGCCGAATTTCCACTACCAATCCCAAAACTGATGATCGGCATTGCTTCAACACATGAAATATTTTCATTCATGGATGGATCATCAGGATACAACCAAATAAAGATGGCACCAGAAGACGAAAAGCTCACGGCATTCATAACGCCGATCGGAGTGTATTGCTACACAGTAATGCCATTCGGACTAAAGAACGCAGGAGCAACATACCAAAGAGCGATGACGAAGATTTTTGATGATCTCATTCACAAGCAGGTTGAGTGCTACGTGGATGATGTGGTCATCAAAAGTAAACAGAAAGAAGATCACCTGTATGATTTGAGAATTGTTTTCGAAAGACTAAGACAATACAACCTTAAGATGAATCCCTTAAAATGCGCCTTCGGCGTCACCTCCGGGAAATTCTTAGGATTTGTTGTCCGACATCACGGGATTGAAATTGATCCGAAAAAGATTAAAGCTATCTTAGAAATGCCACCTCCTAAAACTTTGAAACAGCTGCGATCCTTTCAAGGAAAGTTGGCATATCTTTGACGCTTTATATCGAATTTGTCAGGAAGGTGTCAGCCTTTTTCTGCTTTGGTTAAGAAGGATGCTAAGTTTACTTGGGACTCCAAATGTCAACATGCCCTCGATGACATCAAACAATACTTAATAACACCTCCTGTCTTAGCAGCCCCGCCTCGGTGTATACTGTTGATACTTTATACCGCGGCTTTAGACGACTCCCTTGGAGCCCTTCTAGCCCAGGTCAATGATGAGGGAAAAGAAAATGCTCTCTACTACTTAAGCAGTCGTCTAATTCTGAAGGAAGTAAAGTATCCTTCTATTGAGAAGCATTATTTGGCCCTGATCTTCGCCGCTAAAAAGCTCAGACATTACATGCTTTCTCATAAGGTCAACCTTATTTCGAGAGTTAATCCGTTGCAATACTTGATGACCCGACCGACGCTTTCTGGCAAACTTGCCAGGTGATCGATGATACTATTGCAATTTGACATAACTTTCGTTCCTCTTCGTGCCGTAAAGGGGTAAGTCCTAGCAGACTTCCTTGCAGCACACCCTTTACCGGAAGATTCACCTGTCGACGATGATTTGCCTGATGAGCAGATAATGAGCCTAGAAGACATTGATGATCGACGTTGGGAACTATACTTCAACGGTGCATCCTCAGCACAGAAGAACAAAGAATTGCAAACGATAGTGCCCGGTAAGCCAGAATCAGACTAATCTTTATAACACCGGAGCGGGGGATGTTAAGATACTCCTACCACTTAACAGAACCATGCACAAACAACGAGGAAGAATATGAAGCCCTCATAACAGGACTGGAACTAATCATTCAAATGAAAATAACGGACATCAACATCTACGGAGATTCTCAGTTGATCATTCAACAGGTCGCCGAACAATACAGAATTTTAAAGCCAAGACTCGAGCAGTACTTTCAGTACGCCATGAAATTGTTGGAACATATTTCGAATGTAACGATCTACAAGATCCCCAGAAAAGAAAATGCTCTTTCAGACGCACTAGCTCGCCTTGCAAAATAATTTGCCTGCTTACAATATGAGTTAGTTGAGGTGTCAGTTCAGGGACGACAGGTCCTACCACAGCTCGACATGGATATGATACAGAAATCAGAAAAGTCAGAGGAATCAGTTGCAGCAATAACAGAAAACACAGAAGATTGGCGTCAACCGCTAATAGACTACTCCGCGAACGGAAGCCTGCCGGAAGATAAGTCATTAGCTCATCAAATCAAGAAGAGAACTCCGTCTTATGCATTAATAAATAATACATTATACGAAGGTCTTTTGATCGATGTGGCTAAGATGCCTGAGCGGGTCCGAGGCTCGTGAAATCGTTAAAGAAGTACATTCAGGTCTTTGTGGCGCTCATCAGTCGGGTCCGAAAATGAAAATGAAGATTAAAAGACTAGGGTACTACTGGCCCTCGATGATGAACGACTGTATGAAAGTTGCCAAAAGTTGTCACCAGTGCCAACTGCACAGAGTGGTTCTACACCAACCTCCAAATGTGCTACATCCAACAATCGCGTCGTGGCCATTTGAGTGTTGGGGCACAAATATAGTAGGTCTGATAGAACTGCCTTCTTCAAGAGGACATCGCTTCATTCTCGCAGCTACAGACTACTTTTCTAAATGGGCAGAAGCAGTTCCACTCAGAGAGGTAAAGGCACACAACGTGCTACAGTTTTTCAAAAATCAAGTTGTCTACCGTTTCAGAATACCGCGCAGAATCATTTTAGATAATGGGTAAGCAATCAGAAGCACAAAAATCAACAATTTTGTTAGAAGACATGGAATCGATTGGCGATACTCAACCATCTACTATCCAAGATCAAACGGCTTGGCCGAGGCTTTCAATAAAACTCTCGTCCAAATTCTAATGAAAACTTTGGATGACAACAAAAGAAATTGGCACGAGAAGTTGTTAGAAGCCTTATGGGCCTACAGGACTACTTTCAGGACTCCTACTCAGTCTACGCCTTACACTTTAGTGTACGGGTCCGAGGCAGTTTTACCTTTGGAGGTTCAGCTTCCATCTCTCAGAATTGCAGTTGCAAATAAAGTTACTACAGAAGAAAATGCCAGATTACGATTGGAAGAACTAGAAAGCTTGGAAGGGAAAAGACTTGCAGCGCAGCAAAATTTGGAACTGTACCAAGCTAAGATGATCCAGGCCCATGATAAACTGGTCCGCCCATAAACTATCAAAGTTGGTGACTTAGTTCTTGTCCTCAAGAGACCTATTCTTGCACACCATAAAATAGGAGGTAAATTTGAACCGACATGGGAAGGGCCGTTTGTGGTCGAGACAATCTACTCAGGAGGCTCCTACCAACTTGTGAATTGCCAAGGAGAACGACAAATGCTTCCAATCAACGAACGATATTTCAAAAAGTATTATGCAACCTGATGTTTCAAAGGAATGAATTCTCATCCCTAGAAACACGGGTGAAGTAACCACTTGTGACTGGGTCCGAACCCAAAAAACATAAAAATGGATGACAAAAAAAATCATTAAAAAAAATATGTGCTAAAAATAAAATATGTGAAATCATAATAATAAAGTTTTACCCTTCCTTTCAAATCAAATCTTGTTCCTGATCTTTCCTCAACTTTTCCTACTTTCCTTAAAAGTTAAAATAAGTGAATAAGAATCTTCAGTGATAAATATTTTCTTAATGTTCTTGTTCTTAGTACAGCCCCTGATCCTTTCCTTGTCTTTTTCGCATGGAAATGTTGAACGGGCGGTTGATCCTAAACATTAGAAATGGCGTGAGTCTCGCACTCGATGAAGAAAGGGTGAAGGATGGAGCAGTGATAGAAATTGATTCTGACTTCACACCAGCCAGCCTACAGTACGAAGAAAATGATTGGGTCCCAATTGATCAAGAAGAGCTTCACAGCTAGACAGTGATGAAGATGGGTGGCCCAAGCCACCAACCCAACAACAAAAAGAGAAAGACGAACATCGAGGAATGCAAGAAAATCAAGTCTGTAGTTACCACGGCAGAGGGCAGGCTCGTCAGCACCGCACCCACAGAAATTCAAGGGGTAAGGAGAGCTACTCTCATTGCTACCCAAAGAAGGAATAAGAATTGACGTATCTACAAGATGTTAACTAAACTAGCAGCAGATCAACACGAGGAAACAGCCGCTTTTGCCGACACACACATTTCAAAGATACCGGTTTGTTAGGAACCAGAAAGAAGAAAGTCAACGCCAAGAAAATCAGAACAAATCGAAGAAGTGCCAAGAAGAACAGAAATAGAGTCAGTGCCTCGACACCGGATGGAGATACCAGATCTGAAGAACCTTGTTGTGGAAGCAACCCCGGAGGATGTCCCGATAGAGACAATCCCCGAGGAGCCAAGGTATGCAGGAGAACGTGATGGGATTGAGCCATACATCCCACAGTACGTTACTAGGCCTCGTCACTTGCAGATCATCCTGGAATATGAATTAGAAAGAATGCAAAATGTTGAGAAGAAGACTTTCAAATACTTCGAAAGGATTAAAGGCAAGAGAATCAACATTTTGGAAGGCCTCGAGTTACACACAGATGTATTCTCAGAACATGAGCAACAGCAGATTGTGGATTGCATCTTAGAACTTCAGAAGATGGGTCGAGCAAGTCGTCTGAGGGAAAAGACTTATTTAGAACCCCGGAGATGGATGTCAGGGAAAGGAAGAGTCACAATACAGTGCGGATGTTGCTATAACTTCGCAGAGGACAGAAAAGAAAATCCACCAGGGATACTCCATCGCAGTGAGGTGGATCCAATGCCGAGGACAATTAAAAGAATGATGAAAAGAATTGTAACATGGAGGGTACTGCCAGCAGACTACGTACCCAACTGTTGCATCATCAACGTTTACCAGAAAGGCGACTGCATACCTCCACACATAGACCACCACGACTTTGTCAGACCTTATTGCACGGTTTCATTTGTCAACCAATGCAATATCATGTTCGGATCTGACCTCCGGATAGCAGGCCCGGGTAAGTTCCGAGGGTCGGTGGAGATACCACTTCCGGTAGGTTTCGTCAAGATATTAAAAGGAAATGGAGCGAGACGGCCGCAAAACATTGTATACGGGAGTGCCGATGGAGCGGATCTTTGTTACTTTTAGAAGGATGAACGACAGAAAGGCGCCTTACCACTTCCAGCCAGATCCAGAATTGGAGAGTCTCCGACCCAACGAGCTGTGAGTTACATGGGAAATAGCACACCTCAAATGCACATCCATGTGGCATTCCTGCCAAGGGTGGCTTGGAAGGTGATGTTATTACCCATGTTTCCTACTATTCAAACATGGATTTTTGATAGACACTTTTGAATGGATCAGCAAGAAGTTTATACAGTCCATTTTGGAGTTACATGGATCGTATGATACATTAAATTTCTAAGAAAAATGTCATCATGACTAGATCAAGTTGTATGATGTACTTTCAGCAAATTGGAATGAAAACGACTACGTCATATTTTGCCTTCACCTCTTTTTGTGCAAATTGACTGGGAAACACCATCAGAGTTAAACGAACTTTGAACAAAGAACAGAAAAGAAAAAAATAAATAAATATGAACTTTTCCTAAAAATCTAAATAGAAAAATGAACTTCAAATTCACACGAACACTAAATGAACAACAAAAATAAAATCAAATCACTAAAGGGCAAATGAAATGAACCTACATCTCAAATTGAATTCCAGTCTAAATCCATCTTTTCAAACCCTCTAATTCTTCTTCAAATCAAGATCTACTTCAGACCTTTTTTGAAACTCTCTCTCGGGATGATTTCAGAACCATGAAAAAAAATTTTCAATTTGGTTCGGATGGCATGGAAACATACTCTTCGCCAAATAATCAAACTTTGATTGATTCTCGTGGGATGTGGAACACTTTCACATCTCATTTCAATCTCCCGCTAAATCCAAATCTCCACAGTACATTTCAATTCAAAATTTCCGAGACTCGGTACCTACATTCCAGTTCTCATTTCGAGATCGATACCTACATTTCAATTCTCATCCGAATTGATACCTACATTTCAATTCAAAATTTCGATCGGTACCTACATTCCGAGTTCTCATTTCGAGATTGATACCTACATTTCGATTCTCATCCGAATTGATACCTACATTTCAATTCAAAATTTCGAGACCGGTACCAACATTCCAGTTCTCATTTCGAGATCGATACCTACATTTCGATTCTCATCTGAATTGATACCTACATTTCAATTCAAAATTTCCGAGACTGGTACCTACATTCCAGTTCTCATTCCGAGATCGATACCTACTTTCGATTCTCATCTGAATTGATACCTACATTTCAATTCAAAATTTCTGACTGGTACCTACATTCCAGCTCTCATTTCGAGATTGATACCTACATTTCGATTCTCATATGAATTGATACCTACATTTCAATTCAAAATTTCGAGATCGGTACCTACATTCCAGCTTCTCATTCGAGATCTATACCTACATTTCGATTCTCATCCGAATTGATACCTACATTTCAATTCAAAATTTCCGAGACCGGTACCTACATTCCAGTTCTCATTTCGAGATCGATACCAACATTTCGATTCTCATCTGAATTGATACCTACATTTCAATTCAAAATTTTCGAGACTGGTACCTACATTCCAGTTCTCATTTCGAGATCGATACCTACATTTCGATTCTCATTTGAATTGATACCTTCATTTCAATTCAAAATTTTCGAGACTGGTACCTACATTCCAGTTCTCATTTCGAGATCGATACCTACATTTCGATTCTCATCTGAATTGATACCTACATTTCAATTCAAAATTTCTGAGACTGGTACCTACATTCCAATTCTCATTTCAAGATCGATACCAACATTTCTATTCTCTTATGAATTGATACCTACATTTCAATTGAAAATTTACGAGACTGGTACCTACATTCCAGTTCTCATTTCGAGATCGATACCTACATTTCGATTCTCATCTGAATTGATACCTACATTTTAATTCAAAATTTCCGAGACTGATACCTACATTCCAGTTCTCTTTCAAGATCGGTACCTAAATTCTACTTCTCATCCTTTTCAATTGACACTTAAACTCGGACGCTGACTCCGAGGCTGCTACCTAAAATCCAGTTTTCTTCGCAATCCCGAGGTTGAAACTTGGGTTTCAATTCTCATTTCAAATCCAAATTTCCTTAAACTGATTTTAAATCAAAATTCAATCTAAATTGGAACTCCAAATTAAAAATCTAAACTCACACATCAAAACTTGAACATAAAATGAAGTGAAATCTAAACCGAAGTTCCCCATATCTGGTGGTTTGGAATTCACCTCCTTTTCCTTTCCCCAGCGAGAATTCAAGAACCTCCAGTTTTGGAAATATACTTGATACTCCCCAACGGAAATTTTTCTACTCTGTCCTACGTTTGTCACTTGGACTTTTGTGTTGGTTTTGTTGATCTATTCGGTCAACGCCAATATGCGCGGTGTGCTTGATTAGCACACCACACCTATTGGGGGTCCATTTGTTGACCTCATTTTTGATGAGGTCTTCTCTTCTCTCTTTAGTACTTAGGATCTAGCCTTAGCCTTTTCCTTTGACTATCTTAAAGGACTAGAGATGGAACCTACCCCTTTAGAAACTCAACTACTTCTTAACTCCCTGCAAACCCCACAAGCTTGATTTTAAACCCCAAATCACCTAGAGGGTTGAGATCAAATGTGGAGGTTTAAAGGATGAGTTTCCTATAGGACTCTTTGGCCTTAGGATCACCCTGGGTGGCCTGGTCTGGTGAGGGCTGACTTACACATACATTACACTTTTACACACATTCCAAATCCTAAAACTATTCATGCCTAGCTTGACTTCCTGACTCATGTAGATAATTCATATGGATAGACCTTAACCCCTAAGCCCTTGGCTAAGAAGGTTAGGAACAACATAGTGAATACCTCAAATGAGTCCTCTCATGGCTCCTATGGGCTTAATATGGCTTCATGGCCCAACCAAAATGATTACATTTCACTCACATTGCTCAATTTTTATTTTTCCAAAATTTCAATTTTTGACCCCTGAGGCCCTGGACCCACCAAACCTACTAAAAGCCCTTGGAACTACCCAAAACCACCAAAATTTCCAATCACCCAAAAATTTTCCAAAATCAACCTTGAACATTTCCAAACCACTCAAATTGATCATCCATAGCCAAATATACCAAAATTTCCAAAAATACCCCCAATACCCTCCAAATTACCAAAATGCCCCTCTTGACTCAAAAATCCAAAAATTCAGAAAATTCCCAAAACATTCCAGAAAATCCCAAATATTCCCAATTTCATTTTGTTCAACTACACTATGGGCCAACTTTGCCAATTTACCCCACTTTTACTAAAACCCCCAATTTGACCCATTTTAAACCCAAGTGAACCCAATGTCAAACCAAACCACCCCAATGGACCTCAATTTTTGTCCAATTCAATTCTAAACTTCAATTCAATATCCCCAATATCAATATAGACCAAATCCAAGCTCAATTTGATTGACATTTGAATTCAATTTCATTTTTAAGCTTAAAGCCCAATTTTGACCCATAACCCAAACTTAACCCAAACCAACCCAATTCAACTCCAATTAACCCCAAATCTTTTCTAAACCTTCCCTAACATCTCCATAAACAAAGAAATAACATAATTTGCCCAAAACTTGAACCCAAACCCCATTCAAATTGAACCCAAACCCAAAATTCCCTAAATAGGCCTAAATCCACCATGAACCAAAATAGGCACAAGTCCCAACATTAAAGCCCAACCAAGGTTGAAAACTCTTTGTTACACTCCCATAAACATTTCTCAACATTAATTTTACATCAAGTCCAACATTATCCCAACCTTAGCCTAAGTTAGCCCAATTTGGCCCACCTTTGCCCCTTTACCAAATAGACCCAAATCCAACCCAATTCAATCCCAAATCACTCCAAATTTGTCTTAAATCACTCATGACATATCCTTAAACTAAGCCCAACATTTATTTAGCATGGAACTTTGCAAATTGTTTTATCTAAAAGCCCATTTTGAAACATAAAAGCTAATTCCCTTAAACCATTTTAAAAGCCCACCTTTACTAAATTTTAAAAGCCCAAAATTCATGCTAAAGCTCATATGACACTCCATTCATCATCTCACTAATTAAAATCATCCCTAAATTCTAAATCAACAATCAAATTTTTCTATATCAAGCCATATGACAAACCATCCAAATTTCACACCAAAGTACCAAAATTCCTAAAACCCTTTTCCATGAAAGTTGACTTGACTTTTCCCAAGCCATATAGAAGCCATCGAGCCATCCTTAAGCCCCATGTGAAGCCATGAAAGGTTTGACACATGTGAGCCTGACCAACCTGACCTCCTCAGTCCAAAATCAGGCCATGGGAAGGTGAACCAAGCCCAAATACATGGGTTGACCCAAACCAAGCCAAAAAACACCTCTTCCCCTTTCCATTTCAATCCATCCTCTTTACACATGGCATTTGATAATTGAACTCACAAACCTCAAGCACTGATCCTCTTGATCACAATAGTGACCTTACCCTGGCCGACAGGCCACCACAGTCACCGGAAAACACCAGGACGAGAGGTCCAAATCAACTAAAAATTACAATTCCCCATGGCTGAGCTGCCCCTCTCCAAATGGCCATTGTGGTTGTTCTTCTCCTCACCAGAGCAGCTGATCCCAGCCCCTAACTCCCCCTGAGAGGCTATGGCCATGGCTATTTAAGCCTGCCAACCCCTCTCGGCCAAAAGGTTGGTTGAACCAGACCTTCACAGAATCCCTCCAAACTCCTCACGAAGCTTCCCCTAGCCAAGAGCATTTGATCCCCACTGTCCTTCTATCCTAACTCCCACTGATTGAGCACAATTTTGGAGCTCAATTCTCAGACAGAACAGGACGCTCCCAAATCCTCCACCAAAATTAAATTAAACTCACCCACACCTGCACAAGACCAAGAGAAGGAGTTCCCCAGTGAAAGCCCATTCTCCAGGCCACCCATTTGTTCTAGCCTCCAAAGGTTGAAATCGGGTCTGGTGGAAATCAGATCTATGCAATTCCTCAGGGCCAGAGACTTCATATGGAGCTTGCTTGGACTCAATCGAAGGTGACACAACTCTCAGATCGAAGCTTCACTTCTCTGAGCAAAGGTTTGAGCTCGCTCTTCTTCCCAAGCTTCTGAACATTCTCTATTTTGATTAGGTTAATTTCATGTCACATAAACCATATGGATATGTTTGTCTCTTCAAGAAGAATCCATAGAGCATAAGAACACGAAAATCCGTTAAGAATCGAGTGAGATCTTAGAGTATTAGGGTGGACGGTCACGGGTGCACACTTGACGTAGATGATGACCAGGAGCCATTCGATCGCGCGTGTATCGAGCGGACAGCTCAGATGGCGTCAGACCAGGAGATGGTACGTGAACTGCGGGCCTCGTGGCAGCTGACTTAGATGGCGGCGTCGAATGGGAGCGGCTCGCGTGGGCTTTCGGATATGTCGAGGATGACAGAGCGCCGCACTGGATAAGTAGAAAATTAGGGATTTTCTTATTTATTAAATACCCAAAACTTCAAAAATGCATAACTTTGTGTAGAAAAATCCTAAAAATAAAATAAAAATACTCTCTTACTCAGTGAACAGAGGAGAATAATGTGGGAAAAAATCAAGCCATTTCATTGAGTATTTTATTTTCAATTAATTATTTACTCTATGCACAATTTTGATTCTCCATGCATGTAGACAATTCATCATGTCATGAGACCATAGGGCTTTTGAAGCCTCTGAACTTGGGAACATTCCCTGAATTTTCCAAGGTCAGAGGCCATCCCTATGAGAAGTTATTGATTTTTCAATTGTATGTTACTGTTTTGAGTATTTTAATTCCAATAATTAGCATGTTGAGAAAAAAATTCTAGGAAAATTTGGTGATGTTTCTTATGGGCAGAGGGACTTAGGAAAAATAGGTTTTGAGTTAATTCACATGGAACAACCCTAATTGGCCTAAATACCCAAAATTGAACTTTAATTAATTAGGGTTAACCACAAATTAAATTGACTTGAAAACAATTCTCCACCGATCTTTAGGATCAGAGGAACATCACATAAAAATTTGAAGTCAATTGGATTTGATTAGCCTCACCAAATGGGTTGATTAAGCCTCTTAAGCAAAATGGATAAAATTAAATTTTAAAAATTCATAACTCACAAAATACTTTTCAAAAAATTCACAAGAATGGTTTTAGAGCTTCTTTGATATCAGAAGAACTTAGGAAAATTAAAATTGTAATTTTCTAAAAAAGTTGATTTACCACCATATTTTAATATTTTTAATAATTAAAAAATAATAAAAATCATAAAAATATTAAAAATCACCAAAATGTCACATTTTAACTCCTAATCACTTAGAAACAAACCAAATATTTTTCGTGAGTCTCTAGGATAAGATATTGAATTTTAAAAGCCTAAAATAATTTTTGAATTAAAAAATGATTTTCTTTAATATTTCCACTAAAATAATTCTAATAAATCAAAGAAAAATCAGAAAATTATAAAATTTGTTTCTCTGAACTCCTTGAGGTTAGGGAGATTTAAGAAAAATATAAAATCCATTTTTCAACTTTTATTTTATTTTAAAATTAATTAATGCTCCAAAAGTCAAAATAATTCTAATAAATAAAATATAATTCAAAAAATCACTAAAGTAATGAAAATTTGAATTAGTAAAGGTAGGGATATTATTAAGAGGATATTTATTCTTTAATTTAAAAATCCCTAAATAAATCACTTCAATAATACTTAATTCTTAACTAAAAAAGAAAGTTAATTAAAATAATAATCCAAATTAATAATTAAAACTAAAATCAAACTAAAATTAAATTAAAGTTAAAGTTAAACTAAATTAAAAAATTAAATCAAATTAAATTAAAATTAAATTTAAACTAAACTAAATTAAATTAAATTAAATTAATTAAATTAAAAATTAAATTAAAGTTAAAATTAAACTAAATTAAAATTAAAATTAAATTAAATTAAAATTAAGATTAAAATTAAATTAAATTAAATTAAATTAAATTAAACTAAACCAAATTAAATTAAAATCAAAATCAAATCAAATTAAGTTAAAATTAAAATAAATTAAATTAAAATTAAGTTGAATTAAATTAAATCAAAATCATTTAACAACAAACCTAAATGAAATCATTAAGAATTAAATCTAAAATAATTTGAACACTATTCCAAACTTAAAATTGTTAAATTAAAACACTTTAAACCATTAACTCAAACTTCAAATTAAGAATGGTTAAAATTCTCGATAAACCAACTTGTGTTTAAAGGCTTTAATTATTATAACTCTTAAATAGAGTATTAAGTGAGATGTCACTTCATTCATCGGGTAATCAAATACCTAAGTTCACTGAGCAAGAGACAGAGTCTAATTAAACTCCTGGATGATTAATTCATATGTGCAACTAAATTTACCTGGACTCAAAATAATCCCAGAAGCATTGAAAAGATGTTTAGGACTCGTCCTAAGCACTTCCTCAATATGATGGGATGTTTTAGGAGAACAATTGAATTTAATTGTTCTTTGATGAAGAAAATCATCCTTAAACAAAACCAAGAACCTAGACGTCATAGGAGATGACTAGTTATAGGATTAAGAATTTCGTAGACAACCAAAACCCTTCCCTTAGCTTTACTCAGGTATACGTTGAAATATTTAAATGCCTTAACATGAGTTTTAAGTGCGGCTTGGGATGACGGGAAGACCCTCTAGGTACGCTTTTATTTTATTGCAATTTACTTTATTGCAATTTACTTACATGCACTTGTACTTTACTTTTCTTGCATGAAAAATAAGAATGTTGCATGAAAATCAAAACCTTTAGGATAGTCCCTGAATTGAAATCAAAACTAAATTAAAAATCATTATAAGATAAAATTCACCGCCACAACATTCCAAAATATAAAACAACTCAAAATTTAATCACAAACAGAACAACAAAACTACAATTATAACTAAATTAAAACGTCTCGTTGAATGATCGGGAATACCTCGGATGATGTAACCCGCGTGTTGCTAACGGGATTTCCACGAGTCTAAATGAAAGTGTGGAACTCATTCAGTTGAGTTTAGCAAATTCATCCGGACTAAGTGAATTCAATGAAAATAACGATGCTTGGGATGACGGAACCGTGGGATCTTAATCGGTTCCGTTTAACCGACTTTAAGATTTGTTTAATTAAAATATTAAAAAACACTTGGATTTTAAGATTTCTAAACCAAAACACTTCTCTAATCTCCCGATTCATGACTTCTAAAGCTAAACCTCTATAACAATAAGGAGCTTGGAGCATAGTGGGCAGCACGGCCATCGTCATCAGCAAAATTCGGGTCTACATCAGCTAAACATTCCTAGAATTAAACAACAAAGCCGTAGGATTTCGAGGTAGTTTGCTTAGTGCAAAATAAATCCTCAACTTTTTTGTTAGGCATTTGCATAATCATATTATGCAAATTAAGCCCTAACCGGTCTTAGGATTCCGAGGTAGTTGTTTGGTACGACATAAACCCTCATATCTTCAAGGCTATTTGTATGATCATGTCATACGAATATAAGTCCTGATTAAATAAAATTGGTAGGATTGAAACATTAAATAAACTCCCAAACTGAAGCCAACCAATATGATAGTTTGAGAAGTTGCCAAGATTCTTCTTGGATCCTCAGCTTCTTCTACTTCTCTTTCTTTGGACTCTTAAAATAAATTGTTCAAAATTTGATCCATTCCCTATTGAAATTTCCAAAACTCAAATCCTTTGAAAAAATTAAACTTCAAAATTTTTGAGAGCAAAACCACTAATAATTATCGAGAGTTTTCTTAAGTGATTCTCGTCATTTAAGATGTAATTAACTATAGGGGCTTGCCCTTATAGGGAACTTTAAGAACCCAGGTAAAATAAACCCTGCTTAATTCCTTTGTATTAAGCAAGGGAACTTGTCGGCTTATAAAATTGGTTTGCAGACCAAACATATGTAACAAATCTTCTAGTTTATTTAATTGAGCCCTATCATCAAGCAGTGTGTCTATTCTTTGGGATAGATACACGGTTTATGGTGCGGTGCTCGTTTATATAAACTATTTCGAGATGTGACACCGGTTTGATTTCATATCTTAAAATTTTCAAACTTAAAATTATTTTCAAAATAATATGCTACTTTCTAAATTATATATATTTAAATTAAATTTAAAACCTAAAAATAATCCGTACAAAAATTATTTACTATTCTAAAATACTAAGCAGTAGGCTGAAACCCAAAATAAACACAAATTTATTCAAATTTCAGTCTGCAATTAAATATCTAAAACAGTCTCAACATCAAATAATTCATTCATAGTCTCATAAACAAATCTAAACTAGTAAACAACAAACAACAATCAGTACTAGCAAACAAAAACTAAACTAATAACAGACTCAACACATCTCAGAGGTAAATCAGGCCACTAATCACTGTCTGTTGCCTCGTCATCGTCATCACCAAAAGAAAACTCCACATCCTCAGGATCAATATATGGTGAAAATCTAGGACAGGTGGGAAACTAAATATCAAGCTCACACTTCAAGAATCTGACTAAAGACTCTGAATACTAAGCATCATATTCACTCTTCCTCTGAGTGTAATCAGATAGGTGATCAATCTTATTATCTATAGTATCAACTATGCAGTGAGTTAGAAATAACTCATTTTGCTGCTCTAGAAATTGATCATGCATCGATTCCCAAAAACTAAACGGCGGCTCAACAGTAGAAATAGAATGTCTAGAAGTGGAAGCTCTACCTGAAGTAGGTGCAGAAGTAGAAGGGGCTGTAGATCTTTTCCCACGAAGATGATCATAGATACTAACACTCTCCTGCCCAATTGGCTTGGTAGACTTCAGCTTCTCCTCAGAAATATCAACAGTGACTCCATTGTTCACACATAAAGAATAAATCAGAGATGGGAAGCCTAGTCCTACAGAACTACTGCATCTAGCGATGGACTCCTGAGAATCATAAATAATACTGCCGACATCTATCGGCTTCCTCTCCTGAATGCAGTAGTTTAAGATAGCTCGATCTCTAGTCACTTCGCTCAGGTGGTTGGAAGGTTAAAGTCTTGCAGAAATAAAGTAATGTCATGCCTTTGAAATACCATTTAACTTGGAAGATTTGAAATTTACCCGTTTATCGTTCCGGATCTTCCAAGCTCCGGTGCTCGTCGATCAAAAAGCAATAATCATCTCGAGATCTCCCTCGGATGGAGATAATCCAGAATAGTGGCACTCGATGGTAGGTGGCAGTCCATAAAAAACATTGATCCTTTCTGGAGTAAATCCTACTCCAACACCTCTAACGAAGACTTCGTAATCTTCCGCATCCCAAAAGTTAGCATAAAATTCGCGTATGACTTGAATAACAACAACAGCGGTGAAATAACAGAATTGTTGCCAGTTGTGCTCAACGATCGTGTTCTCGATCATTTCACCGGGATTGTAAAAGCTTCGCTCTGAGATAAATTTTCTGGAAGTCGCAAATTCGTGATATCGAAAATGCACTGCCACAGTCGTGAACTTGCTACTATCAAAATTTTCTCGTGCCTTTCCTCGCTTAGATTTCGGTGCCATCTAAATGTGAAAGAAAACACAAATAAATTAAGGAATCATAAATTTAAACTCTTTTTAAGCTTAAGAAACTTAAAATGAGTTTATAAATTCATGGAGAAACACTAAAAATCAAAATATTTCTCAAAATTTTGGTTTTTAGTCAAAAATAGGAAACATTATGGTGAAAATCAAAAATAAATGGATTAGAGTGTAGATCTGACCTTGAGATGAAGAAATCAAGTGATTTCGGGCTCAAAATCTTGATCTGTTGACCTCAAAATGGATTTAGGAGGTGGGTTTTCGTGAAAAAGAGGAAGAAGATTAAGCTTAGGCGTCAAAAATGGATATTGGGGGTTTAAATGGTGATTTTCGGGTAAGCAGGTCGAACCGGCGCCTAGACACTGAATTCTGGCGCCTAGGCGCCAGACTCGCCTTTCCAAAAAAATCTCTTAAAAATTTTATTTTCCACCAAAATTCATAAATCAAACTTCTAATTACTCATATAAGAGTATTACTTCAGTTTCCATCTTCCAAAATATTTTCCAAAAATTTTAAAAATTAAAATTTAAATCCACCAATTAAACACAAGTTTAAATCAAACTCTTCTAATAACATTCATGATTTTCAATTTCGTGCTCAATACAATTCAAATAAGTATCATAACATGATTCAAGTTCTAACAACACTCAAACAACACAAATTTGAAAGCAAATACAACACACATTGAACATGAAAATAAACACACAAACAAACACAATCGATTCACTAAATCGATACAACGACACACTAACCAAATAACAATCTCACCACATCACTATCTAATTCCAATTATCTTGGCAAGAAAAACTATTCAGCCCACTTAGAAAGAATACTAACGCCCTCAGAAAATTAGTAGCCTTTTTCTCGTCGATCCAATTGTTCTTAGCATACATCTCCACATGAGCATCTTGATAAGCTACTAGATGATTAAATTGAAGTTTCGCCTGCCATTCCAGATGTTCAATTTGATGATACGTCTCATGGAGGCATTCTCCAATGCTTTTAAACTTTGCTTCAAACTTATCTAGACGACTAGAAATTTTCTCCAAACTTACAGCGATGAAACCATTGAAGTAGGGTTGATGATCCTTTGAAACCTTGTCTCTAGCCTCTTCTCCATGATTTCTCCTCTCCATTTCTTCAAAAATCCTGTCTAATATATCAAGAATGGAGTGTATGGGTCGAAATAATGATTGCATAAGGATTGGGGACGAAGATAGGGTCATTTATAAGAGAAAATCGTGTCAAAAACTGAATATTTTTTGTTTTGACACAATCCAGTAATTGTGGCTCTTAGGCGCTAAATCTGGTGCCTAGGTGCTAGACCCATCGACACATAGTTTTACTCTGGCGCTTAGGCGCTGGAACCATGTTCGACTCCATTTTGCCTAACGTCAAATTTTAAAGTTTCATTCTCCAAAATAGGTAGTTTAGAATGGTAAGATCAATATAGACTCAGTAACACAAATTATAAGCAATCCTATTGAAGGTTAACTTGATCTACTTTTTACTCATATATGAAATAGAGTGATCCAAAGTCTAATCTTTACATAATTCGAAATAATTTTCAGCTTAAGTCAATAAAGACATGTTAGCATTCAAATTTTCTAAAATAATATAAAATTAAACATGACCAAGGCATAACCTTACATTACAAATGTAAAAACACACAAAACAACAAATAACTATGGGTTGCCTCCCACAAAGTGCTTGGTTTAATGTCGTCAGCCCGACCTTATCAAGTCTTTTAATCAAGTGGCAGGTTAAGATGTTAGTTTGTTGTGAGATTATGTAAGATCCAATGCAGTATTTCTCAAACAACAAATGGTATAAATTACATCCAATTATATAGATGAGAATTATAGTCAATATAATTGAATGCTTACAAGATATGCTTTTAATGGGGAGTAAAATTAGAGGTCTTTAGAGTGACAGGCTAAAGCCCCTAATTTGGTTTGATATTTTAAATTTTCTTATGAGAAGTTAGCTCTCAGGTGGAGGTAATCGAGGGAACTCTAGAGTGAGAGCTAGTATCTTCCCTGCCTAACCATGTTCAAGATTTTAAAATTTTAAATTAACCAATGTTCTTTATAGAACCAAGTAATGGTAAAGAATAAATTTGCTTCATTTATCAAAACACATTTAGATACTTCCACAACAATACTATTATAATTATTATTGCTTTATAAGAGAAAGAAAAAGATATTTTATTTCCTATTCTTTATACCGCATTTTAAAGTTCTGATAATTTTCATTTACTGCTTAGCTTTAATTAAAAATACCAAAAAAATTTTTCAAGTTTTTCAAATCTAAACATACTTTCAAAAATCATTAAAACAAAAGTAAAAGTATAATTTTCTTAATCCTTTAAAAAGTTTTTACATTTTCCTGTGGGTTCGATATCTCGCGGCTTAGTCAGAAAATTCTATATTACTTGATGAACGATACGTATACTTACATAGTATCCCATATTATAAAATCATAATTTTCATATCTAAATCATCAGCACATATATTCGTTGTGAAGTCAAGTTTTGGGTGCACATATATTTATCGGAGATCAAGTTTTTGGCGCCGTTTCCAGAGAAATTAATTAAAACTGAATTTTTAAAGAAAATTAAGAAAAATTTAAATTTTTACTTTTCTTTGTTTTTGTTAGTGTGTTGTTTTTTATTTTATTTTATTGTTGTATGCGTAGTTCAGGTTCTGAGGGACTTGTGCCTTGCGATTCTGAATTAGAAAGAACTATCAGAAAAATCAAAAAATTAAAAATTATGAAAAAGATAAAAATATTCAAGAAATGACAAATCATCAAAATCAAAATGTTGGCATCCATCAATAATTCATACCTTTAAGAGATTATGCTAACCCTACAGTGGATGAACTTCATGGTAGTGTTCAACACCCTACTGTAGCTGCTAATTCCCTTGAACTTAAACCTGCTATTATCCAAATGGTGTCTAATAATCAGTTTGGGGGAGCAATAACTGAAGATCTTAATTTGCATCTTGCTAATTTTTTAGAGTTGTTTGCTACTTTTAAATATGATGGTGTTTCAGATGATGATATTAGACTCATACTTTTCCCTTTTTCACTAAGGGATAAAGCTAAGATATGGTTAAATTTGTTAGCACATAGATCTATCAGAACTTGGGGTGATTTAGCACAAAAATTCCTTGCTAAATATTTTTCACCATCAAAGACTACGAAGTTGAGAAATGATATTACATCTTTTTGTCAGTTGGAGGGTGAATCAATATATGAAGCATGAGAAAGATTTAAAGATCTCCTCAGGAAGTGTCCACATCATTCGATACCAGATTGGTTAATAATAAAAACCTTTTACAATGGATTAGTTTGATCTTTTAGATTAGTTATCGATGCTGCTGCTGGTGGATCATTAATGTCTAAACCGTTTTCTGATGCTTATGCTTTAATTGAAGAAATGTCTACTATTAATTTTCAAAGGCCTTCTGAAAGCTTATATCCTAAAAAGATAGCCAATGTTCATGACAATTATGCTTTTGCAATATTAGCAAATCAGGTTGCTGCAATTTTAAGAAAGATAGACGAATTTGGGATGAAGTTTTTTCAGCCAAATTACATGATTAAATAAAATTCATTAGGCTAAATGATTGATTCTTATTCTTCACCAGATATTTTGAATGCAATAAGTAAGCCTAATAACTCATATTCTAATTATTATAACCCAGGTTGGAGGAATCATTTAAACTTTAACTTGAATACCAATAATCAGGGTGGTATTAATCAACAATGGGGGAACCACCAACTAAACCCATTAGGAAACTGGAACAACCAAGGAAATAACAATTATAGATTAACCTATCCTCCAAGTTTTAACAATACTTTATGATTAAAGGAGAAGAAGTTGTCTATTGAAGAAGTGGTGTCACATATGGGAAATCAATTGCAAATTCAAGGAGCAACCATCAGATATATTGAAAATCAATTGGGGCAAATTGTAAATTCATTAAGTAATAGATCCCAAGGAATGATTCCAAGTAATACTGAAGTGAATCCAATATATAAAAATAAAGAGTATGTAAGAGCAATTCAACAGAAAAGTGGAAGAGATTTTGGAAGGTAGAGTTAAAAAAAAAACTGAAGTAGAGAAAGAAGGGATTGAAGAACCAAAAGAGGACGCTCCGAAAGGTTTGGAAAGACCAATTTCTCCACCTAAGGTTGATTTGGAAAAGCCACCACCTCCATTTCCTCAGAGACTTCGTCAACAAAAGTTGGATAAGCAATTTTCAAAATTCATGGAGATATTTAAGAAGCTTACCATTAATATTCCATTTGCTAAAACCTTAGAACAAATGGCGAGCTATGTGAAATTTATGAAGGATATTCTCAACCAAAAGAGGAAGTTTGAAGATAATAAGACAGTTACATTTAGTGAGGAGTGCAGTGCAATAATTCAGAAGAAGCTTTCTGAAAAATTTAAAGATCCTGGTAGTTTCACAATTCCATGTGCAATCAGAGACAGATTTTATGGAAAAACTTTATGTAATTTGGGTGGAAGCATTAACCTTATGCCTTTATCAATTTTCAAAAGACTGGGATTATGAGAAAAAATCACAACTACTGTAACTCTGCAATTAGCAGATCGTTCGATCACATATCCAAAAGGAGTTATAGAAGATGTTTTGATTAAAGTGGATCAATTTATCTTTTATGTTGATTTCATTGTACTTGATATGGAGGAAGATAAAGAGATACCCATCATTTCGGGAAAGACATTTCCTAGCCACAGGCAGAGCAATGATAGATGTACAAAAAAGGAAATTAACGATGAGGGTTAATGATCAGACTATTACATTCAATATTTTGAAATCGATGAATTATCCTGCAAAAGGTAAAGATAATGAATTTTATAGGATGGATGATCTCAGATATTTGAGTGAATGTCATTTCAAGTCAACTTATGAAGAAAAACTTGAAAGAGAAGAATTGGAACATAAGAAAGAAGAGGAGTTACATCATTCTTTTCAAGAGGAAGAATTAAATTATGTTCATAAAAATTTTGAATTGTTGGATATGACTAAAAAAGATGAATCTTTTGGTCCATCAATTGAAAAACCTCCTGAAATTGAGTTAAAAATGCTTCCAGATCATTTGAAGTATGTTTTTTTGGTGATTCCTCAACCTTGCCTCTTATAATTTCATCTCTATTAAGTGAAAAAGAAGAAGAGAGTTTGCTTGAAATTTTGAAGAAGTATAAGAAAGCCTTTGGATGGACAATTGCTGATATTAAAGGAATCAGTCCTTCAATTTGTATGCATAGAATTCTTATGGAAGTTAATTGCAAACCTCTGGCTGATTCCCAAAGGAGATTAAATCCTATCATGAAAGATGTTGTTAAGAAAAAAATTTTGAAGTGGTTGGATGCTGGAATTATCTACCCTATTTCAGATAGTGCATGAGTTAGTCCTATTCACTGTGTTCCTAAGAAAGTAGGAGTAACTGTGACTGTTAATGAAAAGAATGAAATGATTCCAACAAGACAAGTTATAGGATGGCGAATATGCATTGATTATAGAAAATTAAATCTTGCCACTAGGAAACATCATTTTCCACTCCAATTTCTGGATCAGATGCTGGATAGACTGGCTGGGCATAAATAATTTTGTTTTCTAGATGGATATACTGGTTACCACCAAATTCAAATTGCTCCTGAGGATTAAGAGAAAACTACGTTTACCAGTCCTTAAGGTACGTTTAATTTTAGAAGAATGCCCTTTAGTTTATGTAATGTCCCTGCTACATTTCAGAGATGTATGATGGCTATTTTCTGTGATTTAATTGAAAAAGGGATTGAAGTGTTTATGGATGACTTTTTAGTGTTTGTAATTTCATTTGAATCATATTTAGAACATTTGACTAAAGTTCTAAAATAATGTGAAGAAACTAATTTAGTTCTTAACTGGGAAAAATGTCAATTTATGGTAGTAGGAGGAATTGTATTGGGATATCGAATTTCAGAAAAAGGTTTGGAGGTAGATCCAACAAAAATTTAAGTTATCTATAATTTACCTTGCCCGGCCAATGAAAGGGGAATTAGAAGTTTTTTGGGAAATTTTGGATTCTATAGGCGTTACATCAAAGACTTTTCAAAGATTACAAAACATTTATGCCGATTATTGGAAAAGGATGCAATTTTTTATTTTGATGATGATTGCCTAAAAGCTTTTGAAACATTAAAAGAAAAAAATAATCACTACATCTATTATAATTTCACCAAATTGGGAAAAACCTATTGAATTAATGTGTGATGCTAGTTATTATGCTATTGGTGCTGTTTTGGGTCAGAAACATGATAAAATTTTCAAAGTTATTTATTATGCTAGTAAAACTCTTAATGAAGCTTAAATTAATTATATCACTACCGAAAAAGAGTTATTGGCTATAGTATTTGCCTTTGATAAATTCTGATCATATTTAATTGAAACTAAATGTGTGGTGCATACTAATCATTCTACTATCAAATATTTAATGAAGAAGGATGCGAAGCTGAGATTGATTAGATGGATTCTTCTTTAGCAAGAATTTGATTTTGAGATAGTAGATAGGAAGGGTTTTGATAGTCAAATTGCTGATCATTTGTCCAAGCTTGAAAATAAGAAATCTCCATGTGATGCTGAAGAAATTAATGAACATTTTCCTGATGAAAAATTATTCACTGTTAATGAATGACATGTTTCGCGGTATGCTGACATAGAAAACTTTATTGTCAGTAATATTATACCTTATGGTTTGACATACCAGGAAAAGAAGAAATTTCTGTCTGATGCTAAGACTTATTTTTGGGATGACCCATTTTTATATAAACAAGGAAATAATCTTATAATTCGAAAATGTATACCTTTGCAAGAGACTTATGAAATTATTCAAAAATGTCATGATTCTGATTATGGGGGACATTTTGGAGTTGAAAGAACTGCATATAAAATCTTACAATCTGGATTTTATTGGCCTACAATTTTTAAGGATGTGAATGCTTATATTAAAAATTGTGATAGATGTCAGCGTGTAGGAAATATTTCTAGAAGAAATGAAATGCCCCTCAATTATATGTTGGAAGTTGAAATATTTGATGTTTGGGGATTAGATTTCATGGGTCCATTTACACCATCTTTCAGAAATGTTTATATTTTGATAGTAGTTGATTATGTTTCCAAATGGATTGAAGCTATTGCTTTACCTCGATGTGATGCTCAAAGTGCTGCAAAGTTTGTAAAAAAATATATATATTTTGCAGATTTGGAATAGCAAGAGTAATCATAACAGATGGGGGAAGTCATTTTAAAAATACGATTTTTGAGAAGTTAGTAAAGAAATATCATATAAATCATCCAATTGCTACTGCTTATCATCCTCAAACAAGTGGTTTGGTTGAATTATCCAATAGTGAAATTAAAAGAATATTGGAAAAGACTGTTAATCCAAACAGAAAGGATTGGTTAATCAAACTGGATTATGCTTTGTGGGCCTATAGGACTGCCTACAGAACACTTATAGGATTGTCCCCATATAGGCTGATTTTTGGAAAAGCTTGTCATTTGTTTATTAAACTTGAGCATAAAGCATATTTGGCTATTAAAGAGTTCAATTATAAATTAAAGGATGCTGCTGAAAAGAGATTATTGCAGTTAAATGAGCTTGAACATATAAGGAATGAATCTTATGAAAATGCTAAAATTTATAAGGAAAAGATGAAGTTATGGCATTATCGGAAGGTTCTTACTAAAAATCTAGTACCAGGATAGAAAGTTTTACTGTATAATACGAGATTGTGAATTTTTTCTTGAAAACTTAAGTCCAAGTAGTTGGGTCCATTTATTGTGATAAAAGTTTATTCCTATAGAGCTGTGTATATTCAAGATCCTAAGATTGGAAAAATATTTAAAGTTAACGGTCATAGACTTAAACCTTATTTTTCAGTCGATCAACTTAAATCTAATGAGAATCTGATGTTGGGTCACTCAGAATGAGTTTTGGGTTTATCAGGATGAAGACGTTAAACCAAGCTCTTTGTGGGAGGCAACCCATTGTTATCGGTGTGCTTTACTTTATGTTTGCTCTGTGTGCTTTGTTCAGTTATTTACTATGTTATGGTGGAAATATTTTAGAGTTTTATGTTATAGTAGTGTTTATTTGACCTTATTTTATAACTTAGAGGAGCCAGAATGAAATTTTGGTCATTTTGCAAACCTGTGCTAAATTGAGCACTAGCGACTAAGCGCCGCCTAGTTGGCGCTTAGGCGCCGGAGTTATGAAACATGTGATAAATGTGATTCTAGAAGCCTAGATCGTGAGGAAGTGGATTTGGAAATTATTTTGGAGATTTTAAACATTAAAGTGCATGATTATGCACTTCTAAAGTCTATAAAAAGGCCCTAGATTAAGAGAAACACTGACCCTAAGTCCTATTTTCATTTCTGAGTCATAAGAAGAGTGTTTTGAGCACATCATGTCTTCTTAGGTGAATGAGATCAAGAAGAAAGAGGTGTCTGACAAGAGTAAATTTATTATTGATAATGCTAAAAAGTTATTCAATGAATTTCTTGCCATTAGTATTCAGGGAATTACAGAAAAGATTGCAATGATCGAAGCCCGAGTAACTTCAATCAAAGTAAAGATCAATGAAACTAATGTAGATTTGGAGCACATAGGATGACAACTAAAGATGAAATTCAATCATACAAGTCACGTAGAAGAAGCAGATAAGGCGATGTTTCTGAAGAACAAGTGGTTAGAAGAAGAAGATGTAAGAGTGTTCAATCATCGTTCTTTCTATCAGATTTATATTCCAGAAGGGTCAATTGGAAATAATAGTAGTTATGGATATATTCTGCATACCAGAGAGTGGAATTAAATGTTGGTTTGATCTTCTGATTTGTTTTGAGTATTTTATGTTTTATGAGTTTGGTGTTTTAAAGTGTTTAATATTTTATGTTTGTGATTTGTTGCACTTTAATGTTTGATTGTTACATCTGAGTGATATAAACATATCATTATGCTTATTGAGTGATGTAAACATATCATCTAGAGATTCACAGACTGATTTGTTAAGAAATATTTTGAAGAAGGTGAGTCTTACTCGTGAGCATGTTAGAGACATGGATGGTAAAATGGATAATATGGATAGATATATTGTTAAACATGATGAATATGAGGAGAATTATCAACATTATTTGGATAGATTGATCAGAGGTGATATGAGTTCTGAGATGCCCCCTCATCCATTCTACATACCATATGTGTCATCCAGAGATTGGAACGAGCAAGATGATGATGATGATGAGGATGATTAGTTGATTTGTTTTATGTGTTATTGCGTTTTTGTTGAAGAGTTGATGTATTTTATGTCGGTTGATTTATTTTGATATTGTTTTTGTTGTGTGAATTCTGGTAATATGCTGATTATAGTTAGACTATTTTTGCATATTCAGATGTATTTGTGTTGGATTGATATTCTATATGTTGTGTCAGAGTTTTTATAGTGTGTAATTTAATTCCAAAATTGTTAGGAGAATTTGGAACTCTATTAAAAATTATTGTTTAAAATTGCATATTTAAAACTTTTCAAGATCTACTACTATTTGTTATCTAGTATTAGTGTGATTTCAGTTATTTTCAAATGGTGTGTATTTGTTTTGAAATCCTCCACTATTGTAGAAGTCCTTTGAAATTTTGAATTTTCATTTAACGAAAAACTGAAAAAATTGAATTTGATTTGTTTTTACTCCTACTTTTAAATTATTATACTTGCACATTTACGATATTAAGATTCCTGTAAGCATGTTATTTTAGTTTTTAATTCTCACCTATGTATCATTTATTATGCTTAAATGTTTTATGCTAACTAAAAATTAAAGTTTGGGGGGAATTTTAAAAGCGTAAAAATTTTTTAAAAACCTAAAATTTTATTTATTCTCAAGAAAACTTAAAATTAATTTGATTTTTTATTGAAAAAAATTATGTATATGAAGTTATATTAGGGGAACAAAATTTTGAATATAGAAATGAATAATAGAATTTAGTTAAAATTTTTTAGTAATAAAGAAAAATTTAAAGTTAAAATCTTCTTAGTAAAGAAGTGTTAAATATAGTTTAACTATTTTTAGTAAGAAATATTGTATTTTTGGATAAATAGAAGATTTGAATTTTATTCTTAAATTTCTTTTATTGAGGAGTAATTTTTAAATACTGTTATTATGATTTTTAAGTGAAAGATGTATATCAAACTTTTATTTTAAATGGAAGGGGGGAATTTAAAATCATTAAAGGTCCATCCAGAAATAGTAATCCTTGCCTTAAAAAAAAAGAAAAGAGAAAAGAAAAGAAAAAGAAAAGAAAAAGAAAGAGAAAAAAGTGAAAGATTGAATGTAAAAAGGAAGGAGCAGCTTAAGGATTTAAAGGCTAATCAAAAATTGGTTCCATATCGAAAGTATACGATATAAGTTCTGAGAAAATCTAAACCTTAAAGTTATAATATAGTAAGTAAAATTATTTTCAAATAAAGATTTTTAAGTGAGAAAAATAAATGTGTGAATCCAATATTTTGAAGAATCTACAAATATTTCTGAATCTAATAGAAAATTATATTTTACATTATTTTTTACCTAAAAGCTTTCTAAACTTTAAGTTGGTCTTAATTACTGAAATTTTTTCTAAATTGGAGTATTACAATTCTAGAACAAAATTTTGATTATCTTCCGAAGAAACTAATTACATAATTTGCATGCTAAAAATTTCTATAAGATTAAGAGTCACCCGAGGAGAAGTAACATTTTAAGTTTGGGGGATTTTGATACACCTAAAATATATAGTGTTTCTATGCACATTTTTATACCTATTTTTGATGATATTGCGCTGTAATGGAAGGTATTTTGGAGAAAAATTGGATCAAATTTTGAGCGATTATGATGAAAGGAGCAAAATTGGATCAAATTTAGAGCAAAAAAAAAAGAAAATTTGGACCTTGGAGGCTAAGCGCCGCCTGATCGGGGCTTAGCCGCCACAGTTAAAAATCAAATTTTCTTCATTTTTAGCGCCAAATTCAAGGGGTGTTTGAAGCAAATTTTTGTGGTGGCTTCCTTAACTTCCCATGGACGGCAAATTTAAATGAAGGGATGCATCTTTTGGTGGATACGTTGAATTGGGACATGATTTGAGGAGAAACCAAGGCACCTTTTGGATTATTATTAAATATATGTCATGAGAGTTTTTAGTGTGTGTCCTTAGTGAGAGTTAGTCTTTTAGTTTAGTTTTTAAGAGTCTCTTCTAGTTTTCAGTTTCATCTTCTAGTTTAAAGAGATTTACATTCAGTCCTTTATTGTTTAGAGTTAGTTTGGTGTGAAACATTCTTTCCACCAATTTACTTTCATCAATTTATCTAGTTTTTATTGAAGTCTAAAGTCGAGTTAGAGTCGACCGTAGTCGGGCGCCAACCTCTGTAGTGTTGTCTCGTGAAAAGTCAAGTTTGAAAGGAACTTCCAGAGTCTTGTGGAGAGGATTTTCAGATAAGTGTTTACTTCTGTTTTCTATATTTAGTTTTTATTATTGTGCTTTCTTTATGATTTCTATTTTCAAATCAATATGTGCTTGTGTTTTCTTCATGATTTCTTAGAATTTTTCTTTCTTAAATAAAGAAGTAATTAAATTATGTAGGATTGTTGTGGAATGTATAAGTGATTAAAGTTGGAATACGTTATGAAGATTTAATTTCATGAACTTAATTGACTTCTTAATTTGGCCTGTTAAGATGTTAAATTTGTTGTAAGATTATGTAAGATCCAATGCAGTATTATCTCAAACAAAAAATAATATAGATCACATCCAATTATATAGATGAGAATTGTAGTCAATATAATTGAGTGCTTAGGAGATATGCTTTTAATGGGGAGTAAAATTAGAAGTCTTTAGAGTGACAGACTAAAGCCCCCTAATTTGGTTTGATATTTTAAATTTTGTTGTGAGAAGTTAGTCCCCAGGTGGAGGGAATCGAGGGAACTCTAGAGTGAGAGCTAGTATCTTCCCTGCCTAACCATGTTCAAGATTTTAAAATTTCAAATTAACCAATGTTCTTTATAGAACCAAGTAAAGGTCAAGAATAAATTTGCTTCTATTTATCACAACACATTTAAATACTTCCACAACAATACTTTCATAATTATTACTGCTTTATAAGAGAAAGAAAAAGATATTTTATTTCCTAGTTTTTTATACCGCATTTTAAAGTTATGATAATTTCATTTACTGCTTAGCTTTAAAAAAATACCAAAAACAATTTTCACGTTTTTCAAGTCAAAACATACTTTCAAAAATCATTAAAACAAAAGTATTATAATTTTCTTAATTCTTTAAAAAGTTTTTACATTTCCCTGTGGGTTCGATATCTCGGGGCTTAATCAGAAAGTCCTATATTAGTTGATAAATGATACATATACTTGCGTAGTATCCCATTTTATAAAATCATAATTTTCATATCTGAATCATCAGCACATAGATTCAGTGTGAAATCAAGTTTTTGGTGCACATATATTTATCGGGGATCATCAACCCAGACAACGCATTGATCAAAATGGACCATTTGGTCAACATAAACACTAATTTTGTCAAATTTGTTCAAACTGATCAACATTGGTTAAATTAGTCAAACTTAGTCAAAATGGTCAATTTTGGAGCATGAACACCACCTTGATCTCCAAATCAACCCTTGACCTAACTGGATAAAGTTGGTTAACATGACCTAATAGTTACCATAATAACTAATTAGTCAATACAAACATCTAACTGACCCAATTTGTCAAATTTGATCAAAATGTTCAACCTTGTTCAAATTTGTCAACCCTAGTCAAAATGATCATGTTTGGTCAAACTTGGTCAAATTGAACCATTTGGTCAACTCACACACCAAATTGGTCAAAATGGACCATTTGGTCAACTTAAACACTAAATTGGTCAAATTTGGTAAAACTGATCTACATTGGTCAAATTAGTCAAACTTTGTTAAAATGGTTAATTTTGAAACTAATGACCACCACATTGATAACCGGTCAACCCTTGACCTAGCAAGTCAAACATGGTTAAATGGGCATAGTAGTTACCATAATAACCAATTGGTCAATACAAACATCCAATTTACCAAATTTGTGAAATTTGGTCAAATAGATCAACATTCATCAAATTGGTCAACATTAGTGAAAATGATCATGTTTGGTCGAACTTGGTTAAATTTAACCATTTGGTTAACCCATATACCAAATTGGTGAAAATGGACCATTTAGTCAACCTAAATATTAAATTAGTCAAACTGGTCAACTTTGGTCAAATTAGTCGAACTTGGTCGAAATGGTCAATTTTAGACCTAATGACCACCACATTGACCACCAGGTCAACCCTTGACCTGGTTGGTCAAACTTTGGTTAAAATGACCTAATAGTCATTGTAATAACTATTTGATTAATACAGACATCCAATTGGTCAACGTTAGTCAAATTTGGACAAACTGGTGGTAAAAATTGGTCAAATTCGTCAACCCTGGTCAAAAAGGCTAACTTCGGTCAAACTTTGTCAAATTAAACTATTTGGTCAACCTCGAAACAAAATTGGTTAAATGGACCATTTGGTCAACCTAAACACTAAATTGGTCAACTTTGTTCAAATTAGTCAAACTTTGTCAAGTTGGTCAATTTTGGACCCAATGACCACACATTGATCACAGGTCAACCCTTGACCTAACAGGTCATACTTTGGTTAAAATGACCAAATAGTTACCACAATAATCATTTGGTCAATACAGACATTCAGTTGACCAAATTGGTCAAATTTGGTCAAATTGATCAACTTAGATGAAATTGGCCAACCTTGGTCAAAATGGTTAATTTTGGTCAAACTTGGTCAAATCGAACCTTTTGGTCAACCCAGATGCCAAATTAGTTAAAATGGGCCATTTGTTCAACCAAAATAGTAAATTGGTCATATTTGGTCAAATTAGTCAAACTTGGTCAAAATGGTCAATTATGGACCCAATGATTAGCACATAGACCACCAGGTCAATCCTTGACCTAAATGGTCAAAATTTAGTTAAAATGACTTAATAGTTACCACAATAACCATTTGATTAATAAAGACATTCATTTGACCCAATTAGTCAAATTTGATCAAATTAGTCTAAATTTGGTCAAATTGGTCAACCTTGATCAATATGATCAACTTTGGTCAACCTTGATCAAATTAATTAATTTGGTCAACCCAGACACCAAATTGGTCAAAATGGATCATTTTGTCAACCAAAACACTTAATTGGATAAATTTGGTCAAAATATTTAACTTTGGTCAAATTAGTTAAACTTGGTTAAAATGATCAATTTTGGAACCAATGGCCACCACATTTATCACCATGTCAACCATTGACCTAACTGGTCAAACTTTGGTTAAAATGACCAAATTGTTACCAAAATAACCATTTGGTGAATACAGATATCCAACTGACGAAATTGGTCAAATTTGGTTAAACAAGTTAACTTTGGTCAAATTGATCAACCCTGGTTACAATGGTTAATTTTGGTAGAACTTGGTCAAATTGAACCATTTCATCAACCCAGACACCAAATTGGACAAAATGGATCATTTGGTCAACCTGAACACTAAGTTGGCCACATTTGGCAAATCTGGTCAACTTTGGTTAAATTAGTCAATCTTGGTCAAAGTCAAAAAAGTAAATTTTGGACCCAATGACCACCACATTGACCACCAGGTTAATCATTGACCTATCTGGTCAAACTTTGGTTAAATGAACTAATAGTTAATACAATAACCATTTGGTCAATACAGACATTCAATTGACCAAATTGGTTAATACAGACATTCAATTGACCAAATTGGTCAAATTTGGTCAAATTGGTCAACTTTGATTAAATTGTCAACCATGGTCAAAATGGTTATGTTTGGTCAAACTTGGTCAAATTGAACCTTTTTGTCAACCCAGACTCTAAATCGGTCAAAATGGTTGTTTGGCCACCCTAAATACCAAAATGGTCAAATTTGGTCAAACTGATCAACTTTGTTCAAATTGGTCAACCCTATTAAAAATGGTAAACTTTGGTCAAACTTGGTCAAAGTTAAAACGTTTGGTAACCCGGACACCAAATTGGTCAAAATGGACCAATGTGTCAACTTAGACACAAAATTTGTCAAATTTTATCAAACCGGTCAACTTTAGTCAAATTAGTCAAACTTGGTTAAAATGGATTGTCAATTTTGGACCAAATGACCACCGCGTGGACCACCAGGTCAACCCTTGGCCTAACTGGTCAAACTTTGCTTAAAATGACCTAATAGGTACCACAACAACTATTAGGTCAATACACACATCAAATTGACCTAATTGGTCAAATATGGTCAAACTCGTCAACTTTAGTTAAATTGGTCAACCCTGATCAAAACGGTCAACTTTAGTCAAATTAGGTCGAATTGAAATATTTGGACAACCAAAACACTAAATTGGTCAAAATGGACCATTTGGTCAACCTAAACAATAAAATGGTTAAATTTTGTCAAATTAGTCATCTTTGTTCAAATTAGTTAAACTTGGTCAAAATTGAGAATTTTAGACCCAATGTTCACCACATTGATCACCAGATCAACCCTTGATCTAACTGAACAAACATTGGTTAAAATGACCCATTAGTTACCACAATAAACATTTTATAAATACAGACATCCAATTGATCAAATTGGTCAAATTTTGTTAAACGGTCAATTTTGGTAAAATTGGTCGACCCTGGTCAAAATGGTTAACTTTGGTCAAATTAGGTCAAACTAAAACATTCGGTCAACCCAGACACCAAATATCTAAAAATTAACCATTTGGTTAACCTAAACATTAAATTTGTCAAATTTAGTCAAAATGTTGAACTTTAGTCAAATTAGTCAAACTTAGTAATAATAGTTAATTTTGGACCCAATGACCTCCACATTGGCCAACAAGTCAACTCTTGACATAACTGGTCAAACTTTGGTTAAAATGACGTAATAGTTACCACAATAACCATTTGGTCAATACAGACATAAAATTGATCAAATTAGTTAAATTTTGTCAAACTAGTCAACATTAGTTAAATTGGTCAACTTTGGTCAAAATAGTCAAACTTGATCAAATTGAACCATTTGTTCAACCCAGCACCAAAATTTCCAAAATGGACGATTTCGTCAACCTCAACACTATATAGGTCAAATTTTGTTAAATTGGTCAACTTTTGTCAAATTAGTCAAACTTAGTCAAAATAGACAATTTTTGATCCAATGACCACCACATTGATCGCCAAGTCAACCCTAAACCTAACAGGTTAAACATTGTCAAAAATGAACTAATAGTTACCACAATAACCATTTGGTCAATATTGGTCAACCTTAGTGAAAATGGTCATGTTTGTCAAACTTGGCTAAATTGGTCAAACTGTTCAACTTTGGTCAAATTAGTTAAACATGATTAAAATGATCAATTTTAGACCCAATGACTACCACCTTGAGCACTAGGTCTACTTTGGACCTTACTGGTCAAAAAATGACCTAATAGTTAGCACAAAAACCATTTGGTCAATACAGACATCCAATTGACCAAATTGGTCAAATTTGATCAAACTGATCAACTTTGGTCAAATTGGTTAACTCTGGTCAAAATGATTAACTTTAGTCAAACTTGGTCAAATGGGACCATTTGGTCAACCTAGACACCAAATTCGTCAAAATAGACAATTTTGTCAACTTAAACACTAAATTAATTAAATTTGATCAAACTGGTCAAACTTGGTAAAATTAGTCAAACCTTATAAAAATTATCAATTTTGTACTAAATGACCACCACATTGACCACCAGTACAACCCTGGACCTAACTAGTCAAACTTTAGTAAAAATGATCTAATAGTTACCACAATAATAATTTGATCAATACAAACATCAAATTGACCCTGATCAAAATGGTCAACTTTGTTCAAATTTGGTTAAATTTAAACGTTTGGTTATCCTGGACACTAAATTAGTTAAAATGGACCATTTGTCAACCTAAACAATAAAATGATGAAATTTTGTCAAACATTAAGCTTTGTTTAAATTTTGTCAAACTTGGTCAAAATAGGTAATTTTGGACCGAATGACCACCACATCGATCACCTGGTCAACCCTTGACCTAACTGGTTAAATTTTGGTTTAAAAGACCTAATAGTTACCACAATAAATATTTGGTAAATACAGAGATCTAATTGAACCAATTGGTCAAATTTAGTCAAACTAGTCAATTTTAGTTAAATTGGTCAACCCTGGTCAAAATGGTTAAGTTTGGTCAAACTTCGAAAAATTGAACCATTTGGTCAACCCAGATGCCAATTTGGTCAAAATTGATCATTTGGTCAAGCTAAACACTAAATTGGTCAAATTTGGTCAAATTGTTCAACCTTGGCCAAATTAGTGAAACTTGGTTAATATGGTCAATTTTGTACCCAACGTCTACCACATTAACCACCAGGTCAACCATTGACCTAACTGGTCAAACTTTGCTTAAAATGACCTAATAGTTACCACAGTAACCATTTGGTCAATACATACATTAATTAGTAAAATTTGGTCAAACTGATCAAGTTTGGTCAAATTGGTCAACCCTGATCAAAATGGTCAAACTTGGTTAAATTAAACCATTTGGTCTACCCAGACACCAAATTGGTCAAAATGGACCATTTGGTCAACCTAAACACTATATTGGTCAAATTTGGTCAAGTTTAATCAAATGAGTTAAACTTGGTCAAATTGGTCAATTTTAGACCCATTGACAACAACATTGATCACCAGGTCAACCCATGACCTAACTAGTCAAACATCAGTTAAAATGATGAAATTTTTGTCACAATAACCATTTCAGGAATACAGACAAATAATTAACCAAATTGGTCAAATTTGGTCAAACTGATCAACTTTGTTCAAATTGGTCAACCCTAGTCAAAATGGCTAACTTTGGTCAAAATTGGTCAAATTGAACCATTTGGAAAAGCCTGACACCAAATTGGTCAAAATGGACCATTTGGTTAACATAAACACTAAATGGGTCAAATTTAGACAAACTGGTCAACTTTGGTCAAATTAGTCAAACTTGGTCCATTTAATTTTGGACCCAATGACCACCACATTAACTACCAGGTCAATGCTTGACATAACTGGTTAAACATTAGTTAAAATGACATAATAATTACCACAATAACTATTTGGTCAACACAAAAATTCAATTTGACCATTGGTCAGATTTGGTCAAACTAGTCTACTTTGGTCAAATTGGTCAGCCCTTGTCAAAATAGTTAACATTAGTCAAACTTGGTCAAATTGAATCATTTATTGAACTTAGACAGCAAATTAGTCAAAATGGATCATTTGGTCAAACTAAACACAAAATTGGTCAAATTTGGTCAAATTAGTCAAACTTGGTTAAAATGCTCAATTTTAGACACATTGACCACCAGGTCTTCCCTTGACCTAAATGGTCAAACTTAGGCTGAAATGAACTAATAGTTGCCACAATAATCATTTGGTTAATACAGACATCTAATTGACCAAATTGGTCATATTTGATCAAACTAGTCAACTTTGGTCAAATTGGTCAACCCTGGACAAAATGGTCAAGTTTGATCAAACTGGTCAAATTGAACTATTTGGTCAACCTAGACACCAAATTAGCCAAAATGGATCATTTCGTCAACCAAAACACTAAATTGCTCAAATTTGGTCAAACTGGTCAGTTTTGGTCAAATTCATCAAATTTGGTCAAATTGGTTAATTTTTGACCCAAAGATCACCACACTAACCACCAGGTCAATCATTGACCTAACTAGTCAAAGTTTTGTTAAAATGAACAAACAGTTACTGCAATAACCATTTAGCCAAAACAGACATCCAGCTGACCCAATTGGTCAAATTTGGTCTAAATGGTGAACTTTGGCGATATTGGTAAACCTAGTCAAAATGATAAACATTGGTCAAACTTGCTTAAATTCAACCATTTGGTCAACCCATACACTAAATTTGTCAAAATAGAATCATTTGGTTAACCTAAACACTAAATTAGTTAAATTTGTTCAAATTGTTCAACTTTGGTCAAATTAGTCAAACTTGATCAAAATTGTCGATGAACACCACCTTGACCACAAGGTCAACTCTTGTCTTAACTGGTCAAACTTTTGTTAAAATGCCCTAATAGTTACCACAAAAACCATTTCGTCAATACATACATCTAATTGATCCAATTGGTGAAATCTGGTCAAACTAGTGAACTTTGGTCAAATTGGTCAACCTTGATCAAAATGGTCAACATTAGCCAAACTTGGTTAAATTAAAACATTTGGTCAACCCAAACACCAAATTAGTCAAAACGGACAATTTAGTCAACCTAAACACTAAATTGGTCAAATTTGGTTAAACTGGTCAACTTTGGTCAAATTAGTAAAACTTTGTTAAAATGGTCAATTATCGACCCAATGACCACCACATTAACCACTAGGTCAACCCTTGACCTAACTGGTCAAACATTGGTTAAAATGGCCTAATAGTTACCACATCAACCATTTGCTCAATACAGACATCCAACTGGTCAACTTGGTCAACTTTGGTCAAATTGGTCAACTTTAGTCAATTTCGTCAACCCTAGTCGAAACGGTCAACTTTAGTCAAACTTAGTCAAATTGAATCATTAGGTCAACCCAGGCACCAAATTGGTCAAAATGGACTATTTAGTCAATCAAAACACTAAATTGGTCAAATTTAGCAAACTAGTCAACTTTGTTCGAATTAGTCAAACTTGGTCAAATTGGTCAATTTTGGACCAATGACCACCACATTGATCACCAGGTTAACTCTTGACATAACTGGTCCAACTTTTGTTAAAATGACTTAATAGTTACCACAATAACAATTTGATCAATATAGACATCCAATTTACCTAATTACAAATTTAGACAAATTGGTTAACTTTGGTCAAATTGGTTAACTCTGGTCAACATGGTCATGTTTGATCAAACTTAGTCAAATTGAACCATTTGGTTAAACCGCACAACAAATTGGTCAAAATGAACCATTTGGTCAACCTAAACACTAAATTAGTCAAATTTTGTCAAACTGGTCAACATTGGTCAAATTAGTCAAACTTGGTCAAATGGTCAATTTTGGACCCAATGACCAATACATTGATCACCAGGTCAACCCTTGACCTAACTGGTCAAACTTTCATTAAAATGACCTAATATTTATCACAATAACCATTTGGTTAATACAGAAATCCAATTGACCAATTTTTCAAAATTAGTGAACCCAGTCAACTTTGGTCAAATTTGTCAACCTGGGCAAAATGGTTAACATTGGTCAAACTTGGTCAAATTGAACCATTCAGTCGACCCAGACACCAAATTGGTCCAAATGGACCATTTGGTTAACTTAAAAGCTAAATCAGTCAAATTTTGTCAAACCGGTTAACTTTAGTCAAATTTGTCAAACTTAGTCAAAATGGTCACATTTGGACCAAATGACCACCACATTGATCAACAAGTCAAACCTTGACCCAACTGGTTAAACATTAGTTAGACAACCATATAGTTACCACAATAACCATTTGGTCAATACAACATTCCAACTGACCCAATTAGTAAAATTTGGTCAAACTGGTCAACTTTGGTCAAATAGTCAACCCTGTCCAAATGGTTAACTTTAGTCAAACATGATCAAATTTAACCATTTAGTCAACCCAGACAAAACATTGGTAAAAAAATAGACTATTTGGTCAACCTAAACAATAAATTGGTCAAATTTGATCAAACTGGTCACCTTTAGCCAAGTTAGTCAAACTTAGACAAAATTGTCAATTTTGTACCCAATGCCCACCACATTGATCATCAGGTCAACCCTTGACCTAACTGGTCAAATTTTGGTAAAAATGACCTGATAGTTACCACAATAACCATTTGGACAATACAAACATTCAGTTGAACCAATTGGTCAAATTTGGTCAAACAGGTAAACTTTGGTCAAATCGGTCAACCCTAATCAAAATCTTCATGTTTGGTTAATCTTGGTCAAATTGAACCATTTGGTCAACCCAGGCACCAAATTAGTCAAAATGGACCATTTGGTCAACGTAAACACTACATTGGTCAAATTTTGTCAAACTGGTCAACTTTGGTTAAATTAGTCAAACTTAAAATGGTCAATTTTGGATGCAATGTCCCCCACATTAATCATCAGGTCAACACTTGACCTAACTGGTCAAACTTTGGTAAAAATGACCTGATAGTTACCATAATAACCAATTAGGCAATACTAATATCCAGTTGACCCAATTGATCAAATTGATCAAATTGGTCAACCTTGGTCAAATTCGTCAATTTTGGTCAAAATGGCCATGTTTGGTCAAACTTGGTTAAATTAAACCATTTGTTCAACCCAAATACCAAATTGGTCAAAATGTACCACTTTGTAACCTTAAAATCTAGATTTGTTAAATTTAGTCAACATGTTAACATTATTTAAATTAATCAAACTTGGTCAAAATGATCAATTTAGGACCCAATGACCCCCAAATTGATCATCAGGTCATCTATTGACCTAACATGTTAAACTTTGTAAAAATGACCTAATAGTTATCATAATAATCATTTGGTCAATACAGACATCTAATTGACCCAATTCATCAAATTTGATCAAACTGGTCACGTTTGGTTAAATGGGTGAACACTGATCAATATTGTCAACTTTGGTCAAACTTGGTCAAATTGAACCATTTTGTCAATCCAGACACCTAATTGGTCAAAATGGACGATTTGGTCAACGTAAACACTAAACTGGTCAAATTTTGGACAAAATGGTCAACACTGGTCAAATTAGTCAACTTGATCAACATGATCAACTTTAGACAAACTTGGCCAAATTGAGTCATTTAGTCAACACAGACACCAAATTGGTCAAAATGTACCATTTAGTCAACCTAAACACTAAATTGGTCAAATTTGGTCAAATCATTCAACTTTGGTCAAATTAGTCAAACTTAATCAAAATGGTCAATTTTGGACCTAATGACCACCACATTGTCAACCAGGTCAACTGTTGACCTTAGTGTTCAAACTTTGGTTAAAATGACCTCATAGTTACCACAAAAACCATTTGGTCAATACTGACTTCTAATCAACTAAATTGGTCAAATATGATCAAACTGGTCAACTTTGGTCAAATTGGTCAACACTAGTAAAAGTGGTCAACTTTGGTTAAAATTGGTCAAATTTGACCATTTGGTTAACCGAGACACCAAATTGGTTAAAATGGACAATTTTATCAACTTAAACACTAAATTGGTCAAACTGGCAACTTTGGTAAAATTTGTCCAACTTAGTCAAAATAGTTAATTTTGGACCCAATGACGACCATATTGATCACCAAGTGAACCCTTGACGTAACCGATCAAATTTTGCTTAAAATGACCTAATAGGTACCACAATAACTATTTGGTCAAATTTGGTCAAACTGGTGAAGTGCGGTTAAATTAGTCAACCATGATCAAAATGGTAAACTTTGGTCAAACTTGGTCAAATTGCACCATTTGGTCAACCGAGACACCAAATTAGTCAAAATGGACCCTTTGGTCAACCTAAACACTAAATTTATCACATTTGGTATAACTGATCAACTTTGGTCAAATTACTCAATTTTAGACCCGATGACCACCACATTTAACACCAGGACAACTCTTAACCTAACATGTCAAACATTGATTAAAAGGACTTATTAGTTACCACAATAACCATTTTATCAATAAAGACATCCAATTGGACAAATTTGGTCAAACTCGTCAACATTGGTAAAATAGTCAATATCGATCCAAATGGTTAACATTTGTAAAACTTGTTTTAATTTGGGGATAAATTAAACCTATGAGATAAATTAATCAAATCAAACCAAATGTGATTAAACAAAACTCACCATAGCCAGCCTTGGGACCCTAGGGACTGAGCTAGATCCACCTAACCCACTCTAATGGAGCCATGAATGAAGGCTCCCTCAGATTAGGGGATCCCCTTCTTTAAATGGGTAAACCTGAAGGAGATTTTGAATGAATCATTAACTACTTAAACTCAATGCACTTGTGGCCCGAACTCTGGCTCACCTGGCAAATGGCTACCTCTCCTGTCCTTGCTGGTCGGCCTAGTCGTCGGAGGCACCCAAAACTGAGAGCTACCTATCATGGACAAAAGCCAAATTCATTCATCACGTGTCTAGCTCTGATTGGCCATTACAACTCTTCAGGACTCCATCTAAGCATTTAATTCTACCAATAGCCAAGATATGAACTCAGGCCAATGGTTATGGCTATAAAATCCATTCTTCACAACTAAGAAAGGGTGTTGAAGTTATTCTTAAGGAAACCCTGCCAAACCCTCACCAGAGCTTCCACAAACCTTCCTGAGTTGGATTGCCTTCAGCCATTCATCCCCACTGCCCTGAGCCAATTTCTCCACTGAAATTTTAGCCAAAACCAGGACACTTTCCACCATAGCTCCACAGTGCACTAAATCCAAATTAATTGCCCCCACATCATCCGCACACTGAAAGAAGAAGTTCCCCCATCAAAGTCCCATCATAAAGAGCCTCCATATTGAACTTTGATTAACACTTGAAATCAACTTTGGTCAAATTCAGGTCTAGACATTTCACCGGGGCAAGAGGCTTCATGTGGAGGTTTGTTGGGGCCAATCGAAGCTGCTACAACCATCTGATTGAGGCCTCCCCTCTCAAACAATGGTATTGAACTCTCTCCACCTTCCAAGCTTGTTTTGATTCTCCAAGCACATTGGGTAGATTTTATTCTAGGTTAGCTATGTATATAGGTTCATCTAGGTCAGATGAGTCCATAGAAACAAACTCAAAGTGATTTGGTTGAGTTTAGGCTAAGATCTTAAGGATTTATTGTGGATTGTTTACAAGTTAGGTCAGTTAGGGACGATGACCAGGAGCAGTTGGATCACGCGTGTCTTCACTAGACACATTGATGCAGTTGGATGAAGAGATGATCCATAAAGTGCGGGCTGACGAGGCAGCAATGTGGATGACTACATCAATGGCAATGCGACGTGTATGGCTTTGGAGCTGCTGAGGTTGGGTTGGCGTTGCTTGGATAAGTAGAAAATAAGAGATTTATTTGAATTAAAAATATCAGTGGACCTTTTAAAAATTCATAATTTTGTGCAGAAACATCATAAAAATAAATGAAAAATACTCTCTTGCTCAATGAATAAAAGAGAACAATGTGGAAATGGTTTAAAGTTTATTTGATGTATATTTTTATTTTTAATTAATTGAATAGAATATTTATTGTTTTAATTCACCATTTACATACACATTTCATCATGGCTTGAAATTTGAGGCTTTTGTTCCCTCTATCATGGGGGATCTTCTTTCCAAGGTCAGTGAGTATCTCCATTAGGAGAACCTTGTTTTTCAAGGTTATTGTGTCTGTTTTGATTTTAAAATTACAAAAATTAAAATACTCATCAGAAAAATATAAAGATATTTTTGTAGTTTACTTGTGATCAGAGGACCATAGGGAAAATACAACTTGGCTTAATTCACTAAATATAAGCCTAATTGTCACTAATATTTAAAACTAAAAGGAAATTAATTTGGTTTAAATATAAGTGTGAAAAGCTTGATTTTTGTGCCCCACTGTGGTTTATGATAAGGGAAACTTGGGACTGATTTGGTGACTTAATTGAATCTTCTAAGTTAAATAACATTTTTGGCATTAAAATAATTCTAATAATAAAAATACAACTCACAAAATTACCAAATTGGTTTTTGGAGTTCTCTTTAATTAGAGGAACATAAGAAAAATATAATTGGGATTAAAATAATTTTTTTATTTTTAAAGCTATTGTAAATAATAAAATAATTAAAATTTCATAAAAATCTCAAAATTAATAAATTTGATGGGAATGTTTTTAATTACCTCCTAATCACATAAGAACAATTGGAATAGTTTTGCTAACTCTATAAGTAAAGATATTAAAACTAAAAGAGTTAAAATTAATTTTTAAAAGGCTAAAATAAAATTTCCTTACTTTTTCATTAAAATAATTCCAATAATTAAAATATAAATTACTAAAATATGAAATTTATTTCTCTGGGTTCTCCAACCTCAGAGAGATTTAAGAAATATATAAAACCTAATTTTCTACCTAATTAATATTTTAGATTTAAATAATACTACAAAAATTAAAATAATTATAGTAATTTAAATAGATTTTAAAAATCATAACAATTGGTCCAAATGGTCCTCTAGTCTTGGTGAACCTCCAGTAATTTTTTTAAAAATAAATAATGTGTTCTGAGTAAGTTATTGAATTTTCTAACAAAATTTCTACTTTGCATAAAAATAATTAAGTAAAAAAAATTAAATTAAGAAAAATCACATTTTCTCCTCTGATGTTTTAATTGACCCATAAGTGGGGTCATATAAAAATTTTAAAGTCATTTGAATTAAATTTAATGAATTATGAGTTGATAAAGCTTTAGGGGCAAAAGTGAAATTTTGAAGATTTAGCCTTAATTAACATTCATGCTTGATATAAGGGGATTAAAGGACAACTAATGATCTTAACTAAGATGTTTGGATGATTGAAACACAAAGGGGTAAATGGTAGAAACCCACCTCATTCTTTTACAGTTAAGGATAAATTTGTAATTTTCTTAATTATTTTGAGTTGAAGAAAAAAATGAATTAAATGATCCTTAAGGTTATGGGTTAACTTTGGAAGTTGATAACTCACTAATTTAAGAGCTCTGGTCGATGACAAAATAATGATACAACACATTAATAAGAATCATATTCAGATAACTTAACTTTTCTAAAATGTTATATATATACCAACTTAAGTCTTAAGGGCTTGGTAGTGAGACTAGGTTTAATTGAAATTTGACTAATGAAGTTTAGAAAATAAAACACAATTAATGTTAAACACATTTAAAACACTACAAGCTCATAAACATTAGTTAAATCCTTTTATAAATTAAATTTCCTCTAAAGGCCCCTCTTACATAATTCATAAATGAAATTTCAAGTGATATTTATCCCACCTTTTGGGATATTTAAAATATCAGCTCTTTAAGCATAAGGGTTTGAAATGGATGAATAATTTAGTAACTATGATAAGTTCAAATGAATTTAAGAAAGTTCAAAAGGATTGTGAAATATCTAGGGATTCCCTGGACCTTCTCACAAGTCTTCTGGACATCTTGTAGGGCAATTGCACCAACCATCTTTATTAAAAGAAGGCATCTCTCAAACAAATAAATAGGACCTGCCAAGTTATGACATAGGATTTGGTATGCTTGTGACAAAGCTATCTATAGGCTTTACTTTCCTGTAAATTATAAATTTCTACTGCAAAAGATACTAAAGATTTAAGTGGAGGAACGAAAAGACTCGCCAGGTACACTTTTATAAGTTTATAGAACCTTCTTTTATGTACTTCCTTTACTTTTCTTACTTACAAGCTTGCATGCTAAACAACAATGTCACCCTGCATGAATTCCAAAACTTTTAGAATGGCCACAAAACTGAAACAAAAAAAATTAAAAAAAAACTTAAAACAAAAAATTATAAAATTCAACGCCACAACAATCAAAATACAAGTCAACTCAAAATTTAATCATAAACAAAACAAAAAAATCACAATTGAAATTAAATTAAAACTTCTCTATCGGATGATCGGGAATACCTCAGAGGAGGCATCCAACGGCTGCTAATGAGGTTTCCCACGGACTAAATGAAAGTACAGAACTCATTAAAGTGAGTTTAGTAAATTCTTCTGGACTAAGTGAAACTGATGAAAGTAGTGGTGCCAAAACAAGGGAACCGTGGGATCCTAATTGGTGTCGCTATAATCAACTTAAATATTCCCCTAATAAGAAATTAAGACATCTCAATTTAAACATTTCTAAAACACGACCCTTCTGTTTTCTCTTTAATTGAAACTTTTAAAACTAAACCTGCTACGACGAGGAGCTTGGAGCACGCATTGTGGGCAGCACGACTATCTTCATTAGAAAAACTCTTTAGAATTAAACAACAAGCCATATGACTTTGGGGTAGCTTACCTAGTGTAGTATAAATCCTCATGTTTTCTCTTTAGACCTTTACATGATTATATTGTGCAGTATAACCCCTAGCTTGTCTTAGGATTCTGAGGTTGTCATCGGGTATGATATAAATCCTCCCATCTTCTAGGCTATTCACATGATCGGTATCAAGGGAATGTAAGCCCTAAATAATAAATTGACAGGATGAAACATTAAATAATTATCTCAAATTAAAGCCAAACCATATTGTAGTTTATGAAAACACCAAGATTTTTCTTAGATCTATGTCCTTCCCCTAGCCCTCTTTTTTTCCTTTGTATTCCTATAATCAATATTCCAAACTTGAGCCACTCATTTATTGGATTTCCCATTATCACATTTTCTTGAAGAATCATACCATTTGGAAGCCATGAATACAATATTTCCTGATCTATATCAAGAGTTTTCTAAGGTGACTTTGCTTATCTAAGATGTAATTAACTATAGAGGCTTGCCTGTATAAGAAACTTAAGGACCCCATAATAATATAAACCCCATCTAATTCCTTTTTCCTTCAAAAGTCATGATTTCAGCTCCTATGCAGACTTTCTCCTACAACATGCTCAATTCTCGTGAGGCTCGTCTAGCTGCTCCAATGATCCAATTCGGGACCGACTTCAGTGAGTTCAAAGTCGTGCTTAAAAAAGCCTCGTTCATTATTGTGAAAGTTGCTACCCATAAAGTTTAAGAACTGTCTACCGAGTTCGATCTAAACTGCCACTAGGATTTCCCTTCTGTTAAGAACGTGAAGGTTTATATTGCCCCCGTCAAGTCAGTCGTTTTTGTGCCTAGAAGAGTTGATACGCCTATCGCTACCTTTTTGCCGTCACCGCACCTACTTTCCTGTCTGCCAATGGAAAGGAAATTCTGCATGAAGAAGATTCTGATAATTCCCTTCTTGCCCCGTCATCAGTCTTTGAGATTGGTTTTAGTTCTAAAGTTCCTCTGTCGACTAGGTCTCAAAGGAGGAACCACAGTCGTAATATTCTCAAAGCCGCTAGTGCATGAGCTACAAGTCTGCCAGTGATTCAAGAGATTCCTCAACAAGAGGAACTCAGTTTACTGTATACTTCTTCTCTCTTTCGAGGGAGTAGGTTCCACCTGTTAGTTGATACTACTTGAGATGAAAGCCTCTGCAAGATTGCTGCTACGCTTCCATCACCACATGGTTGTGATGAGGTGAGGGAGAGGCTCACACCGATCACCCGAGTCTACATAATATTCCAAAGATTGGATGAGAAAGAAGGATGTTCTATTTCCAAGCTTCTAAAGAGGATGGGATGTGAAATATCCCCTAAAACAAAGAATGAGATTCTGAGGAGGGAGAAACCCATCCGAGCATCCATTAAACACTGTTTAGAGAAGTATGTTGATGCCACTACTATAGATGCTACTACTACTATTCCAACATCTGTAGTGCACTGTTCGGTCAAGTTCTGGCTGGATCCAACAGTACCATCTACCGATGATTATAATGAAACCTGGAAGAGGAAGAATAAAAGAGGATCGTTTCCCTCTGTACATGGTCTACACCCTAGAGAGCACACTTCCCCTTACCATTTTGATGTCCCCGCCAAGACACTCCGTCTCATAGCATATAATTTTGAAAGGAATGTGTGATTACCAAGGACGTTGCACCAGTACAGTCTGAGAAATCTATTGATCAAATGATGGATCACGAGTCTGATGTTCCCGTTGCCACTACCGCCATTTCTTCTAAGACAATTGTAGAAGGAGTGACAGTCACGGGAGACCTACAGATCTGGAGGTGATGGACAGAAAGCAGTCGATAATAAATTCTGAAAGCTCAGAGCAGAAATTTCAGAATTAGTTAGAGAACGGGGACTAGATATTGAAAATGAAGATTACAACCTGTCAGATTACATAGAAGAAGAGTTCATGGAGATTATTGGGGTTGAGACCAAGTCCACGTCATCTATGCGCGGTGCTCCTACTGAGGAGAATGCCCTAGATGAGCCTCAAAGGGCCATATTGACAAAATATTAACATATTATTCATCTTGAAAAGAGGATGAAGGAGATGACCACCGCCATGACCGCCATGGTTGCATTACACTGACAATCACAGTCATGACCAGTAGCATCTCCAGAAATTAACCAACCCGAAATTATATTTATCACAGATGAAAGAAGGGAAGTTGCTTCTGCTAACAAGGATGAACTTCTAAAGAAGGATCTAAATCTGAATCTACTAGAACATGACATCATGCAGATGATCGAACAACAAGTTCGGAATAACTTGACTCAGTCCAAAGGCAGAGCATCAGTTTCAAAGGGTATTCCCTACCCGGAGGAATTTGATGCCATGCCTTACCCCAAAGGCTTCGTACCCCCGATTTTCAAGACGTTCGATGGGACGGGAAGTCCTCGTCAACACATAGCAATCTTCAGAGCCAGTTGTCGCAACAAAGGAGGAAGTGAAGCATTATTGTTCTGACAGCTCATTAGCAGCTTGTTAGAGATAACATTTGGTTGATAGGCCGAGCTTCCTAATGGATTAGTAAAGACATTCACAAAAATGGAGAACATGTTGGTGAAGAGATTCTCCGGTGCGCAGTACCATGTTACTATAGGAGATCTCATAGTGGAACGGTAAATGCTCGACGAAACTATAGTCGACTACATCCTGAGATGGAGAAACTTAAACATGAAATGTGAGCCTCAGCTACAGAAATAACACGCGTTCGAGATATTGCTCATGTGTATCCACGGTTCAGTGGCTTTGATGCTTACGGGTCTTACTATTATGTTCTTCGAGAAGCTACTCAGTAAGGCCAATAGTTTGTAAGAGAAAGTCAAGCATATGGAGCCTGCAGAGAAAGCAGAGAAAATGAGACTGCCCAAAGCTTATGAAAAAAGACCTCGTGTAGTGGTAACGATCGATAAAGGGAAATAGCTGATGAGGATTTAGGCTGAGCGTACCGCCGCAGTGGTGTAGTCAGTCCCCTTAGTACAGTCAGCCTCCACAGTACATTTAGTCCCAGCAATATGGCCAACCCCATTAGCAGCAAAATAGTCAGGCTAATTAGAAATCTTTCCAACAGAGATCATTAAGGACAGATGGGAGATAAAGTTCGATAATATTAGACCGGTTGCGCATGAACTACTCCTTCAAAGATGATGCCCTAACAATAATCTTCAAAAACTTGATGAAGAAGCCCGAGTTCAGATTGCCCGAGCTGAAGAAACTGGAAGAGATGAACAAGAATGATCAACCCAACTTTTGTCCCTACCATAGGTTGCTCGAACACACGATGGAAGGATGCTTTAGTTTTAAGGATTGGCTCGAGAGAAATTACAAAGAAGGGAATATAACGATATCGAAGGAATATTTGAAAGAACCTGACAAAGGTTTTGTAAATGTGATTTCAGCCAAGCCAATCTTTCGGATTGACTAGTATACTGATGAGGATGGATGGTGTACACTTTGAGATGAGCTCAAGATGGTCCTGGATCAGATTCAGTCCATCTCAAGGCAAGCCGCTGTCTGAAATTTGCCACCAGCCCAGTTTAAGATTAAGGCATCACCAAGGAGACCACTACAGTGGGAAAGAAAGAAGAAGGAGATCGCAAATGAAGTTAAGGATGATAGCATGAAGGATAGGATAGGGCTGCCCCTGTTAGATTGGTTGTCTCAGATTCTGGGGTAATACCCCTCGAATCACTGACTTTGTACGATTATCTTTATGCCCCTCCAAGGTCTCATGATGACCATAGAAATGATTTTGGCTACGTTCTCATTGTCTCTAGTGACGACTTTACTAATCACAACCTATATAACCTCGATTTTGATTCCCAAGATAATCCTTAAATCATACTAGTTCTCAACAGAGATGTTAATGAAAATAAAGAAGATATCGACAACACTGGTTACGATAGAGCGAGAAGTAAGGAACCAGTCCTCAAGTGCAAAGGAACTCCACTTTCCATTAACTTGGACCTTTCAGATATATAAACGGTACTAGAAGAGCCAATTACAATAATAGAAGAATCTCTGGGTCCAGAGAAGGAAGAAATAATAGAAGTACATTTAAGAAGTGGCAAGGTACTACCACAATTGACAGCTCCAGTAAAGAAAGGAAACCAAATAATTACTCAAGAAGAAGTGCCTCCAAGAACAGACGAAGTACATATTGAAAACGAGATTCAAAGTCTAAACCAAGTGGATTACAATATACTAGCACATCTTAGAAAGATGACAGCCAATCTAAGCATTTATGATGCTCTGAACCTATCAAAGGAGATGAGAGAAAATCTGATCAAGGCTCTACTTGATCCAGATATTTTCTTAGCATGGTTGGCTAGCACATCCTCATATGGAGTTTGTACTTTGAAGGAACAGTCTGGTGTAACCTTCACCGATGAAGACTGTTGACCTCATTTTTGATGAGGTCTCCTCTTCTTCTCATTAGTACTTAGGATCTAGCCTTAGGCTTTTCCTTTGACTAATCTTAGAGGTTTAGAATTGGGACCCACCACTTAGAAATTTCAGACCACTTATTAACTCCCTGCAAACTCCACAAACTTGACTGTAGACCCCTAATCACCTAGAGGGTTGAAATCAAATATGGAAGTTTAAAGGATGAGTTCTTATAGGACTCTTTGGCCTTAGATCGCCCGGGTGGCTTGGTCCGGTGAGGGCCGACCTACACATACACCACACCTATACACTACACTTTCACACACCTCCTAAAACCACACCCACACCCAACTTCGACCTCCCGACTCATGAAGGTGATTCACATGGATGGTCCTTAACCCCTAAGCCCTCGCTAAGAGGGTTAGGAACAACATAGTGGATGCCTCAAATGAGTCCCTTCATGGCTCATGTGGGCATGATATGGCTTCATGGCTCAACCAAAATGATTTCATCCCACTTACATTCACCTAATCTTCAATTTTGCAAATTTTCAATTTTTGACCCCCGGGACCCTACACTCGCTTAGCCTACCCAAAACCCTTAAAACTACCCAAAAATTTGCAAAATCACCTAAATTACCCAAAATTCCTCAAAATCAATCCCAAACATTCCCACATTACTCAAGCTGATCATTCATACCCAAAAATACCAAAAATTCCAAAAATACCTCCCAATACCCTCCAAATACCTAAAATGCCCCTCTTGACCCAAAAATCAAAAAATTTAGAAAATTCCCAGAAAATTCCAGAAAATCCCAAATATTCCCAATTTCATTTTGTTCAACTACACCATGGGCCAATTTTGTCAATTTACCCCACTTTTATCAAAATCCCCAATTTGACCCATTTCAACCCAAAGTGAACCCAATGTCAAGCCAAACCTATCCAATTGACCCAAATTCTAGTCCAATTCAATTCTAAACTTCAATTCAACATTCCCAACACCAATCTAGGCCAAATCCAAGTCCAATTTGATTGACATTTGGATCCAATTTCATTTTTGGCCTTAAAGCCCAATTTGGACCCATGACCCAAACCTAACCCAAACTAACCCAATTCAACTCCAATTAACCCCAAATCTTTTCTAAACCTTCCTTAACATTCCCACAAACAAAAGACTAACATGATTTGCCCAAAATTTAGACCCAAACCCCACTCAAATTCAACCCAAAACCAAAAAGCCCAATTTTGACCTAAACCCAAACTTAACCCAAATAGGCCCAAACCCCAAAATCCAAACCCAACCAAAGTTGAAACCTCTTTGAAACAGCCCTATAAACATTTCCCAACATTTATTTTACATCAATTTCAACCCTAGCCCAACATTGGCCCAAGTTAGCCCAATTTGACCTATATTGGCCCATTCACCAAGGAAGCCCAAATTCAACCCAATTCAAACCCAAATCACTCCCAACTTGCTTTCAAATCACTCATGGCACATCCATGAGCTAAAACCAACATTTGTTTGGCCCAATCCTTCACAAAATTCCCATCCATAAATTTATTTTCAAACCCAAAAGCCCACTTTCTTAAACCTTCCTAAAAGCCCAAACTTCATGCTAAAGCCCATATGACAAATTCTTCTCATCATACCCTTAATTAAAATCATCCCTAAGTTCAAGTCAATCATCAAATGGTTCCAAATCAAGCCATGTGCCAAATCCCATCAAATCACTCCTAAATTACCAAAATTCCTAAAAACCTCTTTTATGAAAGTTGACTTAGCTTTTTCCAAGCCAAAGGTGAGCCATGAAGTCATGCATGAGCCACATGTGAGCCATGAAAGCCTTGGACACTTCACCATACCCAAAATGGCAAGAAGAGGGGACCCTTAAATGATTCTCTTAAGAGTGATTAACCACTCCCATGTCTCCCCTAACTCTCGCTTAAGCTTAATTGTACTTGGATCGTGACTCGACCCCACTAATCAAGCCGATCCAAGTGACTTTCCCTTCAGCCCAAATTTACCTCGGAGGATGAACCTAACCCAAAACCAAGGGTTGACCCATTTAGACCCAAAACTAGCCCTTTCCCATTCCACTTTGATTCAAACCCTTTACACATGTCCATGGCCAATTGACCGCACAAACCTCCACCCCGACCCACTTGGACTCGAGGGTGACCCATGCCTGCCGGCCACTGCCCGGGTCGCCGGAAAACACCATGGCCGAGACCTCGGGAGGAGCCAAACTTTGGAATTCCACCTTGCCGAGTCGCCTCATGCCCAATGGCCACCATGGCTGTTCTTCCCTTGACCTAAGCAGCTGATCCCAAGCCCTAACTCCCCCTGGGAGGCCCTCCACCCTCTCCTATTTAAACACCACCCCTTCTCGGCCATAAAAGGTGTTGAACCAGACCTTACTAAAACTCTGCTAAAATTGCTCTAGATCACTCTCCATACTTAGAGCAATTGATCCCCAGTGCCAATTTGCCCTAATCCCCACCAACAGAGCCCAATTTCTCAGCCAAAATTCCACCCAAAACCAGGACACTTCTCCATAGTGGATCAATCCCCAAATCGATCGGTCCTACACCTTCACCGTACCAAGAGAAGAAGTTTCCCACCGAAAGCCCCATCTCCCGGCCACCTAGTTGTTCCAGACTCTCCAAGCTTTGTGATCGGTCGTGGTCACTTTCATAGCTAGGCAATTCACTGTGCCAAGGGACTTCATCCGGAGCTCGCTTGGACCCAATCGAAGGTGACACAACTCTCAGATCGAAGCTTCACTTCTCTGAGTAAAGGTATAAACTCACTCTTCTTCCCGAGCTTACAGAGATTCTCCATTTAATTTTAGTTAATTTAAATACATGTTTACCGTATGGATGTGTTCGTCTCCTCAAGACGAATCCATAGAGCATAAGAACACGAAAATCCGTTGAGAATCGAGTGAGAATTTAGGGTTAGAAGGTTGACGGTCACGGGTGCACACCGGCCGTAGACGATGACCATGAGCCGTCGGATCGAGCGTGTATCGAGTGGACGGTCTGGATTGAGTCGGACAGCGCGTTGGTACGTGACCTGCGGGGCCCTGGATCGCTGAGTCGGATGGCGGCGCCGAATCAGGAGACACCGCGTGGAGCTTCGGAGATGCCTAGGTTGACGCGGCGCCGCGTGGATAAGTAGAAAATTAGGGTATTTTCTTATTTATTTAATTCCCTAAACTTCAAAAATGCATAACTTTGTGTAGAAAAATCAGAAAAATAAAATAAAAATACCTTCTTGCTCGAGTGAACGAGGAGAATAATGTGGAAAAGAAATCATTTAATTTCATCAAGTATTTTATTTTTAATGATTTATTTACTGTCCGGATTGTTTTAATTCTCCATGCATATAGGAAATTCACCATGGCATGAGACCATAGGGCTTTTGAAGCCTCTGAATTTGGGAACATTCCCTGAATTTTTCAAAGTCAGAGGCCATCCCTATGAAGAATTATTGATTTTTCAATTCTAGGTCACTAGTCTGAGTATTTTAAATCCAATAATTGGCATGTTGTGAAATAAATTCCAAGAAAATTTGGTGATGTTTCTTATGATCAGAGGATCCTAGGAAAAATAGGTTTTGAATTAATTCACTTGGAATAACCCTAATTGGCTTAAACACCCAAAATAGGTCTTTAATTAATTAGAGCTAATCATACATCAAATTGACTTGAAATCAATTCTCCACTGACCTTAAGGATTAGAGGAACCCACCATAAAAGTATGAAGTCAATAGCACTTGGTTAGCCATACTAAATGGGTTGATTAAGCCATTTAGCCAATTTAAACTTTAAAAATTCATAACTTTCAAAATACTTTTCAAAAATTCACCAAACTGGTTTTGGAGCCTCTCTGATATTAGGGGAGTTTAAGAAAATTAAAATTTCAATATTCTAAAAAAGTTGATTTTTTGCATTATTTTAATATTTTAATAATTAAAAAATAATAAAAATCACAAAAATAATAAAATTCACCAAAATGTTATATTTTGAATTTTAATCACTTAGGAACAAACCCCATATTTTTCTTAAGTCTCTATGATGAGATATTAAATTTTAAAGCCCTAAGGTAATTTTGAAAATTAAAAAATGTATATTTCTAGTATTTCCACTAAAATAATTCTAATAAATCAAAGAAAAATCAGAAAATTATAAAAATTGATTCTCTGATTTCCTTGATATCAGAGAGATTTTTGAAAAATATAAAATTCATTTTTCAATCTTTATTTTATTTTTAAATTAATTAATACTCCAAAACTCAAAATAATTATAATAAAAATAATATAATTCAAAAAAATCACCAAAATTGGTCCAAGTGGTCCTCTGGTCATTAGAAATGTCCCATAATTTTCTTAAAAACAGAAACTTTTCTTTGGTCATATTATTAAATTTTCCTTGGAAATCCCTATTTTTCACAAAAAATAATTACATAAATAAATTAAATACAGAAAAATCACATTTTCTCCTCTCATGTCTTTATTGACATATGAGTGAAGTCACATAAAAATTTCAAGTTCATTTAAGCTCAATTTAGTGAGTTATGAAATTATTAAGCTTGAAGGGCAAAGTGGTAATTAAAATTTTAACCCTTAATTAAAATTTTAGGTTTAATAAAATTAAAAGAGTAAAATATTTGATCTTAATCTGATTTGGATGATTGAAATTTAAATAATTAAAGAATAGAAACTTTTTAAACAAATTAAAAATAATTGAAATGAACTTTAATTAAATAATTGATTAAATTTGGAAGAATAATAAAATTGGAATTATTGAAATAGGGATATTATTAGTAAGAAATTTGTTCTTTAATTTAAGAATCCCTAAATTAATCATCTCAATAATATTTAATTCCTAATTAAAATGATAATTCAAATTTAAGATTTAAAATGCTAAAAGACTTAATCATTAAATTGAATTAAAATTAAATTATTTAAATTAAACCCTTTTAAAATAAAATATTAAATTAAAATTAAAAAAAAATTAAATTAAAATTTAAATTAAATTTAATTAAATTAAAACATATTAATTTAAACTAAATTAAATTAAAATTAAATTAAATTAAATTAAATTAAATTAAATCATATTAAATTAAATTAAATTAAATTAAATAAAAAAAATAATAAAATAAAACCAAGTTAAAATTAAAATTAAAGTAAATTAAATAAATTAAATTAAAATTAAACTAAATTAAATCAAACTAAAATTAAAATAAATTAAATCGAATTAAAAATAACATCGCCAAAAGACATAAAGAATTCAAAATAAATCTAAAACAACTCGAACACTATTCCAAACTTAAACCCATTAATTGAAATTAAATTAAATCACAAATCATTTGAACATCAATTTGCCCTCGAAAGCTATTGTTGCCATAACCCCTAAATGGAGTGTTAAGTGAAGTGTTACTTCACTTATAGGATATTCAAATGTCCTAGTTCACTGAGCAAGATAATAAACTTGAACTCCCGGACGATTAATTCATTTGTATAATTAAATTCTCTTGGACTTAAAATAATCCTAGAAACATTGAAAAGATGTTTAAGACTCGTCTTAAGCACTTCCTCGATATGATAGGATACTTATAAGAACAATTGAACTTAATTGTTCTTTGATGAAGAAAATCGTCCTCAAACCAAAATACAAGAATCTAGACGTCGTAGGAGATGACTAGCTATAGGAGTAGGACCTTGGTAGAAAACCATAACCTTTCCCTTAGCTTTACCTAAGAACTTGCTTTAAATGATTAAATATTCTAATTGTATTTTAAGTGCAGCTTGGAATGACGGGAAGACCCTCCAGGTACGCTTTTATTTTATTGCAATTTACCTTCTTGCAATTTATTTAATCGCATCGCACTTACTTTGCTTGCATGATAAACAACTGTTGCATGAAAACCCACACCTTTAGGGTAGCCCCTAAAACTGAAACCAAAACTAAATTAAAAATCATTACAAGATAAAATTCACCGCCACAACATTTCAAAATATAAAACAACTCAAAATTTAATCACAAACGTAACACAAAACTACAACTACAACTAAATTAAAACGTCTTGTTGGATGATCGGGAATACCTCGGATGATGTAACCTACGTGTTGCTAACGGGATTTCCGCAGTCTAAATGAAAGTGTGGAACTCATTTAGTTGAGTTTAGCAAATTCATCTGGACTAAGTGAATCCGATAAAAATAACGATGCCGGAAGGATGGAACCGTGGGATCTTAACCTGTGTTGTTATAATCAATTTTAAGATTTGTTTTAACTAAAACACTAAAAACACTTGGATTTTAAGACTTCTCTAAACCAAAACACTTCTCTCATCTCCTGATTTATGACTTCTAAAACTAAACCTCTGCAACAACAAGGAGCTCGGAGCATGGTGGGCAGCACGGCCATCGTCATCAAGCAAAACCTTAGTCTACTTCAGCAAAACTTTCCTTAGAATTAAATAACCAAGCCATATGACTTCGAGGTAGTTTGCCTAGTGCAACATAAATCCTCAACCTTCTGTTAGGCATTTGCATTGCAAATTAAGCCCTAACCGGTCTTAGGATTTCCGAGGTAGTTGTCTGATACGACATAAACCCTCATATCTTCAAAGCTATTTGTATGATTTTATCATACGAATATAAGTCCTAATTAATTAAAATTGGCAAGATCAAAACATTAAATAAATATTAGGACTTTCCTAAATTCAAGCCAAACAATAGGATAGTCGGGAAATTACTGAAGTTCGATTCGAATCTGTGATTTCTCCTACCTTTCTTCCTTTGAATTCCCAAAACAAAACGGTCCAAATTTGATCAATTCCCTATCGAAATTCCAAAATTCAATCCTTTCGAAAACTTAAACTTTGAAATTCTTGAGAGCGAACTACCGATTATTATCGAGAGTTTTCTTAGGTGATTCCCGTCACTTAAGATGTAATTAACTATAGGGGCTTGCCCTTATAGGGAATTTTAAGAACCTGTGTAATATAAACCCCGTTTAATGTTTTCATATTAAACGGGGAATTTGTCGGCTTATAAAATTGGTTCGCGGACCAAACGGATGTCACAAATCTCCTAGTTTATTTAATCGAGCCCCATCATCAAGCGGTGTGTCTATTCTTCGGGATAGATACACCGTTTTGTGGTGCGGTGCTCGTTTATATAAACTATTCGGGATGTGAGATCAGTTTGATTTCATATCTTAAAATCTTCAAATTTAAAAAATTATTTTTCAAAATCAAATACTACTTTTCAAATTATTTATTTAAATTAAATTAAAAATTCACCGACAATTTCTGTTAGGCGACCCCTTTTCAAAATACAACACATAACCTAAAAATATGCCGACAACTTCTGGCGACTCCGCTGGGGAAGAATTCCTCTCTCCATTTTTAATCAGATAGTTTTGCTTTCAAAAATCGGTAGTGTATCCATGTCCCTAATAGATCAAACTACCCTTCTTTCCGTTGGAATACTATGTTCATTTCTACCTTGAACGAGTATAGCCAACATTCTCTCGGATTTAGGAGCCACTGTTTAGACACCCCTAAACAGAGAGGTTCCGAAATCCTTTTACCTCATTTCTGAGGTGGGTTGGACCCCCAATAGGTGTTAGTTTATGAGTGGTCCTTCGAGTCGAGAAGTCTTGCTCAAGACTTTCCTTTCCTTTCCAACTCTGAATCAGATTCATTACCTTCTCTACACCTTTGAACATTCCGCTCTAAATAAACAAACCCTCTAATAGATGACTCTTTTAACAAATATACATGAACAAGAATGTGTTCGGACTCTTTTCGATTCCTTTCTTTCCGTCCTGATGAGAAGAAGCATAACTTGGGACTGACAATCGGAATCTACCCCGCGAAATGGAAGCCCCAAAGCTGATTTTCTCCTTCACCAATGGACTGGACTTCGCTGTTTACAAGGATGAGTCGCCCGACAATGGGATCATCCGGTTTGGACAAGGATTCGAGAACACAAATGTCAAGATCGCTGACGTTACCCTTTTCGCGCTGATAAACAAAGTATCTGAAACTGAGAGACCTTTGATCGAGTTCAACCTTAAGTCAACTCAAGAGTTCCCTCCCTGCAAAGGGTTCCAAGTCGAGAGGAATACTACCGTTCGAAAGGAGGACCGTTATCTCTACCCCCCACTGGTCTAGTCGTCTCTGCACCTACCCCGGCTCCCGCCAAACCGAAGGGGAAGGAAGTTCGAATTTGTAAAGAGCATGTTACGCGTGGAGGGTACGGATTTACGTGCAAGACCTTCGTTTTGAAATTGGGTCCAGATCTCAAGGGTTCCACCCCTAACACGGACTCGCGAGGAGAAACGAGGCGGGGAAGATTGCTAGGAAGGCCGTAGCTGCTGAAGTCGCTTTCTTAGAAGAAATCCCCGAGTACACACCACTACCCGAATACATACCATTGCTGAATATACACCCCTTTTGGAAGGAAGTAGATTCCATCCCCTTTCCGCCGCGGTGACGAGGAAAATGTTCGCAGGATTGCTTCTACATTACCTCGACCCGCATACTATAGCGACAACAAAAGGAAAAGGGCTAGGATTACACCATTTGCCCGACTACAGACTGTGATTGAGAAGTTAGCAAAGAAAGAAAAATGCCCTGTATCGGAGATTTTAAGAAGGATAGGGCGGGTGCTGGCCAAATCCCGTCTTGGGCCACGAGTAGAACCTGCTATCGCTGCAGAAGAGCCGAATAAGAAGATGAAGGCTAGTCCACCTATTGTTGTTTCAGGTTTACAGATCAGGGAGGATACCACCTTCCAGCATTCAGCCGACAAACCATCCGGTCCTAGGCCTTCTGCTGCTAGAAGGATGGTATGGCGTCCCACTACCGGCAAATTAAGACCGAAACAACGACCATAAAATGAAAGTCTCGTCAGGAGACTTGAGTCCGAAGAAAGTGCTACCGTAGTAAAGGGGACTCATGAGAAGGAAACCCGACAATTATCACATGACAACTGCAAGGATGTACAGAAAAGACCACTAGAAGATGCTATGGAAAAGCTAAGAACTGATATTCGGCGACTAGCAAGGGAAAGAGAAGAGAAATTCGGAGATGAAGTTGACTCGTCGAGTTCATGGATGATGAATATGCGAGAAATTAACATGGTTGAAACGCGAGCTTCGTCGGCTTCACAAGGTGCCCCTGCAGCCGCGAAGAGAGGAACCGGAAGTAATGAGGAGGCGGCTTCAAGAGAAAGATGATACGATCGCCCAAATGGCAAAAAGGATGGAAGAAATGGTTGTAGCCCTAGCCACTCTCCGGAGTCAAGTTCGACCCCAAAGAGAAACACCCCGAAGTCATTCACATTGTAGACGGAGGAAAGGAGATTACATCCGTCACATGGGGATGATCGATTAAAGAAGGATGCAACACAAAGTATGATTCCGTAAAAGGATATTAAGAGCTTGGTGGAACAGAGCGAGTGCGAGAAGCCTTGGCACAATCAAAGAGCGGGACATCCATTCGGACGGGTAGACCTTACCCCGAAGAATTCGACACCGTCCAATATCCGAAAGGCTTTGTACCACCTCTCGTTCGAAGACCTTTGATGGAACCGAAAACCCTCGGCAGCATGTTGCACATTTTCGTGCCAGTTGTTGCAACGCCGGCGGAAGTGATGCATTACTCTTCAGACAATTTGTCAGCAGCCTGTCAGGGATCGTCTTTGATTGGTATGCGGAATTACCGAACGGTTCGGTGAAGACATTTTCAGAACTAGAGAACCTCTTCATCAAGCGATTTGCCGGAGCTCAGCACCACATCACTATAGGAGATTTAGTGGTAGAAAAGCAGAAACCCAACGAAACCTTGGTGGACTACATACTTCGATGGAGGAACCTAAGCATGAAGTGTGAGCCGCAACTACAAGAACAGCATGCAGTCGGCATTTTACTAAAGAGCATCCATGGCCCGATAGCACTTCTCCTCAAGGGATTTACTATTAAGACTTTCGAGAAGTTGTTAAGCAAGGCCGGAAGTTTGCAAGAGGAGGCGAAGCAATTAAGTTTCACCGATAAAACAGACAAACAGAAGCCCGTGAAAACTTTTGAAAAGAAGTCCGGGATCGTTGCAGCAGTCGATAAAGGCAAGCGACCGATACAAATATCGTCAGAACGGTCGCAGCAATTTCAACAGAATTACCAGCAACCCCGACCCAGCTATCAGTCATCTCAACAGTATGAACAACCGCCTCGTCCACAACGTACGTTGAGGGAGCTTCTGAACAGGGAGTATCCGTTCAAGAATGAGGCAGTGTCGAAAATATTCCACGATCGATGAAGACTCCAGATTTCCAACTGCCAGAGCCTAAGAGACCAGAAGAAGTCGACAAGAAAGGTGATCCCAACTTTTGCCCTTACCACCGGATGCTTGGGCATAAGATAGAAGATTGTATTACCTTCAAGAGTTGGCTCAACGACAATCTTCGAAAAGGGAACATAACGATCCCGAAGGAATACATGAAGGAACCCCGTAAAGGAGGTTCCGTCAATGTTATCTCGACGGATTTCATTGTTCCGATAGATCCCTATGCGACTGACGATGGATGGAGTACCGCTTGGACAAAGTCTTCGAAGAAGATTTTAGATCGCATCCAAACCACTTCGGTGCGAGCCTCAATTCAGAGTTCGAAACCTGTCAAGTCGGCACTATCACTTGCGATAAAAGAACCACCTCAACAAGAGACGACTAAAGAAAAGAAGAAAATTGACGAAGAAGAGAAGACCGAGGCTCCTAAGGCTAGACTACGGGCTGCTTATCCTAGGATAGTTGTTTCCGATTCGGGGGAGAAATCCCTCGAACCTCTGACTCTGTATGATTATCTGCTCACCCCGGTGGGATCTTATAATGACGAGGGCTCTGGCGTTGGCTGCGTTTTGACTGTTTCTAACGATTATGTAACTAGCGACAACCAACCTAATCCGGACGTCGATTCTGATACAAATAACAATTCTCGAATCATACACAATCTCAACGATCACAATGATAAAGAAGACATCCACCAAGGAGGCTATGAGAGTTCAACAAGCAACGAATCTATTTGCGAGTTTCGATGAGCTCCAGTCACAATAGAGTTAGAGCCTTCAGACTTCGAAGCTAATCCTGAAGAATCTGTCATTCCGATTCAGAAGGAGACATCAGCAAACTCAATACTAGATTCAGAAGAAATCACAGAAGTCAACTTAAGAAATGGAAGAGTTCTACCTCCGAGCGTGGGTCCGAAGGACAAAGGAGAGCAGGTGGTTGTTCAGGAAGAACCAACCCCGGCAGAGGAAATACCCATTCGGGAAGAAACCGAGACACATGGAAATAAAGTGGACTACAACGTGCTAGCCCATCTTAGGAAACTACCGGCCAAACTGAGCATCTACGACGCTCTCATTTTATCAAAGGAGATGAGAGAAACTCTGATCAAGGCCTTACTTGATCTAGAAATTTGCTTAGCTCAAATGACTGGAGATTCCTTAGATGAGGTTTGCTCGTTAAAGGAACAGCGAGGTGTCACCTTCACGGACAATGACCTACTACTTGGGACAACTGACCACAACCGACCGTTGTACATTTCAGTTACAATTGGGAAGTTTACACTCTCCAGAGTATTGGTGGATCCAGGAGCATCAATCAATATAATGAATCTTCGAACGCTAGCCTACTTGGAAATTGATGCTCACGAGTTCGAAGCGGACAAAATGTTATTAAGAGGATTCAACCAGAAAGGAGAAAGAGCCCTCGGATCAATAACACTGCTAATGAAGACCGGTGATTTAGCAAAGACAACCGCGAAATTTCACATAATTGATTCATAAACGTCGTTCAACGCTCTACTGGGCCGACCATGGATACATGAGAACCGGATGGTACCATCATCCCTACATCAATGCATCAAATACTACGATGGAGGGGAACAGTGCATCAAAGGTGACTTACAACCATTCTTCGTACATGAAATTGGAATCCATGAAGATGCAGCTTATTATGCACCCCCGAAGAAAACAATCTTCTCCAGAGATACCATAACGAATGAAGCAAAGGAAGTTCGGGACAACGAAGAACCTGAAGTTCTAGTCCAACATTCACTCACCACTCCCTTACGGCGAGATGGTGAAGGTTTCTCCACAACTCGCATCCGAGGTCGAGGCCGGGGACGAGGTCGTGGCAGAGACGTTAGGACGATTGGACAGAGGAAACCAGCCATCAATGTTGAATGGGAAGATAGTTCTGAAGAAGAAAAAGAAATCAAGCAAGAAGCAGCGACAATAAGTCGGAAGAGACACGCAATTCAGGATCTCTCTCGAAAATGAAAAGAACGAGGAATATAAATCGATGTACGAGAAGATTAACCACTATGTACATACTATGACCCTGACCCCGATCCATTCTAATAAGATCGAGGGTATGGTGGTCAAAGAGGTACGTAGCGGTGGTGCAAAGCCAATCAAATTCTACCGTGGTGCTCCTTCCTCCAAAACTGAAAATAATGTACAATTCTGAAGATGCTACTTCATCGAATTAATGGAATTACCTTTTGAGTGGTACTCTCCCCGTGTTCAAAATTTAATTCAAGCATGGTTTCTTACCTCGACAATGGACAAAAGGTCAATCACAACATTTTGAAAAATTATGGAATAACTCCGGTCGTCCACCCAATTCAAAGCATGGTCTCGGATTCGGCACAGTAGGGTCAGTTGACGATACTGAACTTTGCTTGGTTGTCACTTGCGAGTCTAATGAAAACTGCATGGAAGCTTTAGAAGAACTTGAAGATTTACAAATTGGAAATGCTCCACCAGAGTTCGAAGAGGAGATCAAATCTACAATAGATGAGTTAACGGAAGTTAACTTAGGTACTAGCGAAGAACCTAGACCTACCTTTGTTAGCTCCTTACTCAATAAAGAAGACTCCGAAGAAATAATCAAGTTATTAATGGAATTTAAAGACTATTTTGCTTGGAGCTACGATGAGATGTCAGGTTTAGCTCCAGAGGTCGCGATCCATAAGCTAGGAGTGGATCCCGCTTCGTCCCAGGTCAGACAAGGTCCCAGAAGAATGCGTCTAGAAATAGAACAACAAGTCATAGCTGAAGTTAAAAAGCTAATAGACGCCAAATTTGTCCGTGAAGAACAATACCCGACTTGGTTAGCCAATGTGGTACCAGTCATGAAGAAGAATGGTCAAATCAGAATTTGTGTGGATTTCAGAGATTTAAACAAGGCATGTCCAAAAGATGAATTCCCTCTACCGATCCCGGAATTAATGATCGACATTGCTTCAACACATGAAATATTCTCATTCATGGATGGATCTTCGGGATACAACCGGATAAAAATGGCTCCAGAAGACGAAAAACATACGAGCATTCGTAACGCCGATCGGAGTATATTGCTACACGATGATGCCATTCGGACCGAAGAACGCAGAGCAACCTACCGTAGAGCGATGACAAGAATTTTTTATGATCTCATCCACAATCAAGTCGAATGCTACGTGGATTATGTGGTCATCAAAAGCAAAGTAAAGGAAAACCACCTGTATGATTTAAGAATTGTTTTCGAATGATTGAGACAATTTAACCTTAAGATGAATCCCTTAAAATGCGCCTTCGGCGTCACCTCCAGGAAATTCTTAGGATTTGTTGTCCGACATCGTGGAATTGAAATCGATCCAGAAAAGATAAAAGCCATCTTAGAAATGCCGCCTCCCAAAACCTTAAAACAACTACGATCTTTTCAAGGGAAGCTGGCATATCTTCGACGCTTTATCTCGAACCTGTCAGGTAGGTGTCAGCCTTTCTCGGTATTAGTTAAAAAGGACGCCAAATTCATTTGGGAAAAGAAATGCCAGAGGGCCTTTGAGGAAATTAAACAATATTTAATGACACCTCCTGTCTTAGCAGCCCCAGTCTCAGGTAGACCGTCGATACTTTATACCGCGGCTTTAGACGACTCTCTCGGAGCCTCGTTAGCCTGAGTCAATGATGAGGGTAATGAAAATGCTCTTTACTACTTAAGCCGTCGTTTACTTCCGACGTAAATAAGGTATCCCGCAATTGAAAAGCATTGTTTAGCCCTAATCTTCGCCGCTCAAAAGCTCAGGCACTACATGCTTTCTCATAAGGTCAACCTGATTTCGAAATTTAATCCATTGCAATACTTGATGACCCGTCCGACGCTTTCCGGCAGACTTGTCAGATGGTTAATGATATTATTGCATTTCGATATAACTTTCGTGCCTCTTCGTGCCGTAAAGGGACAAATCCTAGCAGACTTCCTCGCAGCACACCCTTTGCCGGCAGAATCTCCTCTCAATGACTACTTGCCAGATGAACAAATAATGAGCTTAGAAGACCCTGATGATCGACGTTGGGAATTGTATTTCGACGGAGCATCTTCGAGCACATAAAGACGAAGAATCGCAAGTGATAGTGCCCGGTAAGGCGGGGATCGAATTAATCTTTATAACACCGGAGCGGGGGATGTTAAGATACTCCTATCACTCGACGAGAGCCGTGTACAAACAACGAGCGTAATACGAAGCCCTCATAACGAGATTGGAATTAACAATTCAAATGGGGATAACAGACATCAACATCTACGGAGATTCGCAGTTAAGCATTCAACAGATCGCCGGACAGTACAAAATTTTAAAACCAAGACTCGAGCAATATTTTCAGTATGCCATGAAACTATTGGAACAAATTCCGAACGTGACGATCTACAAAATTCCCAGAAAAGAAAACGCTTTAGCAGATGCGTTAGCCTGCCTCGCAAAAGAATTTGCCTGCTTGCAAGATGAATCGGTGGAAGTGTCGGCTCACGGACGTCGAGTCCTATCACGACTCGACATAGACACAATACACAAATCGAAAAAGGAGAAGAATCGGTTGCAACGGATGACGTGAAAACACGGAAGATTGGCGACAAGCAATTAATAGACTACCCGCAAAAAGGAAAACTACCAGACGATAGGTAGTTAGCCCATCAAATCAAGAAAAGAACTCTGTCCTATGCATTAATAAACAATACATTATACAGAACGTCTTTTGATCAGATGTGGCTAAGATGCCTAAGCGGGTCCGAGGCTCGTGAAATCGTTAAAGAGGTGCATTCGGGACTCTGTGGCGCTCACCAGTCGGGTCCGAAGATGAAAATGAAAATTAAAAGACTACGGTACTACTTGCCCTCGATGATGACTGACTGCATGAAAGTCGCCAAGAGCTGTCACCAATGCCAAGTGTACGGAGTGGTTCTACACCAACCTCCAAATGTGCTACATCCGACAATTGCGTCGTGGCCGTTTGAATGTTGGGGCACAGATATAGTGGGTCCAATAGAACCACCATCTTCAAAAGGACATCGCTTCATTCTTGCGGCTACAGATTACTTTTCCAAGTGGGCAGAGGCAGTTCCACTTAGAGAAGTGAAAGCACACCATGTGCTACGAGCTTTTCAAGAACCAAGTTGTCTACCGTTTCGGAGTGTCGCGCAGGATCATCTCGGATAATGGGTCAGCATTCGAAGCACACAAATCAACAATTTTGTCGGGAGACACGGAATCGACCGGCGCTATTCAACAATTTACTACCCGAGAGCAAACGTGCACTAGCTGAGGCTTTTAATAAAACTCTCGTTCAAATCTTAAAGAAAACCTTGGACGATAATAAGAGAAATTGGCACGAGAAGTTATTAGAAGCCTTATAGGCCTACCGGACAACCTTCAGAACTCTTACTCAAGCTACACCTTACGCTCTGGTGTATGGGTCCGAGGCAGTGTTACCCTTAGAGGTCCAGCTTCCTTCACTCGAATTGCGCTTGCAAACAAAATCACAACAGAAGAGAATGCCAAATTACGACTAGAAGAATTGGAAAGCCTAGAAGGGAAAAGACTTGCGGCGCAACGGAATTTAGAACTATACCAAGCTAAGATGGTTCAAGCTCATGACGGATCGGGTCCGCCCAAGAACCTTCAAAGTTGGTGACTTAGTTCTCGTTCTCAAGAGACCTATCCTTGCACACCGCAAGATAGGAGGAAAATTTGAACCCACTTGGGAAGGACCGTTTGTTGTTGAGGCGATTACTCGGGAGGCTCCTACCGGCTAGTGAATTGCCAAGGAGAACGACATATGCTTCCGATCAACGGACGATACTTGAAGAAGTATTACGCTACCTGATGTTTCGAAGGAATGAATTTTTCATCCCTAGAAGCACGGGTGAAGTAATTACTTATGACTGGGTCCGAACCCAAAAATAATAAAAAATGTGCTAAAATAAATAAAATCGTGATAATAAATTTTTCCTTGTTTTTTCTTTTCCAAATCAAAATCTCTTTCCTAATCTTATCTCAGTTCATTCCTGTTGAATTTAAAAATATAAAAGGAATAATAATAAAAAAAAATTTTGTCTTTAATAAACATTTTCTTAATGTTCTTGTTCTTAGTACAGCCCCTGATCCTTTTCCTTGTCTCTTCGCAGGGAAATGTCGAACGGGCAGTTGGTCCTGAACTTTAGAAATGGCGTAAGCCTTGCACTCGATGAAAAGAGGGTGAAAGATGGAGTGATAATAGAGATTGACTCATACTTCACACCAGCAGGCCTACAATACGAGGAAAGTGACCGGGTCCCGAGTTGACCGAGAGGATCCGCCTGACCGAGCAAGAATGAAAGTGGGTGGCCCAAGCCACCAATCCAAGAAGAAGAAAAGAAAAACAAACACTGAGGAGGACAAGAGAATCAAGTCTGCAGTCGCTACAGCAGAGGGCAGGCTTGTCAGCGCCGCGCCCACAGAAACTCAGGAAGTACGAAGAGCTACTCTCGCAGCAACTCAACGAAGAAATAAAAATCACCGTATCCGCAAGATGTTAACTAAATTAGCAGCGGACCAGTGCGACGAGGCGGTTGCTACTGCCAGTACATACACTTCAAGGATACCGATTCGCCAGTAACCTGAAGAAAGGAGGCCAGCTCCGAGGATAACAGAAGAGATCAGGGAAGTCTCAAGAAGAACAGAGGAAAGAAGGCTACAACGCCACCAGACAAAGCCACCGGTAATACATAACCTTGTTGCAGAAGCAACCCCGGAGGATGTCCCGACGGACACCATCCCCGAGGAGCCGAGGTATACAGGAGAACGTGAAGGGATTGAACCATATATCCCACAATACGTCACCAGGCCTCGCCATTTGCAAATTATTCCGTAATACGAGTTAGAAAGGATGCGAATGTCGAGAAGAAAACTTTTGAATACTTCGAGAGAATCAGAGGCAGGAGGATCAATATACTAGAAGGCCTCGAGCTACATACAGACGTGTTCTTAGAGCACGAACAACAACAAATCGTGGACTGCATCCGGGATTTGAAAAGAATGGGCCGAGCAGGCCGCTTAAGAGAAAACACTTACTCAGAACCCCGGAGATGGATGCCAAGGAAAGGTAGAATTACCATACAGTGTGGATGCTGCTACAACTTTGCAGAAGACAGAAAAGGAAACCCACCGGGGATACTCCGTCATGGCCAGGTGGATCCAATGCCATTAGTCATCAAAAGGATGGTAAAAAGAATGATAGCATGGAGGGTACTGCCAGCGGATTGCATACCCAACAGGTTGCATCATTAACATTTATAAGATGGGTGATCGCATACCCCCGCACATAGATCACCACGATTTTGTCGGACCTTTCGCACGTTTCTTTTCGAACGAGTGTAATATCATGTTCGGATTCGACCTTCGGATAGCGAGGCCCGGAGTGAGTTCCGAGGGCCAGTAAAGATATCATTACCGGTAGGTTCCGTCATGATACTGAAGGGCAACGGAGCAGATGTCGCTAAACATTGCATACTAGGAGTACTAGTAAAGCGGATCTCAGTTACTTTCAGAAGGATGGACGACAGGAAAGCACCTTACCACTTCCAGCCAGACCCGGAGCTAGAAAGCCTCCGGCCTTACGAGCTGTGAGTTACATGGAAAGTATCACACCTCCAACGTACATCCATACGGCATCCTTGCCAAGGATGGCTTGGAAGGTGATGTTATCGACCGTGCACCTCACTATTCGTACATGGATTTTTGACAGATGCCTTTTTGGATAGATCGACAAAGACCATACATAGTCCGTTTTGAGTCTATATGGATTGTATGAGATGTATTCCAGATCGAGTTGTATGATGTATCTTCAGCATGATTGGAATGAAAGTGACCATGTCACATTTTTGGCCTTCACCTCTTTTGTGCAAGTGGACTGAGAAACGCCATTAAAGTTAAATGAACTTCGAACAAAGAACAGAAAAGAAACAAAAGAATAAAAGAAAACTTTCCTTGAAAATCTAAAAAAAATATAATAATAAACTCCAAATTTACGATAAAAATAAAATTTGAATCGTTAAAAGACAAACAAAATGACCACAAATTTTAAATCAAATTCACATTCGATCTTCCAGATTTCAAATCAAATCTCAATCAAATTTCAAATTCAATCTTTCCAAATCTCAAATCAAACCTCAATCAAATTCAAACTCAACCTTCCAAATCTGAAATCCAATCTGTTCTACTCTCTCCCTTGTCTGGATGGAAGCGGTTGATTCCATTAACACGGATCGAATCTGATGGCGAGGAATTGTATCCAATCCAAACCAGTAACTTCCGATCAACTCTTTTGAATGAGATATGTAGCATCTACATATTCCCTCCTAATCTATTTCATTCCATGAAAGTCTTTTACAACTTTCATGAAATTCTCGAAACACCAAAATTCCACACTTTTCAAATCGACACTACAAATCTTTGCAAAATCAAAATTCAAAAATCAAACTTTTGTGGTTGAGGATTTTACATCCGAGACTGCATTGCTTTAGGATTCTTTCCCTATCGCAATGAAATACATCAAAAATCAAACTCTTGGGGTTGAGGATTTTACATCCGAGACTGCATTGCTTTAGGATTATTTCCCTATCGCAATGAAATACATCAAAATCAAATTCTTGGGGTTGAGGATTTTACATCCGAGACTGCATTGCTTTAGGATTCTTTCCCTATCGCAATGAAATACATCAAAATCAAATTCTTGGGGTTGAGGATTTTACATCCGAGACCGCATCGACTAGGATTCTTTCCCTATCGCAATGAAATACATCAAAATCAAATTCTTGGGGTCGAGGATTTTACATCCGAGACTCGCATTGCTTTAGGATTCTTTCCTATCGCAATGAAATACATCAAAATCAAATTCTTGGGGTTGAGGATTTTACATCCGAGATCGCATTGCTTTAGGATTCTTTCCACTATCGCAATGAAATACATCAAAATCAAATTCTTGGGGTTGAGGATTTTACATCCGAGACTGCATTGCTTTAGGATTCTTTCCCTATCGCAATGAAATACATCAAAATCAAATTCTTGGGGTTGAGGATTTTACATCCGAGACTGCATTGCTTTAGGTTCTTTCCCTATCGCAATGAAATACATCAAAAAATCAAATTCTTGGGGTTGAGGATTTTACATCCGAGACTGCATTGCTTTAGGATTCTTTCCCTATTGCAATGAAATACATCAAAGTCAAACTCTTGAGGTTGAGGATTTTACATCCGATGCCGCATTACTCTGAGTTCTTTCCTCATTGTAATGGTTCAATCGAATCAATTCAATTTTCTTTTGAGGTTGAAGATGTTACATCTAAAACCACAAAATTTCAATTTTCATTTCAAGTTCAAATCCCTCCAAATTAATTTTGACAAACTTCAATTTAAATTGAAACTCAAATTGAAATCTAAACTCACACATCAAAACTTAAACTGAAACAAAATGAAATCTAAATCGAAATTCCCCCAGATCATGTGATTTGGAATTCACCCCTTTTCCTTTCCCCAGCGAGTGTTCAGGAATCTCCAGTCTCATAGAGATATTTGACACTCCCCAGCGGAAACTCTCCTACTCTGTCCTAAGTTTGTCACTTGGACTTCTGTGTTGGTTTTGTTGATCGCTTCGGTCAACGCCAATACGCGCGGTGTGCTGGGTTAGCACACCACACCTATTGGGGGTCCATTTGTTGACCTCATTTTTGATGAGGTCTCCTCTTCTTCTCTTTAGTACTTAGGATCTAGCCTTAGGCTTTTCCTTTGACTAATCTTAAAGGATTAGAATTGGGACCCACCACTTAGAAATTTCAGACCACTTCTTAACTCCCTGCAAACTCCACAAACTTGACTGTAGACCCCTAATCACCTAGAGGGTTGAAATCAAATATGGAAGTTTAAAGGATGAGTTCCTATAGGACTCTTTGGCCTTAGGACTGCCCTGGGTGGCTTGGTCGGTGAGGGCTGACCTACACATACACCACACCTATACACTACACTTTCACACACCTCCTAAAACCACACCCACACCCACACCCAACTTGACCTCCTGACTCATGAAGGTGATTCACATGGATGGTCCTTAACCCCTAAGCCCTTGGCTAAGAGGGTTAGAACAACATAGTGGATGCCTCAAATGAGTCCCTTCATGGCTCATGTGGGCTTGATATGGCTTCATGGCTCAACCAAAATGATTTCATTCCACTTACATTCACCTAATCTTCAATTTTGCAAATTTTCAATTTTTGACCCCAGGACCCTACACTCGCTTAGCCTACCCAAAACCCTTAAAACTACCCAAAAATTTGCAAAATCACCTAAATTACCCAAAATTCCTCAAAATTAATCCCAAACATTCCCACATTACTCAAGCTGATTATTCATACCCAAAAATACCAAAAATTCCAAAAATACCTCCCAATACCCTCCAAATACCCAAAATGCCCCTCTTTACCCAAAAATCAAAAAATTCAGAAAATTCCCAGAAAATTCCAGAAAATCCAAAATATTCCCAATTTCATTTTGTTCAACTACACTATGGGCCAATTTTGTCACTTTACCCCACTTTTATCAAAATCCCCAATTTGACCCATTTCAACCCAAAGTGAACCCAATGTCAAGCCAAACCTATCCAATTGACCAAAATTCTAGTCCAATTCAATTCTAAACTTCAATTCAACATTCCCAACACCAATCTAGGCCAAATCCAAGTCCAATTTGATTGACATTTGGATCCAATTTCATTTTTGGCCTTAAAGCCCAATTTGGACCCATGACCCAAACCTAACCCAAACTAACCCAATTCAACTCCAATTAACCACAAATCTTTTCTAAACCTTCCTTAACATTCCCACAAACAAAAAACTAACATGATTTGCCCAAAATTTAGACCCAAGCCCCACTCAAATTCAACCCAAAACCAAAAAGCCCAATTTTGACCTAAACCCAAACTTAACCCAAATAGGCCCAAACCCCAAAATCCAAACCCAACCAAAGTTGAAACCTTTTTGAAACAGCCCTATAAACATTTCCCAACATTTATTTTACATCAATTTCAACCCTAGCCCAACATTGACCCAAGTTAGCCCAATTTGACCTATATTGGCCCATTCACCAAGGAAGCCCAAATTCAACCCAATTCAAACCCAAATCACTCCCAACTTGCTTCAAATCACTCATGGCACATCCATGAGCTAAAACCAACATTTGTTTGGCCCAATCCTTCACAAAATTCCCATCCATAAATTTATTTTCAAACCCAAAAGCCCACTTTCTTAAACCTTCCTAAAAGCCCAAACTTCATGCTAAAGCCCATATGACAAATTCTTCTCATCATACCCTTAATTAAAATCATCCCTAAGTTCAAGTCAATCATCAAATGGTTCCAAATCAAGCCATGTGCCAAATCCCATCAAATCACTCCTAAATTACCAAAATTCCTAAAAACCTCTTTTATGAAAGTTGACTTAGCTTTTTCCAAGCCAAAGGTGAGCCATGAAGTCATGCATGAGCCACATGTGAGCCATGAAAGCCTTGGACACTTCACCATACCCAAAATGGCAAGAAGAGGGGACCCTTTAATGATTCTCTTAAGAGTGATTAACCACTCCCATGTCTCCCCTAACTCTTGCTTAAGCTTAATTGTACTTGGATTGTGACTTGACCCCACTAATCAAGCTGATCCAAGTGACTTTCCCTTCAGCCCAAATTTACCTTGGAGGATGAACCTAACCCAAAACCAAGGGTTGACCCATTTAGACCCAAAACTAGCCCTTTCCCATTCCACTTTAATTCAAACCCTTTACACATGTCCATGGCCAATTGACTGCACAAACCTCCAGCCCTGACCCACCTGGACCTGAGGGTGACCAATGCCTGCCAGCCAGCCGCCTGGGTCGCCGGAAAACACCATGGCCGAGACCTTGGGAGGAGCTAAACTTTGGAATTCCACCTTGCTGAGTTGCCCCATGCCCAATGGCCACCATGGCTGTTCTTCCCTTGACCTAAGCAGCTGATCCCAAGCCCTAACTCCCCCTGAGAGGCCCTCCACCCTCTCTTATTTAAACACCACCCCTTCTCGGCCATAAAAGGTGTTGAACCATACCTTACTAAAACTCTGCCAAAATTGCTCTAGATCACTCTCCATACTTAGAGCAATTGATCCCCAGTGCCAATTTGCCCTAATCCCCACCAACAGAGCCCAATTTCTCAGCCAAAATTCCACCCAAAACCAGGACACTTCTCTATAGTGGATCAATCCCCAAATTGACTGGTCCTACACCTTCACCAGACCAAGAGGAGAAGTTTCCCACTGAAAGCCCCATCTCCAGAGCCACCCGGTTGTTCCAGCCTCCAAGCTTTGTGATCGGCTGTGGTCACTTTCATAGCTAGGCAATTCTCCAGGCCAAGGGACTTCATCTGGAGCTTGCTTGGACCCAATCAAAGGTGACACAACTCTCAGATCGAAGCTTCACTTCTCTGAGCAAAGGTATAAACTCACTCTTCTTCCCGAGCTTACAGAGATTCTCCATTTAATTTGAGTCGAATTTAAATACATGTTTACCAGTATGGATGTGTTCGTCTCCTCGAGACGAATCCATAGAGCATAAGAACATGAAAATCCGTTGAGAATCGAGTGAGAATTTAGGGTTAGAAGGTTGACGATCACGGGTGCACACCAGTCGTAGACGATGACCATGAGCCGTCGGATCGAGCGTGTATCGAGTGGACGGTCTGGATTGAGTCGGACAGCGCGTTGGTACGTGACCCGCGGGGCCCTGGATCGCTGAGTCGGATGGCGGCGCCGAATCAGGAGACGCCGCGTGGAGCTTTGGAGATGCCTAGGTTGACGCGGCGCCGCGTGGATAAGTAGAAAATTAGGGTATTTTCTTATTTATTTAATTCCCTAAACTTCAAAAATGCATAACTTTGTGTAGAAAAATCGGAAAAATAAAATAAAAATACCCTCTTGCTCGGTGAACGAGAGGAGAATAATGTGGAAAAAAAATCATTTAATTTCATCAAGTATTTTATTTTTAATAATTTATTTACTGTCTGCATTGTTTTAATTCTCCATGCATATAGGAAATTCACCATGGCATGAGGCCATAGGGCTTTTGAAGCCTCTGAATTTGGGAACATTCCCTGAATTTTCCAAAGTCAGAGGCCATCCCTATGAAGAATTATTGATTTTTCAATTCTAGGTCACTAGTCTGAGTATTTTAAATCCAATAATTGTCATGTTGTGAAATAAATTCCAAGAAAATTTGGTGATGTTTCTTATGATCAGAGGATCCTAGGAAAAATAGGTTTGAATTAATTCACTTGGAATAACCCTAATTGGCTTAAACACCCAAAATAGGTCTTTAATTAATTAGAGCTAATCATACATCAAATTGACTTGAAATCAATTCTCCACTGACCTTAAGGATCAGAGGAACCCACCATAAAGGTTTGAAGTCAATTGCACTTGGTTAGCCCTACTAAATGGGTTGATTAAGCCATTTAGCCAATTTAAACTTTAAAAATTCATAACTTTCAAAATACTTTTCAAAAATTCACCAAATTAGTTTTGGAGCCTCTCTGATATTAGGGGAGTTTAAAAAAATTAAAATTTCAATATTCTAAAAAAGTTGATTTTTTGCATTATTTTAATATTTTAATAATTAAAAAATAATAAAAATCACAAAAATAATAAAATTCACCAAAATGTCACATTTTGAATTTTAATCACTTAGGAACAAACCCCATATTTTTTTTAAGTCTCTATGATGAGATATTAAATTTTAAAGCCCTAAGGTAATTTTAAAAATCAAAAAATGTATATTTCTAGTATTTCCACTAAAATAATTCTAATAAATCAAAGAAAAATCAGAAATCTGTAAAAATTGATTCTCTGATTTCCTTGATATCAGAGAGATTTTTAAAAAATATAAAATTTATTTTTCAATCTTTATTTTATTTTTAAATTAATTAATACTCCAAAACTCAAAATAATTATAATAAAAATAATATAATTCAAAAAAATCACCAAAATTGGTCCAAGTGGTCCTCTGGTCATTAGAAATGTCTCATAATTTTCTTAAGAACAGAAACTTTCCTTTGGTCATATTATTAAATTTTCCTTGGAAATCCCTATTTTTCACAAAAAATAATTACATAAATAAATTAAATACAGAAAAATCACATTTTCTCCTCTCATGTCTTTATTGACATATGAGTGAAGTCACATAAAAATTTCAAGTTCATTTAAGCTCAATTTAGTGAGTTATGAAATTATTAAGCTTGAAGGGCAAAGTGGTAATTAAAATTTTAACCCTTAATTAAAATTTTAGGTTTAATAAAATTAAAAGAGTAAAATATTTGATCTTAATCTGATTTGGATGATTGAAATTTAAATAATTAAAGAATAGAAACTTATTAAACAAATTAAAAATAATTGAAATGAACTTTAATTAAATAATTGATTAAATTTGGAAGAATAATAAAATTGGAATTATTAAAATAGGGATATTATTAGGAAGAAATTTGTTCTTTAATTTAAGAATCCCTAAATTAATCATCTCAATAATATTTAATTCCTAATTAAAATGATAATTCAAATTTAAGATTTAAAATGCTAAAAGACTTAATCAATAAATTGAATTAAAATAAAATTATTTAAATTAAACCCTTTTAAAATAAAATATTAAATTAAAATTAAAAAAAAATTAAATTAAATTAAATTAAATTAAAACATATTAAATTAAACTAAATTAAATTAAAATTAAATTAAATTAAATTAAATTAAATTAAATTAAATCATATTAAATTAAATTAAATTAAATTAAATAAAAATAATAATAATAAAATAAAACCAAGTTAAAATTAAAACTAAAGTAAATTAAATAAATTAAATTAAAATTAAACTAAATTAAATCAAATTAAAATTAAATTAAATTAAATTGAATTAAAAATAACATCACCAAAAGACATAAAGAATTCAAAATAAATCTAAAACAACTTGAACAACTATTCCAAACTTAAACCCATTAATTGAAATTAAATTAAATCACAAATCATTTGAACATCAATTTGCCCTCGAAAGCTATTGTTGCCATAACCCCTAAATGGAGTGTTAAGTGAAGTGTTACTTCACTTATAGGATATTCAAATGTCACAGTTCATCTGAGCAAGATAATAAACTTGAACTCCCGGACGATTAATTCATTTGTATAATTAAATTCTCTTGGACTTAAAATAATCCTAGAAACATTGAAAAGATGTTTAAGACTCGTCTTAAGCACTTCCTCGATATGATAGGATACTTATAAGAACAATTGAACTTAATTGTTCTTTGATGAAGAAAATCGTCCTCAAACCAAAATACAAGAATCTAGACGTCATAGGAGATGACTAGCTATAGGAGTAGGACCTTGGTAGAAAACCATAACCCTTCCCTTAGCTTTACCTAAGAACTTGCTTTAAATGATTAAATATTATAATTATATTTTAAGTGCAGCTTGGAATGACGGGAAGACCCGCCAGGTACGCTTTTATTTTATTGCAATTTACCTTATTGCAATTTATTTAATCGCATCGCACTTACTTTGCTTGCATGATAAACAACTGTTGCATGAAAACCCACACCTTTAGGGTAGCCCCTAAAACTGAAACCAAAACTAAATTAAAAATCATTACAAGATAAAATTCACCACCACAACATTTCAAAATATAAAACAACTCAAAATTTAATCACAAACAGAACACAAAACTACAACTACAACTAAATTAAAACGTCTTGTTGGATGATCGAGAATACCTCGGATGATGTAACCTACGTGTTGCTAACGGGATTTCCCACGGTCTAAATGAAAGTGTGGAACTCACTTAGTTGAGTTTAGCAAATTCATCTGGACTAAGTGAATCCGATTAAAATAACGATGCCGGAAGGATGGAACCGTGGGATCTTAACCGGTGTTGTTATAATCAATTTTAAGATTTGTTTTAACTAAAACACTAAAAACACTTGGATTCTAAGACTTCTCTAAACCAAAACACTTCTCTCATCTCCTGATTTATGACTTCTAAAACTAAACCTCTGCAACAACAAGGAGCTCGGAGCATGGTGGGCAGCACGGCCATCGTCATCAGCAAAACCTGAGTCTACTTCAGCAAAACTTTCCTTAGAATTAAATAACCAAGCCATAGGACTTCGAGCTAGTTTGCCTAGTGCAACCTAAATCCTCAACCTTCTGTTAGGCATTTGCATTGCAAATTAAGCCCTAACCGGTCTTAGGATTTACGAGGTAGTTGTACGATACGACATAAACCTTCATATCTTCAAGGCTATTTGTATGATTTTATCATACGAATATAAGTCCTAATTAATTAAAATTGGCAAGATCAAAACATTAAATAAATATTAGGACTTTCCTAAATTCAAGCCGAAACAATAGGATAGTCAGGAAATTACTGAAGTTCGCTTCGAATCTGTGATTTCTCCTACCTTTCTTCCTTTGAATTCCCAAAACAAAACGCTCCAAATTTGATCTATTCCCTATTGAAATTCCAAAATTCAATCCTTTGAAAACTTAAACTTTGAAATTCTTGAGAGCAGAACTACGATTATTATCGAGAGATTTCGGGTGATTCCCGTCACTTAAGATGTAATTAAGCTATAGGGGCTTGCCCTTATAGGGAATTTTAAGAACCCGAGTAATATAAACCCTGTTTAATGTTTTCATATTAAACGGGGAATTTGTCGGCTTATAAAATTGGTTCGCGGACCGAACGGATGTCACAAATCTCCTAGTTTATTTAAGCGAGCCCCATCATCAAGCGGTGTGTCTATTCTTCGGGATAGATACACGGTTTGTGGTGCGGTGCTCGTTTATATAAACTATTCGGGATGTGAGATCAGTTTGATTTCATATCTTAAAATATTCAAATTTAAAAAATTATTTTTCAAAATCAAATACTATTTTTCAAATTATTTATTTAAATTAAATTAAAAATTCGCCGACAATTTCTGTTAGGCGACCCCTTTTCAAAATACAACACATAACCTAAAAACATGCCGACAAAGACTTGCTACTCGGTATAGCAGACACAACCGTCCACTCTATATTTTCATCATCATCGGTAGGTTTGTACTTTCCAAAGTATTAGTAGATCCTGGAGCGTTACTCAACATAAAGAGTCTACGGACGTTGGCCTACCTGGATGTTGACACGCAAGTGCTCACTTCAAATAAAATGATGTTAAGAGGATTTAACCAGAAAGGAGAAAGAGTGCTCGGATCTATAACACTGTAGATGAAAGTTGGAAACCTAGTAACAACCATAAAATTCCATGTCATCGATGCAGATACTTCATTCAAAACCTCGCTCTATCAACCGTGGCTTTACGAGTACAATATGGTCCTATCTTCACTTCACCAATGCATCAAATAGTACAAATATGGACAAGAGTGTTGCATCAAGGTCGACTTACAACAATTTTCAATACACAAAGTGGGCATTCATGAAAATGCTACCTACTACGCTCCCCCAAAGAAAGTAGTCTTTTCAAGATAAGTTGTGACAAGAAAAATTGAAGATTCAGAAGAACCATAGGAACAAGACCATACAGCTCCGCTTCAACGATCTCCCACAACTCCTTCACAACGAGTTGGTGGAGGTTCTTTTTTCCCACGCATCAGATGTCAATGTCGGGGACGCGGGTGAAGAAGAACTCACCAGATTGTTGAACGGACGAAGCCAGTGATCAGTATCAACATAGAAGGAAGCTCTGGAGAACATGAAATGAATAAAGAAATAATGATGATAAGTCAAAAGAAGCCTCAGCTCGAGATCTCTCTGGATGACACAAAAAAGAATGTATACGAATCGATGTATGATCAAATTAACCATTATGTTTAAGCCATGACCCTAACTCCGATCCATCCTCAAAAGATTAAGAGTGTGGAGGTCAATGAGGTCCATAACGGTGGTTTTAAATCGATTAAGTTTTACAAAGCTGCTTCTTCTACTTCAAAACCTTCTGTAATTCTCAAAGAAAATGATGCTAATGAATTAATGGAACTACCTTTTGGTTAATTTTCACCACATCTATAAAAAGTAATTCAACAGGGATATATGCTGAAGCAAGTGTTAAAAGATAAATTACAATCGTTTGAAAAATTATGGAATGTAAAAAGAAAGAAACTTAATTCAAAAGAAGGTCTTAGGTTTGGTACAATTGGACCCGTCGAAGACTCAATTTTGCATGGTTGTTACTGGCCAGTTAGAAGAAGATTTCTTAGTCATTCAAAATGAATTCAAAGATCAACCGATAGAGGATACTCCACCAGAGTTCAAAGAAGAAATCAAATCAACAGCTGATGAATTAATAGAAATCAATATCGGGACTGAGGAGCAGCCCCAACCAACCTTTATAAATTTGTTACTCAGTGAAAAAGAGTCTAAGGATTTCATCAAATTATTTTCAGAATTTAAGGATTGTTTCTCTTTGAGTCACGTCAAAATTCTAGGAATATCTCCGAAGGTCGAGGTCCACCGACTCGGAGTGGATCAAAGTACAACGCCAGTAAAGCAAGCTTCTAGAGGGATGCATCTCGAAATAGAGCAGCAAGTCACAGCTGAGATAAAGAAATTAAGATATGTTAACTTTGTCTGAGTAGAACAATATCTGACATGGTTAGCCAACGTTGTGCGAATTAAGAAAAAAAATGGATATATTCGAGTGTGTGTCGACTTTAGAGACTTAAACAAAGCATGTCCAACAGACAAATTCATATTACCATTACCGGAAATAATGGTGGACATTGCATCGACACACGAGATCTTCTCATTCATGGATGGATCGTCAGGTTTCGATCGATCAAGATGGCTCCAGAAAATGAGACACTTACAGTATTCATAACTCCGATTGAAATATACTGCTAGACTGTGATGCCGTTTTGATTGAAAAATGCCAGAGCCACATACCAAAGAGCAATGATGAAGATATTCAATGACTTCATTCACAACCAAGTAGAATACTACGTGGATGATTTGGTCTTCAAAAGCAAAGTGAAGGAAAACCACCTATATGATTTGAGGATCGTATTTGAAAGATTACGACAATTCAATCTCAAGATGAATCCCCTAAAGTGCACCTTTGGCGTTACCTCCGAGAAGTTTCTAGGATTCGTTGTCTGTCATCGGGGAATCAAAATCGATCCATATAAGGTGAAAGCTATCTTAGAAATGCCTCCTCCTAAAGCCTTGAAACAACTATGCTCTTTGGAATACCTAAGTTGCTTTATATCTAATTTATTAGGAAGGTGTCAACCCTTTTTGAACTTACGTCGAAAGGATGTCAATTTCATTTTAGGAGAGCCACGTCAATGAGCTTTTAAGGATATTGAACAATACCTGACGACACCTCCTGTTTTAGCAGTCCCTATCCCGGGTAGACCGTTGGTACTTTATACTGCAGCCTTAAACGAATCCCTCAAAGCCTTACTCACTCAAGTCAATGATGAGGGAAAGGATAACACACTTTACTACAAAGCTGGAGACTGCTGAGGACCTCGCGCCTATATGGGATCCGATGAAATAAATTTTTATTGGGTGCTCTACTTGAAACTTGAGTCTACCAGACAGCCTTTAGTCTTAGGGGCATTTTCAGAATGCCAACAATGTCATATTTTGCAGTTAGAGGAGTACGACACGTTTTAGGCATATTCAGCCACCTCGATGCTACAAAGGAGCAAGGAGCATCCTAACGTAGAGCCCTACGTACCATAGTTCATTCCGTCTCCGCTGCAGCGAGGAGTTTCGGACTACGTGATGGCTAAAATCAAATGGTTTAGAAAGAAAAGATTCCACTACTACAAGAAAATTCAAGGAAGATTTTTTAATATTTTGGAAGGCCTCGTGCTCTACACAGATGTATTTTTGAGGATTGATCAAGAGAAAATTTTGGGCTACGTTTTCAGCCTTCAAGATTTAGGCAGAGTAAGTCATTTGAAGGAGAGGACATAGACAAAACCAATAAAATGGTAGAGAGGAAAAGATAGAGTCACCATTTAGTGTGGGTTCTACTACAACTTTGCTAAAGACCGATAGGGTAATCTCCTAGGGATTCTACAGCACGATGAGGTGGATCCGATGCCGCCACAAATAAAGAAGATGATAAAGAGGATGGTCTAGTGGCACGTGTTACCTATAGACTGTATTCCCAATAGCTGCATCATAAATATTTATGAAAATGAAGACTGTATCCCACCTCATGTAGACCACCACAATTTTGTGAGGCCTTTTTGCATGGTCTCAATTATAAGTGAATGTAGTATATTGTTCAGCCGAGTATTCAGATTGTTGGCCCAACAAAGTTCTGAGGTTTCGTTGAGATATTTTTCACTTTCTCTAATATTTTTGGTTCGGAGCTTTGTCGTCTGAGTCCGTCAATCTCCCTATATTTCCATTTCTCTTCTGAGATATTTTCCACATTCTCCATATTTTGAGGTCGGTACCCAAATTTCGATTCTCATTCCTGGACTGGTACCTAAATTCCAGTTCTCATTTTTTAGGTCGACACCCAAATTCAGATTCTCATTTCTGAGGTTGGTACCTAAATTCTAGTTTCCATTCCTTTCAAGATCAGTACCAAAATTTCAACTCTCCCCTCTGAACTGACTTAAACTCAAAGGCTCCCACGAAATTAAAATTCTCAAAATAAAAGTGAAAATTTCACAAATTTGAAATTCCAAAAACTCAAATTTCCATAAATTCCATATATTTTAAAATCAAATTTAAATTGGAAATCCAAATCTGAAATCAAATCAAATCCTAATTCTAAATCCCAATTCCATTCTTAAATCAAATTGGATCAGATTTCCTTCAGAATTTGGAGGCTTGAAATTCATAGCTCCATTTTTAGGATATCCCACCTGCTTTCCCCAGCAAGAGTTCCCGGGTTTGAAGGTTTTCAACCAAATAATCTCCAACAAAGAATTCCTCATTGAATTCTATGTTTTGTCTTGAGTTTTGACTCAAATAGTTATATTGGTTTTTCTCGTTGGTCAACACCAATACGTGTGGTGTGCTTGTCCGACACACCGCACCTATTGGAGGTCCATTTGTTGACCTCACTTTTGGTTGAGGTCTAGTCTTTCCTTTGAACAGTTTAGGGTCTAGCCATAGGACTTTTCTTGTGGCTATCTTACAAGACTAGAAATCGAACCCTTACCCCATAGACAATCAAAACACTTCTTTGCTTAAATTAGAGTTTTCAAATGTTTAAATTCTAACCTCTAAGTACTTCGGAGGATGAGACCAAACATAAGAAAGCTTAAGAGGAGTTCCTATAAGATGGCTAAGCCTTAAGACTTACCCTGTTTTTTCTGAAGTTGGCACACGCACACTTGCACATTGCACTTTCACTCACTACCTCAAGCCCTAAACCAAAATTCTCCACACTTGATCTCCTACTCTTTTAGAAACTAATGTGGGTGGTTTCCCTAAGCTCTTAGTCTCAGGCTAGGGTTTAGTTAGTACCAAAACATGGAGGATCCAAATGAAGAATTCCCTTAGTCCATGGCTCAAATGCGTTATCAATCCATCTCAACCCCAATTTTACCAAAAATCTCAACTTTTAACCTTTTGGCACTAAACTCCACCAAATGACCTAATTGCCCCTAAAACCCCAATTTTTCCTAAAATTCCCAAAGTTAACCAAAATTACCAAAATCCCTCAAAAATCACCCCGGAACAGTCCTCACCACTTAAAATTCCCAAAACACCTGAAATTTATAAAAATTTACAAGATAGCCCCAAAATCCCTAAAATTCCCAAAATGCCCCTCCTAGCACAAAATTTCCAAAAATTCTCAAAAATTCTAAAAGTTGGTCAGTTTGACCAAATTCGACCAATTTAGTTTGGGTTGACCAAATATTTCTATTTGACCAAGTTTGGCCAAACATTATTGTATTGACCAGAGTTGACCAATTTGACCAAAGTTGACCAATTTGACAAAGTTTGACAAATTGGGTCAACTGGATGTCTGTATATACCAAATGGTTATTGTTGTAACTGTTAATTCGGTCATTCTAACCAAAGTTTAACTAGTTAGGTCAAGGGTTGGCCTGATGATCAATGTGGTGGTCATCGGTTGATAAATTAACCATTTTGACCAAGTATGACTAATCTAACCAAAGTTGACCAGTTTGACAAAATCTGGCTAATTGTGTTTAGCTTGACCAAATGGTCCCTTTTGACCAATTTGGTGTCTGGGTTGACCAAATGGTTCAATTTGACCAAGTTTAACCAAAGTTGGCCAATTTGACAAGGGTTGACCAATTTAACCAAAGTTAACCAGTTTGACAAAATTTGACCAAATTGGTCAATTGGATGTCTGTTTTGACCAAATGGTTATAGTGGTAACCATTAGGTCATTTTAACCAAAGTTTAACCAGTTAGGTCAAGGGTTGACCTGGTGGTAAATGTGGTGGTCACTGGGTCCAAAATTAACCATTTCGACCAAGTTTACTAATTAAACAAAATTGAAAAGTTTAATATATTTGACAAATTTAGTGTTTAGGTGGATCAAATGGTCCATTTTTACCAATTTGGTGTCTATGTTGACTAAATGGTTCAAATTGCCAAGATTGGTCATAGTTTACCATTTTGACTCGGTTGACCAATTTGTCCAAAGTTGACCAGTTTAACTAAATTTAATTAAAACGGTCAATTGGATGTTTGTATTGATTAATTGGTTATTGTAGTAACTATCAGGTTATTTTAACCAAAGTTTGACAAGTTAGGTCAAGGGTTGACCTAGTGGTCATTGGGTCCAAAATTAACCATTTGACCAAGGTTGACTAATTTGACCAAAGTTGACCCGTTTGACCAAATTTGACCAATTTAGTGTTTAGGTTAACCAAATGGTCCCTTTTGACCAATTTGGTGTAAGGGTTGACCAAATGGTTTAGTTTGACCAAGTTTGACCAAAATTAACCATTTTGACCTAGGTTGACCAATTTGACCAAAGTTGATCAGTTTAACCAAATTTAACCAATTTAGCCAATTTGATGTTTGTATTCACCAAATGATTATTGTGGTAACTATTTGGTCTTTTTATCAAAGGTTTGACCAGTTAGGTCAAATGAGGTAATCTTTGGGTCCAAAATTAACTATTTTGACCAAATTTACCTAATTTGACCAATGTTGACCAGTTTAACAAAATTTGACCAATTTAGTGTGTAGGTTGACCATATGGTCCATTTTAACGAATTTGACCAAAGTTAGCCTTTTTGATCAAATGGTTCATTTTGATAAAGTTTGACCAAAGTTAGCATTTTTGACCAGGGTTGACAAGTTTGACCAATATTTACCACTAGTTTGTCCAAATTTGACCAAAGTTGACCACTTAGATGTCTATATTGATTTAATGGTTATTGCGGTAACTAATAGGTCATTTTAACTAATGTTTGAGCAGTTAGGTCTAGGGTTGACCTGGTGGTCAATGTGGTGGTCATTGGGTCCAAAATTGACCATTTTGGCCAAGCTTGACTAATCTGACCAAAGTTGACCAGTTTTACCAATTTAATATTTAGGTTGACTAAATGGTCCATTTTTACCAATTTAGTGTATGGGATTACCAAATGGTTAAATTTAACCAAGTTCGATCAAACATGACCATTTTCACTAATGTTGACCAATTTGATGATAGTTGACCTGTTTAACCAAATTTCACAAGTTAGGTCAACTGGATGTCTGTATTGACCAAAAGGTTATTGTTGTAATTATTATGCCATTTTAACCTTGTTTAACTTGTTAGGTGAAAGGTTAACTATTTATCAAGTGGTGGTCATTGGTTCCAAAATTGGCCATTGTAACTAAATTTGACAAATTTGACCAAAATTGACCAATTTAGTGTTTAGGTTGATGAAATGGTTCATCTTGACCAATTTAGTGTACGAGTTAACCAAATGGTTCAATTTGCCTATGTTTGACCAAACATGACCATTTTTACTAGGGTGACTAATTTGACCAAACTTGAACATTTTGATCAAATTTGACAAATTGGGTCAATTGGATGTTTTTATTAACTAAATAGTTATTATGGTAACTATTAGGTCATTTCAACCAACTTTATCCAGTTAGGTCAAGGGTTGACTTGGAGATCAATGTGGTGGTCATTGTGTCCAAAAGTAACCGTTTTGACCATGTTTGACTAATTTAACCAATGTTCACCAGTATGACCAAAATTGACCAATTTAGTGTTTAAGTTGACCATATGATGCATTTTGATCAATTTGGTGTCTGGGTTTACCAAATGGTGAAATTTGACCAAGTTTGACCAAAACATGACAATTTTGACCAGGTTGACTAATTTGACCAAAGTTGACTAATTTGACCAATTTGACCAGTTGGACCAAAGTTGACCAAATTGTCCAATTTGATGTCTTTATTGACCAAATGTTTATTGTGGCAACTATTAGGTCATTTTAGACAAATTTTGACCGGTTAGGTCAAGGGTTGACATGGCGATCAATGTAGTAGTCATTGGGTCGAAAATTGATCTTTTTGACTAAGTTTGACTAATTTAATTAAAGTTGACCAGTTTTACACAATTTGACCAATTTAGTGTTTGGGATGACTAATTGGTCCATTTTGAACAATTTGGTGTATGGGTTGACCAAATGGTTCAATTTGATCAAGTTTGATCAAAGTTGACCATTTTGACCACGGTTAATCAATTTCACCAAAGTTGAATAGTTTGACAAAGTTTGACCCATTTGGTAAATTTGATGTCTATATTGACGAAATTGTTGTAACTTTTAATATTAGGTCATTTTAGCCAATGTTTAACCAGTTAAATCAACGGTTGACCCGGTGGTCTATGAGGTGGTCATTGGGTCCAAAATTGACCATTTTGACCAAGTTTGACTAATTTTACCAAAGTTCAATAGTTTGGCCAAATTTGACAAATTTAGTGTTTAGGTTAACCAAATGGCTCATTTTGAACAATTTGGTGTCTAGGTTGGCCAAATGGTTCAATTTGTTTAAGTGTGACCAAAGTTGACCATTTTTACGAGGTTGATGAATTTAACCAAAGTAGACCAGTCTGACCAAGTTTCTCCAATTTTGTCAATTGGATGTCTGTCTTGACCAAATGCTTATTGTGGTAGCTATTAAGTCATTTTAACCAAAGTTTGACCTGTTAGGTCAAGGATTGTCGTGGTGGTCAATGTGGTGGTCATTGGGTCCAAAATTAACCATTTGCCAAAATTTGACTAATTTGACCAAAGTTTACTAGTTTAACCAAGTTCGACCAAATTGTTGTTTAGGTTGACCAAATGGTCCATTTTGACCAATTTGGTGTCTAAGTTGATCAAATGGTTTAATTTGACAAAGTTTGACCAAAGTTAACCATTTTGACCAGGGTTGACCAATTTGAGCAAAGTTGACCAGTTTGTCCAAATGTGACCAATTGGGTCAATTGAATGTCTGTATTGACCAAATGGTTATTGTCGTAAATATTAGGACATTTTAACTAATGTTTGACTAGTTAGGTCAAGGATTGACCTGGTGGTCAATGTGGTGGTCATTGGGTGGGTCCAAAATTGACAATTTTGACAAAGTTTGACTAATTTTATCAAAGTTGACCAATTTGATGAAATTTTACCAATTTAGTGTTTATGTTGACCAAATGGTCCTTTTTTACCAATTTGGAGTCTGGGTTGACCAAATGTTCTGATTTGACAAAGTTTTACCAAAGTTAACCAATTTGATCGGAATTGAGTATTTTGACCAATGTTGATGAGTTTGACCAAATTTGTCCAATTGGGTCAATTGGATGTCTTTATTGATAAAATGATTATTGTGTTAACTATTAAGTCCTTTTAACCAAAATTTGACCAATTAGGTCAGGGGCTGTTCTGGTGGTAAATGTGGTGGTCATTGGGTCTAAAATTGACCATTTTGACCAAGTTTGAGTAATTTGACCAAAGTTGACCAGTTAGGCCAAATTTGATAAATTTAGTGTTTAGGTTAACCAAAGGGTCCATTTTATCCAATTTGGTGTATCAGTTGACCAAATGGTTCAATTTGACTAAGTTTGACCAAAGTTGACCATTTTGATCATTATTGACCAATTTGACAGCACTTGAATAGTTTGACCAAATTTGACCAATTGGGTCAATTGGATGTATGGATTGACCAGAAGGTTATTGTGGTACCTATTAGGTCATTTTACGCAAAATTTGACCAGTTACATCAAGGGTTCACTTGGTGATCAATGTGGTGGTCATTGGGTCCAAAATTGACCATTTTGACCGAGTTGGAAAAATTTTACCAAAGTTGCTAGTTTAACCAATTTAGTGTTTTAGTTGACCAAATTGTCCATTTTGATCAAATTTGACCAAGTTTGACCAAAGTTGACCATTTTTACTAGTGTTGACCAATTTAAAAAATTGGAAGTTAGTATTAACCAAATGGTTTTTGTGGTAACTATGAGGTCATTTTAACCAAAGTTTGAACAAAAAGATTAACAGCTAACCTGGTAATCAATGTACGGGTCATCAAGTCCAAAATTGATCATTTTGATCAAGTTTGACTAATTTGACCAAAGTTGAACGGTTTGACCAAATTTAACTAATTTAGTGTGTAGGTGTCTATGTTAACTAATTTGGTGTCTATGTTAACTAAATGGCTCAATTTGAGCAAGTTTGACCATACTTGACCATTTTGACCAGGTTAACCAATTTAACCAAAGTTGACCAGTTTGATAAAATTTGAGCAATTTAATGATTATGTTGACTAAATGGTCCATTTTGACCAATTTGGTTTCTGGTTGACAAAATGGTTCAATTTGACCAAGTTTGACCAAAGTTGACATTTTTTATCAGTGTTTACCCATTTGACCAAACTAGACCAGTTTGATCAAATTTGACGAATTGAGTCAATTAGATGAATGTATTGACTTATGGTAACTATTAGGTCATTTTTACCAAGTTTAACATGATAGGTCAATGGATGATCTGGTGATCAATTTTGGGGTCATTGGGTCCTAAATGATCATTTTGACCAAGTTTAACTAATTTAACCAATGTTAACCAGTTTGAATAAATTCGACCAATTTAGACCTTAAGGTTACAAAATGGTACATTTTGACCAATTTGGTGTCTGGGTTGAACAAATGGTTCAATTTAACCGAGTTTGACCAAAATTGACCAATTCGACCGAAGTTGACCAATTTGACCAAATTTGACTAATTGGCTTAACTGGATATCAGTATTGGCCAGTTGGTTATTATGGTAACTATCAGGTCATTTTAACAAAAGTTTGACCAGTTAGGTCAAGTGTTGAGTTGATGATTAATGTGGGGGAGATTGCATCCAAAATTGACCATTTTGAGTTTCACTAATTTGACCAAAGTTGACCAGTTTGACAAAATTTGACCGATTTAGTGTTTACATTGACCAAATGGTCCATTTTGACCAATTTGGTGTCGGGTTGACCAAATGGTTCAATTTGACCAAGTTTAACCAAACATGACGATTTTGACTAGGGTTGACCAATTTGACCAAAGGTGACCTGTGTAACCAAATTTGACTAATTGGGTCAACTAGATGTTTGTATTGATCAAATGGTTATTTTGGTAACTATTAGGTCATTTTTTCCAAAATTTGACCCATTAGGTCAAGGGTTGACCCGATGATCAATGTGGTGGTCATTGGGTATAAAATTTACCATTTTATCCATGTTTGACTACCTTGGATAAAAGTGACCATTTTGACCAAATTTGGTCGATTTATTATTTAGGTTGACCAAATGGTCCATTTTGACCAATTTTGTGTCTGGGTTGATCAAATGGTTGAATTTGATCAAGTTTGACTAAAGTTAACCATTTTGAACAGGGTTGACCAATTTGACTAAAGTTGAACAGTTTGACAAAATTTGACCAATTGGGTCAGTTGGATATCTGTATTGACCAAATGGTTATTGTGGTAACTATATGGTTTTTGAAATAAAATTTAACCAGTTAGGTCAATGGTTGACTTGTTGATCAATGTGGTGGTCATTTGGTCCAAATGTGACCATTTTGACCAAGTTTGACAAATTTGACTAAAGTTTACCACTTTAACAAAATTTGACCGATTTAGTGTTTGGGTTAACCAAATGGTCCATTTTAACCAATTTGGTGTCTGGGTTGACCAAATTGTTCAATTTGACCAAGTTTGACCAATGTTAACCATTTTGATTAGGGTTGACAAATTTGACCAAAGTTGACAGGGTTCACCAATTTTGACAAACTTGGTCAATTGGATGTCTTTATTGACCAAATGGTTATTGTGGTAACAATTAGGTCATTTTAATAAAAGTTTGACCAGCTAGGTCAAGGGTTGACCTGGTGATCAATGTTGTGGTCGTTGGGTCCAAAATTGACTGTTTGACCAAGTTTGACAAATTTAACCAAGGATGACTAGTTTGACAAAATTTGACGAATTTAGTGTTTAGGTTAACCAAATGTTACATTTTGACCAATCTGGAGTGCGGTTTAACTAAACGGTTCAATTTGACCAAGTTTGACCAAAAATGACCATGTTGACCAGAGCTGACCAGTTTGACCGAAGTTGACGATTTTGACTAAATTTTTTATTGGGTAAATTGGATTTTTGTATTGACGAAATTATCATTGCGGTAACTATTAGGTAATTTTAACCAAAGTTGGACCTGTTATGTCAAGGGCTGACCTGGTGATAAATGTGGTGGTCACTGGTCCAAAATTGACCAATTTGACCAAGTTTGATTAATTGAACAAAGTTGACCAGTTTGCTAAATTTGACCAATTTAGTGTTTTGTTTAAATAAATGGTCAATTTTGACCAATTTGGGTCTAGGTTGACCTAATGATTCAATTTGACCATGTTTGACTAAAGTTGACCATTTCAACTAGGTTTGACGAATTTGACCAAAGTTGACTAGTTTTACTAAAGTTGACCAAGTTGACCAGTTAGATGTATATATTGAGCAAATGGTTAATGTGGTAACTATTAGGCCATTTTAACCAATGTTTGAACAGTTAGGTCAAGGGTTGCCTTGGTGATCAATGTGGTGGTCATTGGGTCCAAAATTGACCATTTTGACAATGTTTTACTAATTTGACCAAAGTTGACCAATTTGACCAAATTTGACCAATTTAGTGTTTCGGTTGACCAAATTGTCTATTTTGACCAATTTGGTATTTGGGTTGACCAAATGGTTCAATTTGACAAAGTTTGACTAATGTTGACCATTTTGATCAAGATTAACCATTTTGACCAAAGTAACCATTTTGACCAAAGTTCACCAGTTTGACCAAATTTCACCAATTGGATTAATTGGATGTCTGTATTGACCAAATGTTTATTGTGATAACTATTATGTCATTTTAACAAAAGTTTGACCAGTTAAGTCAAGAGTTGACCTTGTGGTCAATGTGGTGGTCATTGACAATTTTGATCAAGTTTGACTAATTTGACCAAAGTTAAACAGTTTGATCAAATTTGACTAATTTAGTGTTTAGGTTAACTAAATGGTCCATTTTGACCAATTTAGTGTCTGGGTTGATGAAATTGTTCAATTTAAGCAAGTTTGACCAGGGTTTACCATTTTGACCAGGTTGACCAATTTGACCAATGTTCATCATTTTGACCAAATTTGACTAATTTGGTCAACTAGATGTATGTATTAACCAAATGGTTATTGCGTTAACTGTTTGTTCATTTTAACAAAACTTTGACTAGTTTGTTCAATGATTGACCTGGTGGTCAGTGTGGTGATCATTAGGTCAAAAATTAACCATGTTGACCAAATTTGACAAATTTGACCAAAATTGACCAGTTTGACTAAATTTGGCCAACTTAGTGTTTTGGTTGACGAAATGGTCCATTTTAGCTAAATTGGTGTCTAGGTTGACCAAATAGTTCAATTTGACCAAGTTTGATCAAAGTTGACCATTTTAACCAGGGTTGACCAATTTGACCAAAGTTAACTAGTATGATCAAATATGACCAATTTGGTCAATTGTTTGTCTGTTTTAACCAAATGGTTATTGTGGCAACTATTAGTTCATTTTAGCCCAAGTTTGACCATTTAGCTCAAGAGAAGACCTGTTGGTCAATGTGTCCAAAATTGACCATTTTAACCAAGTTTGACAAATTTGACAAAAGTTGACCAGTTTGAAGAAATTTCACTTATTTTGTGTCTATTTTGACCAAATGATCCATTTTGACCAATTTAATGTCTGAGTTGAACAAATGATTCAATTTGACCAAGTTTGACTAATGTTATCCATTTTGACTGGGGTTGACCAATTTGACCAAAGTAGACTAGTTTGACCAAATCTGACCAATGGGCAAATTGAATGTCTGTGTTGACCAAATAGTTATTGTGGTAATTATTAGGTCATTTTAACCAAAGTTTAACCAGTTATGTTAAGGGTTGACCTGGTAGTCAATGTGGTGGTCATTGGGTCCAAAATTGAATTGACCAAGTTTGACTAATTTGACAAAGTTGACCTGTTCGACTAAATTTGACCAATTTCATTTTTATGTTGACCAAATGGTCCATTTTGACCAATTTGGTGTCTGGCTTGACCAAATGGTTTAATTTGACCAAGTTTGAACCAAGTTAACCATTTTGACTAGGGTTGGCCAATTTGATCAAAGTTGACCAGTTTGACCATATTTGACCAATTTGGCCAATTATATGTTTGTATTCACCAAATGGTTATTGTAACAACAATTTCATCATTTCAACCGAAGTTTGACCAGTTAGGTCATGGGTTGACCTTGTGATCAATGTGCTTATCATTGGGTCTAAAACTGGCCAATTTAAAGAAGATTGACTCATTTGATCAAAGTTGACCAATTTGACCAAATTTGACCAAATTAGTGTTAGGTTGATCAAATCGTCCATTTTGACCAATTTAGTGTTTGGGTAGACCAAATGGTTTAATTTAACCAAGTTTGACCATTTTGATCGTGGTTGACCAATTTGACTAAGCTTCATCAGTTTGACCAAATTTTACCAATTGAATGTTTGTATTGACCAAATGGTTTTTATAGTAACTATTAGGTCATTTTAAGCAAACTTTGACCAGTTAGGTCAAGGGTTGACGTGGCGGTCGATGTGGTGGTCCTTGGGTACGAAACTGACCAATTTGACCAAGTTTGACTAATTTGGCCAAGGTTGAACAATTTGAACAATTTTGACCAATTTAGTGTTTAGGTTGACCAAATGGTCAATTTTGACCAAATTGTCATCTGTGTTGACCAAATGGTTCAATTTGACCAAGTTTGACCAAAGTTAACCATGTTGACTAGGGTTGACCAATTTAACTAAAATTGACTAGTTTGACCAAATTTTACCAATTGGTTCAATTGGATGTCTCCATTTACCAAATGTTTATTGTGGTAACTATTAGGTCATTTAAACCAAAATTTGACCAGTTAGGTCAAGGGTTGACCCGGTGATCAATGTGGTGGCCATTGGTCCAAAATTACCTATTTGACCAAGTTTGACAAAATTTGCATAAAGCTGGCTGTTTGATAAAAATTCACCATTTTATTGTTTAGGTTGACCAAATGGTCTATTTTAACTAATTTAGTGTTCGGGTTGACCAAACATTTAAATTTGACCAAATTTGACCAAATTTGACCAAAGTTAACCATGTTGATCAGGGACAGTTAGATGTCTGTATTGATCTATTGGTTATTGTGGTAACTATTAGATCATTTTTACCAAAGTTTGACCAGATAGGTCATGGGTTGTACTGGTGGTCAATGTGGTCGTCATTTGGTCCAAAATTGACAATTTTTATAGTGTTTGACTAATTTTACAAAGTTTGACCAGTTTGACCAAATTTGACCAATTTAGTGTTTAAGTTATAATATTGTCTATTTTGACCAATTTGGTGTCTAGGTTGACCAAATGGTCCAATTTGACTAAGTTTGACCAAAGTTAACCATTTTGACCATAGTTGACAATTTTACCAAAGTTGATCAGTTCAATCAAATTTGACCAATATGGTCAATTGGATGTCTGTATTGACTAAATGGTTTTTGTGGCAACTATTAGTTCATTTTTTGACTAGTAAGGTCAAGAGTTGACCTAGTGGTCAAGGTGGTGGTCATTGGGTACAAAAATGACTATTTTTATCATGTTTAACTAATTTGACCAAAGTTAAACCAGTTAGGTTAAAGGTTGACTTGGTAATCAATGTGGTGGTCATTGGGTCCAAAGTTATCTATTTTGACTAAGTTTGACTAATTTAACAAAAGTTGACCAGTTGAACAAAATTTGACCAATATAGTGTTGAGGTTGACCAAATAGTCCATTTTGATAAATATGGTGCTAGGTTGACCAAATGGTTCAATTTGACCAAGTTGGACAAAAGTTGACGATTTTGTCCAACGTTGACCAATTTGACTAATGTTGATTAGTTTGACAAAATTTGACTAATTTGGTCAATTGGATGTATGTATTGACCAAATGGTTATTTTGGTAAATATTAGGTCATTTTAACCAAAATTTGACCAGTTATGTCAAGGGTTGACTTGTTGGTCAATGTGGGGGTCATTGGGTCCAAAATTGACCATTACGACCAAGTTTGACTAATTTGACCAAAGTTCATCATTTTGACTAAATTTGACCAATTTAGTGTTTAGGTTAACCAAATGGCCAATTTTGACATATTTGGTTCCTGGGTTGGCCAAATGTTTTAATTTGACCAAAATTGACCATTTTGACCACGGTTGACCAATTTTACCAACATTGAGCCGTTTGACCAAATTTGACCAATTAGGTTAATTGGATGTCTGTATTTACGAAATTTTTATTGTGGTAACTATTTGGTTATTTTAACCAATGTTTGTTCAGTTAGGTCAATGGTTGACCTGGTGATCAATGTGGTAGACATTGTGTCCAAAATTGACAATTTTGACCAAGTTTGACTAATTTTAAAAAAGATGACGAGTGTGACAGAATTTAACCATTTTATTGTTTAGGTTGACCAAATGATCCATTTTGACCAATTTGGTGTCTGAGTTGTCCAAACGTTTCAATTTGACCTAACTTGTCCAAAGTTGACCATTTTGATCAAGGTTCACCAATTTAACCAAAGTTGACGAGTTTGATCAAATTTAACCAGTTGGGTCAATCTGATGTCTGTATTGACCAGTTCATTGTGGTACCTATTAGGTTATTTTATTCAAAGTTTGACCAGTTAGTGTCGGCATATTTTTAGGTTATGTGATATTTTAAAAAGGGGTCGCCTGACAGAAGTTGTCGGCAAATTTTAAATTTAATTTAAATATATATATAATTTAGAAAGTAGTATTTAATTTTGAAAATAATTTTAAATTTGAAAATTTTAAGATATGAAATCAAACCGATCTCACATCCCAAATAGTTTATATAAACGAGCGCCACACCACAAACCGTGTATCTATCTCGAAGAATAGACACACTGCTTGATGATGGGGCTCGGTTAAATAAACTAGAAGATTTGTGACATCCGTTTGGTCCGCGAACCAATTTTATAAGCCGACAAATTCCCTGCTTAATATGAAACTATTAAACGGGTTTTATATTACACAGGTTCTTTAAAATTCCCTATAAGGGCAAGCCCCTATAGTTAATTACATCTTAAGTGACGGGAATCACCTAAGAAAACTCTCGATAATAATCAATAATTCTGCTCTCAAGAATTTCAAAGTTTAAGTTTTCAAAGGATTGAATTTTTGAAATTTCAAAAGGGATTAGCTCAAATTTGGAACATTTTATTTTGGGAATTCAAAGGAAGAAAAGTAGGAGAAATTACAGATTCGAAGCGAACTTCGGTAATCCCCCGACTATCCTATTGTTTGGCTTGGATTTAGGACAGTCCTAATGTTTATTTAATGTTTTAATCTTGCCAATTTTAATTAATTAGGGCTTATATTTATATGATAGAATCATACAAATAGCCTGGAAGATATGAGGGTTTATGTCGTATCGGACGACTACCTCGGAATCCTAAGACTGGTTAGGGCTTAATTTGCAATGCAAATGCCTAACGAAGAGTTGAGGATTTATGTTGCACTCGACGAACTACCTCGAAGTCCTATGGCTTTGTTGTTTAATTCTAGGAAAGTTTCTTTGAAGTAGATTCGAAGTTTTGCTTGACGACGATGCGTCGTGCCGCCCACCATGCTCCGAGCTCCTTGTTGTTGCAGAGGTTTAGTTTTAGAAATCATAAATCAGGGGATGAGAAAAGTATTCCGGTTTAGAGAAGTCTTAATTTCCAAGTGTTTTTTTTTTGTGTTTTAATTAAAACAAATCTTAAAGTTGATTATAACAACACCGGTTAAGATCCCACGGTTCCATCCTTCCGGCATCATTATTTTTATCGGATTCACTTAGTCCAGATGAATTTGCTAAACTCAACTGAATGAGTTCCACACTTTCATTTAGACCGTGGGAAATCCCGTTAGCAACACGTAGGTTACATCATCCGAGGTATTCCCGATCATCCAACAAGACGTTTTAATTTAGTTATAGTTGTAGTTTTGTTGTTCTGTTTGTGATTAAATTTTGAGTTGCTTTATATTTTGAAATGTTGTGGAGGTGAATTTTATCTTGTAGTGTCTTTTAGTTTAGTTATGGGTTTCAGTTTTGGTTTCTGTCCTAAAGGTGTAGGTTTTCATGCAACTGTTGTTTATCATGCGAGAAAAATAAGTGCGATGCGATTAAATAAATTGCAATAAAATAAATTGCAATAAAATAAAAGCGTACCTGGAGGGTCTTCCTGTCATCCCAAGCTGCACTTAAAACACAATTTAGAGCATTTAAGCATTCATAGCAACTTCCTAGGTAAAGCTAAGGGAAAGGGTTATGGTTTTCTACCAAGTTCCTAATCCTATAGCTAGTCATTTCCTATGACGTCTAGGTTCTTTGTGTTTTTAGTTTGAGGACGATTTTCTTCATCAAAGTATAACTAAGTTCGATTGTTCTTATAAATATCCTATCATATTGAGGAAGTGCTTAGGAAGGGTCCTAAACATCTTTTCAATATTTCAGGATTGTTTTAAGTCCAAATGAATTTAGTTATATAAATGAATCGATCGTCCGAGGTTTTCAATTTTTGTTAACTTGCTCGGTGAACTAGGATATTTGAATGTCCTATAAGTGAAGTAACATTTCATTTTATATTCCATTTAGGAGTTATGATAATTAAAGCTTTTAAGGGCGAAATGATATTTAATGATTTGTGATTCAAATTTAAGTTCAAATTAATGATTTAAGTTTGGAATAGTGTTCAAGTTATTTTAGATTTATTTTTGAGTTCTTTATGTCTTAGGTGATGTTATTTAACTCAACTTAATTCAATTTAATTTAATTTAATTTAATTTAATTTAATTTAATTCAATTTAGTTTGATTTGATTTAATTTAATTTAATTTAATTTAATTTAATTTAATTTAATTTAATTTAATTTAATTTAATTTATTTAATTTTATTTATTTGATTTTATTTAATTTAATTTAATTTAAATATTTAATTTTATTTAATTTTATTTAATTTAATTTTATTTAATTTACTTAATTTAATTTAATTTTTAATTTTATTTATTTAATTTAATTTATTTAATTCATTTAATTTAATTTAATTCAACTTTTAATCTTAATTTAATTTAATTTAATTTTAATTTAATTTACTTAATTTAATTTAATTTTTAATTTTAATTTAATTTAATTTTAATTTTAATTTTTGAAGGAGTTTAATGATTTAATTTTAGTTTAATGATTAAGTCTTTTAATATTTTAAATTTGAGTTATCATTTTAATTAAGAGTTGAATATTAATGAGATGATTAAATTTAGGGATTTTTAAATTAAAGAATAAGTCTCTTCCTAATAATATCCCTATTTTAATAATTCCAATTTTATTATTCTTCCAAATTTAATCGATTATTTAATTAAGGTTTAATCATTTTAAATTGCTTAATGGGTTTCTACCCTTTAATTATTTAAATTTCAATCATCCAAATCAGATTAGGATCAAATATTTTACTTGTTAATTTTTTTTATTAAACCTAAAGTTTTAATTAAGGGTTAAAATTTTAATTACCATCTTGCCCTTTAAGCTCAATAATTTTATAACTCACTAAATTGAACTCAAATGAACTTGAAATTTTATGTGACTTCACTCATATGTCAATAAAGACATGAGAGGAGAAAATGTGATTTTTTTGTATTTAATTTATTTATATAATTATTTTTAGTAGAAAATAGAGATTTTCGAGGAAAATTTGATAACATGACCAAGGGTAAGTTTCTGTCCTTAAGAAAATTAGGGGACATTCCCGATGACCGAGAGGACCACTTGGACCAAATCTTGTAATTTTTTGAATTATATTTTATTTATTAGAATTATTTTAAGTTTTAGAGTGTTAATTAATTTAAAAATAAAATAAATGTTGAAAAATGAATTTTATAATTTTTAAAATTCTCTCTGATATCAAGGATTCCAGAGAACCAAATTTTACAATTTTCTGATTTTTCTTTGATTTATTATAATTATTTTGGTGAACATGCTAGAAAATACATTTTTTTAATTTTAAAATTACCCTAGAGCTTTAAAATTTAATATCTCACTAAATAGACCTAGGAAAAATATGGGGTTTGTTCCTAAGTGATTAAAATTCAAAATGTGACACTTTGGTGAATTTTATTATTTTTGTGATTTTTATTATTTTTTAATTAATAAAAATATTAAAATAATATTAAAAATCAACTTTTTTAGAAAATTGAAATTTTAATTTTCTTAAACTCCCCGATATCAGAGAGACTCCAAAACCGATTTGGTGAATTTTTGAAAGATATTTTGATAGTTATGAATTTTTAAAGTTTAAAATGACTAAGTGGCTTAACTCAACCCGATTAGTGGGGCTAACCAAGTCCAATTGACCTCAAATTTTTATGGTGGGTTCCTCCGATCCTAAAGGTCGGTAGAGAATTGATTTCAAGTCAATTTAATGTATGGTTAGCTCTAATTAATTAGAGACCTATTTTGGGTGTTTAAGCCAATTAGGGTTATTTTAAGTGAATTAACTCAAGTCCTATTTTTTCTAGGGTTCTCTGGTCATAAGAAACATCACCAAATTTTCCTAGAATTTATTACACAACATGCTTTTTATTGGAATTAAAATACTCTAAACAGTGACATGAATTTGAAAAATCAATAACTCTTCATAGGGATGGCCTCTGACTTTGGAAAATTCAGGGAATGTTCCCAAATTCAGAGGCTTCAAAAGCCCTATGGTCTCATGCCGTGGTGAATTGTATGAATGCATGGAGAATTAAAACAATGCAGGGAGTAAATAATTAATTAAAAATAAAATACTTGGACAAAATTAATTAATTTCTTTTCCACATTATTCTCCTCTGTTCACTGAGCAAGAGGGTATTTTTATTTTATTTTTATGATTTTCCTACACAAAGTTATGAATTTTTGAAGTTTAGGGAATTAAATAAATAGAAAATACCCCTAATTTTCTACTTATCCACGCGGCGCCAGCGAAGCATCGGCGGCTCCGAAGTGCCGCGTGGCGCGCTCCCATTCGACGCCGCCATCCGCGTCGGCGCGCCCGGGACCCGCCGTGTCGCTCCGTCCTCCGATCCGACGCGATCCACGGCCGTCCGTCCGCGCGTGTATTAAATGGACGGCATCCGTTCATCGTCCCCGAGCGTCCTCGCCCGAGAGCCGTCCACACTAAATCCACTAAGATCTCACTCGATACTCAACGGATTTTCATGTTCTTATGCTTCTATGGATTCGTCTTGAAGAGACGAACACATCTATACGGTTATCATGCATTGAAATTAAGGCATTTGAAATGGAGAATCTCCGAAGCTCGGGATGAAGAATTAGTTCATACCTTTGCTCGGAGAAGTGTGGCTTCGATCCGAGAGTTGTTGCACCTTCGATTGGATCCCGCAAGCTCCGGATGAAGTCTCTCGGTCCAGTGAATTGTCTAGATGTGACTTCGACCAAGCCCGATCCACAAAGCTTGGAGGCTGGAGCAACCGGGTGGCTCGGAGATGGGGCTTTTGCTTCGGTGGACACCTTCCCTTGGTACGAGTGAAGGTGTAGATCCAATCAATTTGGGGATTGGCTCACTTTGTGGAGAAGTGTCCTGGTTTTGGGTGGAATTTCAACTCCGAAATTGAGCTCGCAGAGAAGAAATGGCAGGGGGATCTCATCGGGGATCAAGTGCTCTAAGTATGGAGAATGATGCGGAGCAATTTTGGCGGAGTTTCGGTAAGGTTCTGTTTCGGCACCTCTCTTGGCCGTGAGGGTGAGGGGTTTAAATAGGAGAGGTTGGAGGGCCTCCCGGGGAAGTTGAGGGTCGGGATCGAGCTGCTCTTGGCATGTGAAGAACGGCCATGGTGGCCATTGGGCATGGGGTAGCTCAGCGAGGGAGAATTCCAAAGTTTGGCTCCTCCCGAGGTCTCGGCCATGGTGTTTTCCGGCGGCTCAGTGGTGGCCGGCCGGTGCATCGGTCACCATCTTGTTCGGAGTGGGTCGGGGCTGGGGTTTGGTGCATTCGATTGAGGTTTGACATGTGTAAAGTGGTTGAATCAAAGTAGAAAGGGGAAGGGGCTATTTTAGCTTATTTTGGTCAACCCATGCAAATGGGTTGGGTGCACCTCCCAAGACTCGGTTTTGGGCTGAGGAGGTCGAGGTGGGTCGATCTCCCATGTGTGGTGGAGTCTCCATCGAGGATTAGGTGGCAAAGCATGGTTTAGAGTGTGACATGCTTAAGGTAAAAAAAGGCTTAAGAAGGATTAGGAAAGGGGGTCCTCCTTTTTCCATTAATGGCTTGATCACATGTCAAACTCTCCATGGCTTCATGTGGCTTGTCCATGGCTTGCATGGCTTGTCTTTGGCTTAGGGAAAAGTTTAGTCAATTTCATAAAAATGGGTTTTAAGAATTTTGAATATTTTAGTGAAAATTTGTATGAAGCTTGATTTGGAATGGTTTAATGATGAATTTAGGACTTAGGTATTGAGTTTAATTGAAAGTATGATGAGGGGAAATATCATATGGGCTTTGGGACCAATTTTGGGCCTTTGGATGTGGTAAAGGATGGGCTTTTAAAATGGTTTAGGAAAGTGGGCTTTTGAATTTTAAAATGGATTTTGGGATGAAATTTTGGTAAAGGCTTGGGCCAAATAATTGTTGAGTTTGGTTTAGGGATGTGTCATGAGAGGTTTGAAACAAATTTGAAGTGATTTGAGTTTGAATTGGGTTGGATATGGGCCTTTTTGGTAAAGAGGCTAAGGTGGGCCAAAATGGGCTACCATGGGCCAAAGTTGGGCTAGAGTTGAAATTGATGTAAAATAAATGTTGAGAAATGTTTATGGGAGTGTTTCAAAGAGGTTTTGGCTTTGGTTGGGTTTTGATTTTGAGGTTTGGGTCTATTTGGGTTAAGTTTGGGTTTAGGTCAAAAATGGGCCTTTTAGTTTTGGGTTGAATTTGAGTGGGGTTTGGATAAAAATATTGGGCAAATCATGTTAGTGTTTTGTTTATGGGGATGTCAAGGAAGGTTTAGAAAAGATTTGGGGTTAATTGGAGTTGAATTGGGTGAGTTTGGGTTAAGTTTGGGTCATGGGTCCAAATTGGGCTTTAAGGCCAAAAGTGAAATTGGATCCAAATGTCAATCAAATTAGACTTGGATTTGGTCTAGATTGGTGTTGGGAATGTTGAATTGAAGTTTAGAATTGAATTGGACCAGAATTTGGGTCAATTGGATAGGTTTGGTTTGACATTGGGTTCATTTTGGGTTAAAATGGGTCAAATTGGGGGTTTTGATAAAAGTGGGGTAAATTGACAAAATTGGCCCATGGTGTAGTTGAACAAAATGAAATTGGGAATATTTGGGATTTTCTGGAATTTTCTGGGAATTTTCTGAATTTTTGGATTTTTTGGCTAGGAGGGGTATTTTGGGTATTTGGAGGGTATTGGGAGGTATTTTTGGAATTTTTGATATTTTTGGGTATAGATGATCAATTTGAGTGATGTGGAAATGTTTGGGATTGGTTTTGAGGAATTTTGGGTGATTTGGAGATTTTTGGAAAATTTGGGTAATTTCAAGGGTTTTGGGTCGGTTAGGCGGGTGTAGGGTCCCGGGGGTCAAAAATTGAAAATTTGGAAAATTGAAGATTGGGTGAATGTAAGTGGAGTAAAATCATTTTGTTGAGCCATGAAGCCATATCAAGCCCACATGAGCCATGAAGGGACTCATTTGAGGCATTCATCTATGTTGTTCCTAACCTCTTAGCGAGGGCTTAGGGGTTAAGGACCATCCATGTGAACCACCTGCATGAGTCGGGAGGTCAAATTAGGTATGGGTGTGTTTTTAGGAGGTGTGTGAAAGTGTAGTGTATAGGTGTAGTGTGTGTGTAAGTCGGCCCTTCACTGGACCGAGCCACCTGGGGCGGTCTAAGGCCGAAGAGTCCTATAGGAACTCATCCTTTAAACTTCCACATCCGATTTCGACCCTCTAGGTGATTAGGGGTCTACGGTCGAGTTTGTGGAGTTTGCGGGGAGTTAAGAAGTGGTTTGAATTTCTAAGTGGTGGATCCCGATTCTAGTCTTCTAAGATAGTCGAAGGAAAAGCCTAAGGCTAGATCCTAAGTACTAAAGAGAAGAAGAGAAGACCTCATCGAAAATGAGGTCGACAAATGGACCCCAATAGGTGTGGTGAGCTGACGGAGCACACCACGCGTATTGGTGTTGACCGAGCGATCAACAAAATCAACACGGATGTCTAAGTAACAAACTTAGGACAAAGTAGAAGAGCTCTGTCAGGGAGTGTCAAGTATATCTGCTGGACTCGGAGATTCTTGAACTCTCGGCCGGGGAAAGGAAAAGGAGGTGAATCCCAAATCACATGATTTGGGAGAATTTCGATTTAGATTTTATTTTGTTTCATGTTCAAGTCATGATGTTGTGAGTTTAGATTTCAATTTGGAGTTTCAATTTAGGTTGAAGTTTGTCAAGATTAATTTGAAGGAATTTGATTTGAAATGAAAATTGGAATTTTGAAGTTTTAGATGCAGCATCTTCAACCTCAAAAGAAAATTGAATTGACCAGATCGAATTATTGCAATGAGGGGAGATCTCAGGGCAATGCGGTATTGGATGTAAAAATCCTTAACCTCAAGAATTTGAATTTGATTTGATGTACTTCATTGCGATAGGGAAAAGATCCTAAAGCGATGCGATCTCGGATGTAAAATCCTCGACCCAAAAGTTTGAATTTGATGTATTTCATTGCGATAGGGAAAAAATCCTAAAGCAATGCGGTCTTGGATGTAAAATCCTCAACCCCAAAAGTTTGAATTTGATGTATTTCGGTGCGATGGGAAAGAATCCTAAAGCGAGTGCGGTCTTGGATGTAAAATCCTCGACCCAAAAGTTTGAATTTGATGTATTTCGGTGCAATAGGGAAAGAATCCTAAAGCGAGTGCGGTCTTGGATGTAAAATCCTCGACCCGAGAGTTTGAATTTGATGTATTTCGGTACGATAGGAAGAGAATCCTAAAGCGGTGCGGTCTTGGATGTAAAATCCTCGACCCAAAAGTTTGAATTTGATGTATTTCGGTGCGATAGGAAGAGAATCCTAAAGCGGTGCGGTCTTGGATGTAAAATCCTCGACCCAAAAGTTTGAATTTGATGTATTTCGGTGCGATAGGAAGAGAATCCTAAAGCGGTGCGATCTTGGATGTAAAATCCTCGACCCAAAAGTTTGAATTTGATGTATTTCGGTGCAATAGGAAGAGAATCCTAAAGCGGTGCGGTCTTGGATGTAAAATCCTCGACCCAAAAGTTTGAATTTGATGTATTTCAGTGCAATAGGAAGAGAATCCTAAAGCAGTGCAGTCTTGGATGTAAAATCCTCGACCCAAAAGTTTGAATTTGATTGAGGTTTGATGTGAGATCTGGAAAGATTGAATTTGAGATTTGGAAGAAATTTGGAATCTGGAAAGATTGAACTTGAATTTGATTGAGATTTGGTTTAAGATCTGGAAGATCGAATTTGAGATTTGATAGAGATTTGGAATCTGGAAAGATTGAATTTGAAATTTGGAAGGGTGAGTTTGAACTCGGTTGAAATTTGATTTAAGATTTGATTTGAAATTTGGAAGATCAAATTTGAAATTTGATTGAGAATTTGATTTAACATTTATGTTGATTTTGTTTATCTTTTAATACTTCAAATTTTATTTTATCGTTTATTTAATGTTCATGTGAATTTGGTGTTTGTCATTTTTTTTTTAGATTTTTCTTTTTAAGGAAAGTTTTCTTTTATTATTATTTTTTTTAATCATTTTCTGTTCTTTGTTCGAAGTTCATTTAACTTTAATGGCGTTTCCCAATCAATTTGCACAAAAGAGGTGAAGGCCAAAAATGTGACATGGTCACTTTCATTCCAATCATGCAGAAGATACATCATACATCTTGATACGGAATATATTTCATACAATCCATGTAAACTCAAAACGGATTGTGTATGATCTTTGTTGATCCATCCAAAGAAGCATACGTCAAAAATCCATGTACGAATAGTGGGGTACATGGTCGATATCATCACCTTCCAAGCCATCCTTGGCAAGGATGCCGTATGGATGTACATTGGAGGTGTGATATTTTCCATGTAACTCACGGCTCGTAAGGCCGGAGGCTCTCTAGCTCCGGGTCACATGCTGGAAATGGTAAGGTGTCTTTCTGTCGTCCATCCTTCGAACGTAGCCGAGATCCGCTTCATCTGGTACTCACGGTATGCAATGCTTAGCGATATACTGCTCCGTTGCCCTTCGGTATCATGACGGAACCTACCGGTAAAGGTATCTTTGCCGGCCCTCGGAACTCACCCGGACTCGCTATCCGGAGGTCGGATCCGAACATGATGTTACACTCGCTCGGGAAAGAGAGCGTGCGAAAGGTCGACAAAGTCGTGGTGATCTATGTGTGGGGGTATGCGGTCACCCTGTTTGTAGATGTTGATGATGCGGCTATTGGGTATGCAATCTGCTGCGCAGTACCCTCCATGTTATCAATCTCTTTACCATTCTCTTGATGATCGATGGCATCGGATCCACTTGCCCATGACGGAGTATTCCGGTGGGTTTCCCTTCCTATCCTCCGCAAAGTTGTAACGGCATCCACATTGTATTGTGATTCTTCCTTTCCACGGCATCCATCTCCGGGGTTCGAGTATGTATTTTCCCTCGGGCGGCCCGCTCGGCCCATTCTTTTCAAATCCCGGATGCAATCCACGATTTCTTCGTTGTTCATACTGCGAGAATACGTACGTATGTAGCTCGAGGCCCTCTAGTATATTGATTCTTACGCCTCTAATTCTCTCGAAGTATTCAAAGGTTTTCTTTTCAACATTCGCATTCTCTCTAGCTCGTATTCGGAATGATCGCGGATGGCGAGGCATCGGTGACATACTGTGGAATGTACGGTTCAATCCCTTCACGTTCTCCTGCATACCTCGGCTCCTCAGGGATGATGCCTGTCGAGACATCCCCTGGGGTTACTTCTGCAACAAGGTCATGCATCATTGGTGGTTTTATCTGGTGGCGTGGTAGCCTTCTTTCTTCTGGTCTTCGAAGATTTCCACCAGTTCTTTCTCGTCATCCTAGGAGCTGGCCTCCTTTCTTCGGGTTCCTGGTGAGCCGGTGTCCTTGAAGTGTATGCACCGACATTAGCAAGCTTGTCTCGTCGCGCCGGTCCGCGGCTAGTTTTGTTAACATCTTACGGATACGGCGATTCTTATTTCTTCGTTGCGTTGCTGTGAGAGTAGCTCTTCGAACTTCTTGAATCTCCGTGGGCGCGGCGGCGACAAGCTGCCCTCTCGCTGTAGCGACTACAGACTTCATTTTCTTATCTTCTTCAATGTTTGTCTTTCTTTTCTTGTTGCTGGATTGGTGGCTTGGGCCACCCACTTTCATCATTGTATGTCCGGGCAGTTCTTCTCGGTCAACCGGGACCCAGTCACTTTCCTCGTACTGTAGGCCTGCTGGTGCGAAATCCGAGTCAATCTCGATTACCGCTCCATCTTTCACCCTCTTTTCATCGAGTGCAAGGCTTACGCCATTCTTAAAGTTCAAGACCAACCGCCCGCTCGACATTTCCCTGCGAAAAGACAAGGAAAAGGATCGAGGTGCGTACTAAGAACAAGAACATTAAGAAAATGTTTATTAAAGACATTTTTTTATTCTTATATTTTTAAACTTAATAGGAATGAAGTGGGATAAGATCGGAGTAAGAGATTTTGATTTGGAAAAGAAAACAAGGAAAATTTTATTATCGAGATTTTATTTATTTTAGCACATTTTATTATTTTTGGGTTCGGACCCGGTCATAAGTAATCACTTCGACCGTGCTTCTAGGGATGGAAAGTTCATTCCTTCGAAACATCGGGTAGTGTAATACTTTTTCAAGTATCGTCCATTGATCGGAAGCATATGTCGTTCTCCACGGCAATTCACTAGGCGATAGGAACCTCCCGAGTATACTGCTTCGACCACAAACGGTCCTTCCCGAGTGGGTTCAAATTTTCCTCCTATCTTGCGGTGTGCAAGAATAGGTCTTTGAGAACGAGAACTAAATCACCAACTTTGAAGGTTCTTGGGCGGACCGGTTTGTCATGGGCTTGAACCATCTTAGCTTGGTATAGTTCTAAATTCTGCTGCATGCTGCAAGTCTTTTTCCTTCCGGGCTCTCTAATTCTTCGAGTCGTAATTTGGCGTTTTCTTCGTTGTGATTTTATTTGCAACTGCAATTACGAGTGAAGGAAGCTTGGACTTCTAAAGGTAACACTTGCCTCGGACCCATACACCGGAGCGTAAGGTGTAGCTTGAGTAGGAGTTCGAAGGTTGTCCGGTAGGCCCATAAGGCTTCTAACAACTTCTCGTGCCAATTTCTCTTATTATCGTCCAAGGTTTTCTTTAAAATTTGAACGAGAGTTTTATTAAAAGCCTCAGCAAGGCCATTTGCTCTTGGGTAGTAAATTGTTGAATATCGCCAGTCGATTCCGTGTCTCCTGACAAAATTGTTGATTTGCGTGCTTCTGAATGCTGATCCATTATCCGAGATGATCTGCGCGGCACCCCGAAACGGTAGACAACTTGGTTCTTAAAAAGCGTAGCACGTGGTGTGCTTTCACTTCTCCGAGTGGAGCCGCCTCCGCCCACTTGGAAAAGTAATCTGTAGCCGCAAGAATGAAGCGATGTCCTTTTGACGACGGTGGTTCTATTGGACCCACTATATCCGGTGCCCCGACATTCAAATGGCCATGATGCGATTGTCGGATGTAGCACATTTGGAGGTTGGTGTAGAACCACTCCGTGCACTCGGCACGCGATGACGGCTCTTGGCGATTTTCATGCGGTCGGTCATCATCGAGGGCCGGTAGTACCCTAGTCTTTTAATTTTCATCTTCATCTTTGGACCCGATCGGTGAGCGCCACGAGTCCCGAATGTATCTCTTTAACAATTTCACGGGCCTCGGACACCGCTAGGCATCTTAGCCACATTTGATCAAAAGACCTTCGTATAACGTGTTGTTTATTAATGCGTAGGACGAGTTCTTTTCTTGATCCGATGGGCTAACGACCTATCATCCGCGGTTTTCTGTTTGCGGGTAATCTATTAATGGTTGTCGCCGATCTTCCGTGTTTTCTACATCACTGTTGCTAACCGATCCTTTTTCTTTTCGATTTGTGTATCGTGTCTATGTCGAAGCTGTGACAGGACCCGACGTCCGTGAACCGACACTTCCGACCGATTCATCTTGCAAACAGGCAAATTCTTTTGCGAGACGAGCTAGCGCATCCGCTAAAGCGTTTTCTTCTGGGAATTTTGTAGATTGTCACATTTGGAATCCGTTCCAACGGCTATATGGCATACCTGGAAGTATTGCTCGAGTCTTGGCTTTAAAATTCCGTACCGTCCGGCGATCCGTTGAATGATTAACCGTGAATCCTCGTAGATGTTGATGTCCGTTATCCCCATTTGCATGGTTAATTCCAGTCCCGTTATGAGGGCTTCGTATTCCGCTTCGTTGTTTGTACATGGTTCCGTCGAGTGGTAGGAGTATCTTAACATCCCCGCTCCGGTGTTATAAAGATTAGCCCGATTCCCGCCTTACCGGGCACTATCACTTGCGATTCTTCGTCTTTGTGCGCCGAAGATGCTCCGTCAAAATATAATTCCCAACGTCGATCATCAAGGTCTTCTAGGTTCATTATTTGTTCATCCGCGGATCGTCATTGAGAGGAGATTCGCCGGCAAAGGGTGTGTCATGAGGAAGTCCGCGGGACTTGTCCTTTTACGGCACGGAGAGGCACGAAAGTTATATCGAATTGCAATAATATCATCGACCATCCGGCAAGTCTGCCGGAAAGCGTTGGGCGGGTCATCGAGTATTGCAATGGATTAAACTTCGAGATCGGGTTGACCTTATGAGAAAGCATGTAATGCCCGAGCTTTTGAGCGGCGAAGATCGGGGACAAACAATGCTTTTCAATTGCGGGATACCTTATTTCCGTCGGCAATGAACGACGGCTTAAGTAGTAAAGAGCATTTTCTTTACCCTCATCATTGACACAGGCTAACGGGGCTCCGAGAGAGTCGTCTAAAGCCGCGGTATAAAGTATTAGCGGTCTACTCCGAGGCCAGGGGCTGCTAAGACGGGAGGTGTCATTAAGTATTGTTTAATGTCCTCGAAGGCCCTCCGGCATTTCTCTTCCCAAATAAATTTGGCGTCCTTTTTAACTAGTGCCGAGAAAGGCTGACACCTACACTGACGGGTTTGAGATAAAGCGTCGAAGATATGCCGGCTTCCTTGAAAAGATCGTAGTTGTTTTAAGGTTTTGGGAGGCGGCATTTCTAAGATGGCTTTTATCTTTTCCGGGTCGATTTCAATTCCACGATGTCGGACAACGATTCCTAAGAATTTCCTTGAGGTGACACCGAAGGCGCATTTTAAGGGATTCATCTTAAGGTTAAATTGTCTTAATCGTTCGAAAACAATTCTCAAATCATACAAGTGGTTGTCCTTTATTTTGCTTTTGATGACCACATCGTCCACGTAGCATTCGACTTGATTATGGATGAGATCATCAAAAATTCTTGTCATTGCTCTACGGTAGGTTGCTCCTGCGTTCTTCGATCCGAATGGCATCACGGTGTAACGAAAATACTCCGATCGGCGTTCGAATGCTCGTAAGCTTTTCGTCTTCTGGAGCCATTTTTATCCGGTTGTATCCCGAAGATCCATCCATGAATGAGAATATTTCATGTGTTGAAGCAATGTCGATCATTAATTCGCAGGATCGGTAGAGGAATTCGTCTTTTGGACATGCCTTGTTTAAATCTCCGAAATCCACACAAATTCGATCCGACCATTCTTCTTCCCGATCGGTACCACGTTGGCTAACCAAGTCGGGTATTGTTCTTCACGGACAAATTTAGCGTCTATTAGCTTTTTAACTTCGACTATGACTTGTTGTTCGATTTCTAGACGCATTCTTCGGGACCTTGTCCGGACGGGACGAAGTAGGATTCACTCCTAGCTTATGGATCGCGACCTCCGGAGCTAATCCCGGCATTTCATCGTAGCTCCAAGCAAAACGAGTCTTTAAATTCCATTAATAACTTGATTATTTCTTCGAGTCTTCTTTATTGAGTAAGGAGCTAACAAAGGTAGGTTTAGGCTCTTCGCTAGTACCTAAGTTAACTTCCGTTAACTCATCTATCGTAGATTTGATTTCTTCTTCGAATTCTGGTGGAGCGTTTCCAATTTGCAAATCTTCGAGTTCTTCTGCGGTTTCCATACGGTTTTCATTAGATTCGCAGTGACAACCAAGCAAAATTCGGTATCATCAACCGATCCTACCGTGCCGAATCCGAGACCATGTTTTGAGTTGGGTGGACGACCGGAGTTATTCCATAAATTTTCAAAACGTTGTGATTGACCTTTTGTCCATTGTACGAGTAAGAAACCACGCCGAATTAAATTTTGAACACAAGGAGAGTACCACTCAAAAGGCAATTCCATTAATTCTGATGAAGTAGCATCTTCAAGTTGTACATTATTTTCAGTTTTGGAGGAAGAAGCACCACGGTAGAATTTGATGGGTTTTGCACCACCGCTACGTACCTCTTTGACCTCCATACCCTCAATCTTATTAGAATGGATCGGGGTCAGGGTCATAGTATGTACATAGTGGTTAATCTTCTCGTACATTGATTTGTATTCTTCATTCTTCTCATCTTCAAGAGGGATTCTGAATTGCGGCTTCTTCCGACTTATTGTCGCTGCTTCTTGTTTGATTTCTTTTTCTTCTTCGTAACTATCTTCCCAATCGACATTGATGGTCGGTTTCCTCTCGTCCGATCGTCCTAATGTCTCTACCACGACCTCGTCCCCGGCCTCGACCTCGGATGCGAGTTGTGGAGAAATCTTCACCATCTCGCCGTAAGGGAGTGGTGAGTGACTCGTTGGACTAGAACTTCGGGTTCTTCGTTGTCCCGAGCTTTCTTTGCTTCATTTGTTATGGTATCTCTCGGAGAAGATCGTTTTCTTCGGTGGTGCATAATAAGCTGCATCCTCGTGGATTCCAATTTCATGTACGGAGAACGGTTGTAAGTCACCTTTGATGCACTGTTCCCCTCCATCGTAGTATTTGATGCATTGATGTAGAGATGATGGTACCATCCTGTTTTCATGTATCCATGGTCGGCCCGATAGAGCGTTGAATGACGTTTCGAATCAATTATGTGAAATTTCGCGGTTGTCTTTGCTAAGTCACCGGTCTTCATTAGCGATGTTATTGAGCCGAGGGCTCTTTCTCCTTTACGGTTGAATCCTCTTAATAACATTTTGTCCGCCTCGAGCTCGCGGGCATCAATTTCCAAGTATGCTAGCGTTCGAAGATTCATTATATTGATTGATGCTCCTGGATCTACCAATACTGCGGAGAGTGTAAATTTTCCGATTAGTAATCGAAATGTACAACGGTCGGTTGTGGTCCGTCGTCCCAAGTAATAAGTCATTGTCCGTGAAGGTAACACCTCATTGTTCCTTTAACGAGCAAACCTCATCTAAGGAATCTCCGGCCATTTGAGCTAAGCAAATTTCCGGATCAAGTAAGGCCTTGATCAGAGCTTCTCTCATCTCCTTTGATAAGATGAGAGCGTCGTAGATGCTCGGTTGGTCGGTAGTTTCCTAAGATGGGCTAGCACGTTGTAGTCCACTTTGTTTTCATGTGTCTCTGCTTCTTCTCGAATGGGTATTTCTTCTACCGGGGTTGGTTCTTCCCGAACAACCACACGCTTTCCTTTGTCTTTTGGACCCATTCTCGGAGGTAGAACTTTTCCACTTCTTAAGTTGACTTCTGTAATTTCTTCTGAATATATTGTTGAGCTTGCCGGTGTCTCTTCTTGAATCGGAATGACGGGCTCTTCCGGATTAGCTTCAGAGTCTGAAGGCTCTAACTCTATCGTGACTGGAGCTCCTCGAAACTCGCAGATAGATTCGTTGCTTGTTGAACTCTCGTAGCCTCCTTGATGGATGTCTTCTTCATTATTTTGCTTGTCGAGATCGTGTATGATTTGAGAATTGTCGTTGGTATCGAAATCGATATCCGGATTATCGTTAGTTACGTAATCGTTAGAAACGATCAAAACGTAGCCAACGCCATCACCCTTATCATTATATGATCCCACCGAAGTGAGCAGATAATCATACAGAGTCAGGGGTTCGAGGGATTTCTCCCCGAATCGGAAACAACTATCCTAGGATAAGCAGCCCCTAGTCTAGCCTTAGGTGCCTCGGTCTTCTCTTCTTCGTCGATTTTCTTCTTTTCTTCAATCGTCTCCTGTTGAGGTGGTTCTTCCATCGCAAGTGATAGTACCGGCTTAACAGGTTTCAAACTCTGAATTGAAGCTCGCACCGAAGCGGTTTGGATGCTGTCTAAAATCTTTTTTGAAGACCTCGTCCAAGCGGTAGTCCATCCATCGTCAGTCGTATAGGGATCTATCGGAATGATGGGATCAATCGAGATAACATTGACGGAACCTCCTTTCTGGGGTTCCTTCATGTACTCCTTCGGGATCGTTATATTCCCTTTCCGAAGGTTGTCATTTAGCCAACTTTTGAAGGTAATGCAATCTTCTATTTTGTGTCCAAGCATCCGGTGGTAAGGGCAAAAGTTGGGATCACCTTTCTTGTTGACTTCCTCTGGTCTTTTAGGCTCTGGCAGCTGGAAATCTGGAGTCTTCATCAGACTACGGAACATTTTCGGCACTGCTTCATTCTTGAACGTATATTCTCTACTCAAAAGCTCCCTTAATGTACGTTGCGGACGAGGTGGTTGTTCATACTTGCGGAGATGACCGATAGCCGGGCCGGGGTTGCTGGTAATTCATGTTGTGGTTGCTGCGGCCGTTCTGGTGGTATTTGCATCGGTTGCTTGCCTTTGTCAACTGCTGCAACGATCCCGGATTTCTTTTCAAAAGTCTTTACAGGCTTTTGTTTATCTGTTTTGTCGGTGAAACTTAATTGCTTTGCCTCCTCTTGTAAGCTTCCGGCCTTGCTTAACAACTTCTCGAAAGTCTTAATAGTAAATCCCTTGAGGAGAAGTGCTATCGGGCCGTGAATGCTTTTTAGTAAAATTCCGATCGCATGCTTCGTTCTTGCGAGTTGTGGTTCACACTTCATGCTTAAGTTCCTCCATCGAAGTATGTAATCCACCAAAGTTTCATTCGGCTTCTGTTTCTCTACCACTAAATCGCCTATAGTGATGTGGTGTTGAGCTCCGGCGAATCGCTTGATGAAGAGGTTCTCTAGCTCTGAGAACGTCTTCACCGAACCATTTGGTAATTCTGCATACCAGTCGAAGGTGATTCTCGACGGATCGTCGACGAGCTGTCGGAAGAGTAGTGCATCGCTCCCGCCGGCATTGCAACAATCGGCACGAAAGTGTGCCACATGCTTGTCGGGGGTTCCCGGTTCCGTCGAAGGTCTTGAACGGAGGTGGTACGAAGCCTTTCGGGTATTGGACAGCGTCGAATTCTTGCAGGTAAGGTCTACCGTCCGAATGGATGTCCCGCTCTTCGATTGTGCTAAGGCTTCTCGCATCTGTTGTTCCACCGAGTTCTTGATATCCTTTTCGGGAATCATACTTTGTGTTGTATCCTTTTCAGTGATCATCCCCATTGACGGACGTAATCTCCTTTCCTCCGTCTACAATGTGAATGACCTCCGGGGTGTCTCCCTTTGTGGTTGTACTTGACTCCGGAGAGTGGCCGGAGCTACGGCCATCTCTTCCATCCTTTTCGCCATTTGAGCGATCGTGTCGTCTTTTCTCGACGTCGCCTTCTCATCGGTTCGGCTCTTCTCTTTCGCGGCTGCGGGAGCACCTTGCGAAGCCGATGAAGCTCGTGTCTCGACCATGTTGATTTCGCGTATTCGTCGTCCATGAATTCCGATGAATCAATCTCGTCTCCGAACTTTTCTTCTCTTTCTTTTGCCGATCGTCGAATATCGGTTCTCGACTTTTCCAAGGCATCTTCTAGCGGGGCTTTCGTGTGTCTTCGTGGTTGTCGTGCGATAGGCTGCCGGGTCCCCTTCTCACGAGTCCCCTTCATCGCGGTAGCACTTTCTTCGCATTCAAGTCTCCCGGCGAGACTTTCTTTCTCGAGTCTGTCGTTTCGATCTCAACGCCCAGGTAGTGGGACGCCATACCATCCTTCGGCAGCGGAAGGTCTAGGACCGGATAGTACGTCGGCCAAATGCTTCGGAAGGTGGTATCCTCCCTAATTTGTAATCCCGAGACGACAACGGGTGGACTAGCCTTCATTCTTTTACTTGGCTTTTACGTCATGATGGCGGGTTCTACTCGGGGCCCAGACGGGATTTGACCGGCACCCGCCCTATCCTTCGTAGAATTTCGATACGGGGCGAGTTTTCCTTCTTTGCTAACTTTTCTACCAAAGTTTGTAGTCGAGCAAACGGCGTAGTTCTAGTTCTTTTCTTGCGGCTATCGTTGTAATATGCGGGTCGTGGTAATGTGGCGGCAATCTTGCGAATATTTTCTTCATCTTTTGCGGCGGAGAGGGGATGAAACCTGCTTCCTCCCAAGAGTGGTATGTATTCGAGCGGCGGTGTATATTCCGGCGAGTTCTGGAATTTCCTCTAGAAAAGCAATTTCGGCGGCTCCGGCTTCTTTAGCGATCCTTCTATTTCGTTTCTCCTTTGGGTCTTTGTCGGTGACGGAATCTTTGAAGCCGGACTCGATTTCGAAAACAGAAGGTCTTACAGGAAGATCTGTACCCTCCACGGTAACAAGTCCATCATAATTCTGGATTTCTTTCCCCTTTGATTTAGATAAAGTCGGGGTAGGTGCAGAAACAACTAAACCAGTGGGGGTAGAGATAACGGTCCTTCTATGGACATCGGTACTCCTCCTAGTCGGGATCCTTTGCAGGGGAGGGAATTCTTGGGTTGACCTAAGGTTGAACTCGAGCGGCGGCTCCTCGGCTTCAGATACCTTGTTCATCGGTGCAAAGAGGGAGACGTCGGTGATCTTGACGTTCGTGTTTTCAAATCCTTGTCCAAATCGGATGATTCCATTGTCGGGCGACTCATCCTTGTAAACGGCGAGATCTAGTCCATTGGTGAAGGAGAAAATCAACTTCGGGGCTTCCATTTACGCGGGTAGATTCCGGTTGTCGATCCTAAGTTATGCTTCTTTTCTTTAGGACGAAAAGAAAGGAATTGAAAAGAGTCCGAACTCATTCTTGTTCATGTATTTATAAGAAGGAATCACTTATTAAAATAATCACTTATTAGAGGGTTTGTTTATTCGGAACGGAGTGTTCAAAGGTGTAGAGAAGGTAAGGAATCGAATCGGAGTTGGAAAGGAAAAGAGAGTCTTAAGCAAGACCTCTCGACTCGAAGGATCACTCCTAAGCTAACACCTATTGGGGTCCACCCCACCTCGGAAATGAGGTAAAAGGATCTCGGAACCTCTCTCGTTTAGGGGTGTCTAAACGAGTGGCTCCTAAATCCGAGAGAATGTTGGTTATACTTGTTCAAGGTACAAATGAACATAGTATCCCAACGGAAGAAGGGTAGTTTGATCCATAAGGGACATGGATGCACTACCGATTTTTGAAAGCGGAATTGTCGATTAGAATGGAGAGAGGAATTGTCCCACGTGGAGTCGCCGAAATTGTCGGCATATTTTTAGGTTATGTGATATTTTAAAAAGGGGTCGCCTGACAGAAGTTGTCGGCGAATTTTAAATTTAATTTAAATATATATATAATTTAGAAAGTAGTATTTAATTTTGAAAATAATTTTAAATTTGAAAATTTTAAGATATGAAATCAAACCGATCTCACATCCCAAATAGTTTATATAAACGAGCGCCACACCACAAACCGTGTATCTATCCCGAAGAATAGACACACTTTGCTTGATGATGGGGCTCGGTTAAATAAACTAGAAGATTTGTGACATCCGTTTGGTCCGCGAACCAATTTTATAAGCCGACAAATTCCACGCTTAATATGAAACTATTAAACGGGGTTTATATTACTCAGGTTCTTTAAAATTCCCTATAAGGGCAAGCCCCTATAGTTAATTACATCTTAAGTGACGGGAATCACCTAAGAAAACTCTCGATAATAATCAATAATTCTGCTCTCGAGAATTTCGAAGTTTAAGTTTTCAAAGGATTGAATTTTTGAAATTTCAAAAGGGATTAGCTCGAATTTGGAACATTTTATTTTGGGAATTCAAAGGAAGAAAAGTAGGAGAAATTACGGATTCGAAGCGAACTTCGGTAATCCCCCGACTATCCTATTGTTTGGCTTGGATTTAGGACAGTCCTAATGTTTATTTAATGTTTTAATCTTGCAATTTTAATTAATTAGGGCTTATATTTATATGATAGAATCATACAAATAGCTCGGAAGATATGAGGGTTTATGTCGTATCGGACGACTACCTCGGAATCCTAAGACCGAGTTAGGGCTTAATTTGCAATGCAAATGCCTAACGAAGAGTTGAGGATTTATGTTGCACTCGGCAAACTACCTCGAAGTCCTATGGCTTTGTTGTTTAATTCTAGGAAAGTTTTGTCGAAGTAGATTCGAAGTTTTCTCGACGACGATGGCCGTGCTGCCCACCATGCTCCGAGCTCCTTGTTGTTGCGAGAGGTTTAGTTTTAGAAATCATAAATCAGGGGATGAGAAAAGTATTCCGGTTTAGAGAAGTCTTAATTTCCAAGTGTTTTTTTTTGTGTTTTAATTAAAACAAATCTTAAAGTTGATTATAACAACATCGGTTAAGATCCACGGTTCCATCCTTCCGGCATCATTCTTTTTATCGGATTCACTTAGTCCAGATGAATTTGCTAAACTCAACTGAATGGTTCCACACTTTCATTTAGACCGTGGGAAATCCCGTTAGCAACACGTAGGTTACATCATCCGAGGTATTCCCGATCATCCAACAAGACGTTTTAATTTAGTTATAGTTGTAGTTTTGTTGTTCTGTTTGTGATTAAATTTTGAGTTGCTTTATATTTTGAAATGTTGTGGAGGTGAATTTTATCTTGTAGTGTCTTTTAGTTTAGTTATGGGTTTCAGTTTTGGTTTACGTCCTAAAGGTGTAGGTTTTCATGCAATTGTTGTTTATCATGCGAGAAAAATAAGTGCGATGCGATTAAATAAATTGCAATAAAATAAATTGCAATAAAATAAAAGCGTACTCGGAGGGTCTTCCCGTCATCCCAAGCTGCACTTAAAACACAATTTAGAGCATTTAAGCATTCATAGCAACTTCCTAGGTAAAGCTAAGGGAAAGGGTTATGGTTTTCTACCAAGTTCCTAATCCTATAGCTAGTCATTTCCTATGACGTCTAGGTTCTTTGTGTTTTTAGTTTGAGGACGATTTTCTTCATCAAAGTATAACTAAGTTCAATTGTTCTTATAAATATCCTATCATATTGAGGAAGTGCTTAGGAAGGGTCCTAAACATCTTTTCAATATTTCTAGGATTGTTTTAAGTCCAAATGAATTTAGTTATATAAATGAATCGATCGTCCGAGGTTTTCAATTTTTGTTAACTTGCTCAGTGAACTAGGATATTTGAATGTCCTATAAGTGAAGTAACATTTCATTTTATATTCCATTTAGGAGTTATGATAATTAAAGCTTTTAAGGGCAAAATGATATTTAATGATTTGTGATTCAAATTTAAGTTCAAATTAATGATTTAAGTTTGGAATAGTGTTCAAGTTATTTTAGATTTATTTTTTGAGTTCTTTATGTCTTAGGTGATGTTATTTAACTCAACTTAATTCAATTTAATTTAATTTAATTTAATTTAATTTAATTTAATTCAATTTAGTTTGATTTGATTTAATTTAAATTAATTTAATTTAATTTAATTTAATTTAATTTAATTTAATTTAATTTAATTTATTTAATTTTATTTATTTGATTTTATTTAATTTAATTTAATTTAATTATTTAATTTTATTTAATTTAATTTAATTTAATTTTATTTAATTTACTTAATTTAATTTAATTTTTAATTTTATTTATTTAATTTAATTTATTTAATTCATTTAATTTAATTTAATTCAACTTTTAATCTTAATTTAATTTAATTTAATTTTAATTTAATTTACTTAATTTAATTTAATTTTTAATTTTAATTTATTTTAATTTTAATTTAAATTTTTGAAGGAGTTTAATGATTTAATTTTAGTTTAATGATTAAGTCTTTTAATATTTTAAATTTGAGTTATCATTTTAATTAAGAGTTGAATATTAATGAGATGATTAAATTTAGGGATTTTTAAATTAAAGAATAAGTCTCTTCCTAATAATATCCCTATTTTAATAATTCCAATTTTATTATTCTTCCAAATTTAATCAATTATTTAATTAAGGTTTAATCATTTTAAATTGCTTAATGGGTTTCTACCCTTTAATTATTTAAATTTCAATCATCCAAATCAGATTAGGATCAAATATTTTACTTGTTAATTTTTTTATTAAACCTAAAGTTTTAATTAAGGGTTAAAATTTTAATTACCATCTTGCCCTTTAAGCTCAATAATTTTATAACTCACTAAATTGAACTCAAATGAACTTGAAATTTTTATGTGACTTCACTCATATGTCAGTAAAGACATGAGAGGAGAAAATGTGATTTTTTTGTATTTAAGTTATTTATATAATTATTTTTAGTAGAAAATAGAGATTTTCAAGGAAAATTTGATAACATGACCAAGGGTAAGTTTCTGTCCTTAAGAAAATTAGGGGACATTCCCAATGACCAGAGGACCACTTGGACTAAATCTTGTAATTTTTTGAATTATATTTTATTTATTAGAATTATTTTAAGTTTTAGAGTGTTAATTAATTTAAAAATAAAATAAATGTTGAAAAATGAATTTTATAATTTTTAAAATTCTCTCTGATATCAAGGATTCCATAGAACCAAATTTTACAATTTTCTGATTTTTTCTTTGATTTATTATAATTATTTTGGTGAACATGCTAGAAAATACATTTTTTTAATTTTAAAATTACCCTAGAGCTTTAAAATTTAATATCTCACTAAATAGACCTAGGAAAAATATGGGGTTTGTTCCTAAGTGATTAAAATTCAAAATGTGACACTTTGGTGAATTTTATTATTTTTGTGATTTTTATTATTTTTTAATTATTAAAAATATTAAAATAATATTAAAAATCAACTTTTTTAGAAAATTGAAATTTTAATTTTCTTAAACTCCCCTGATATCAGAGAGACTCCAAAACCAATTTGGTGAATTTTTGAAAGATATTTTGAAAGTTATGAATTTTTAAAGTTTAAAATGACTAAGTGGCTTAACCAACCCGATTAGTGGGGCTAACCAAGTCCGATTGACCTCAAATTTTTATGGTGGGTTCCTCTGATCCTAAAGGTTAGTGGAGAATTGATTTCAAGTCAATTTGATGTATGGTTAGCTCTAATTAATTAGAGACCTATTTTGGGTGTTTAAGCCGATTAGGGTTATTTTAAGTGAATTAACTCAAGTCCTATTTTTCCTAGGGTTCTCTGGTCATAAGGAACATCACCAAATTTTCCTAGAATTTATTACACAACATGCTATTTATTGGAATTAAAATACTCTAAACGGTGACATGAATTTGAAAAATCAATAACTCTTCATAGGGATGGCCTCCGACTTTGGAAAATTCAGGGAATGTTCCCAAATTCGGAGGCTTCGAAAGCCCTATGGTCTCATGCCATGGTGAATTGTATGAATGCATGGAGAATTAAAACAATGCGGGGAGTAAATAATTAATTAAAAATAAAATACTGGACAAAATTAATTAATTTCTTTTCCACATTATTCTCCTCTGTTCACTCGAGCGAGAGGATATTTTTATTTTATTTTTATGATTTTCCTACACAAAGTTATGAATTTTTGAAGTTTAGGGAATTAAATAAATAGAAAATACCCCTAATTTTCTACTTATCCACGCGGCGCCCGGTGAAACATCGGCAGCTCCGAAGTGCCGCGTGGCGCGCTCCCATTCGACGCCGCCATCCGCGTCAGCGCTTCCGGGACCCGCTGTATCGCTCCGTCCTCTGATCCGACGCGATCCTGGCCGTCCGTCCGCGCGTGTATTAAATGGACGGCATCCGTTCATCGTCCCCGAGCGTCCTCACCCGAGAGCCGTCCACACTAAATCCCTAAGATCTCACTCGATACTCGACGGATTTTCATGTTCTTATGCTCTATGGATTCGTCTTGAAGAGACGAACACATCTATACGGTTATCATGCATTGAAATTAAGGCATTTGAAATGGAGAATCTCCGGAAGCTCGGGATGAAGAATTAGTTCATACCTTTGCTCGGAGAAGTGTGGCTTCGATGCGAGAGTTGTTGCACCTTCGATTGGATCCCGGCGAGCTCCGAGATGAAGTCTCCTGGTCTGGTGAATTGTCTAGATGTGACTTCAACCAAGCCCGATCACAAAGCTTGGAGGCTGGAGCAACTGGGTGGCCTGGAGATGGGGCTTTTGCTGGTGGACACCTACCCTTGGTCTGGTGAAGGTGTAGATCCAATCAATTTGGGGATTGGCTCACTGTGGAGAAGTGTCCTGGTTTTGGGTGGAATTTCGACTACGAAATTGAGCTCGCGAGAGAAGAAATGGCGGGGGGATCTCACTGGGGATCAAGTGCTCTAAGTATGGAGAATGATCTGGAGCAATTTTGGCAGAGTTTCAGTAAGGTCTGTTTCAGCACCTCTCTTGGCCGTGAGGGTGAGGGGTTTAAATAGGAGAGGTTGGAGGGCCTCCCAGGGGAAGTTGAGGGCTGGGATCAGCTGCTCTTGGCTTGTGAAGAACGACCGTGGTGGCCATTGGGCATGGGGCGGCTCGGCGAGGAGAATTCCAAAGTTTGGCTCCTCCCGAGGTCTCGGCCATGGTGTTTTCCGGCGGCTCGGTGGGCTGGCCGGCCGAGCACTGGTCACCATCTTGTTCGAGTGGGTCGTGGCGGGGTTTGGTGCATTCGATTGAGGTTTGACATGTGTAAAGTGGTTGAATCAAAGTAGAAAGGGGAAGGGGCTATTTTAGCTTATTTTGGTCAACCCATGCAAATGGGTTGGGTGCACCTCCCCAAGACCCGGTTTTGGGCTGAGGAGGTCGGGTGGGTCAATCTCCCATGTGTGGTGGAGTCTCCATCGAGGATTAGGTGGCAAAGCATGGTTTAGAGTGTGACATGCTTAAGGTAAAAAAAGGCTTAAGAAGGATTAGGAAAGGGGGTCCTCCTTTTTCCATTAATGGCATGATCACATGTCAAACTCTCCATGGCTTCATGTGGCTTGTCCATGGCTTGCATGGCTTGTCTTTGGCTTAGGGAAAAGTTTAGTCAATTTCATAAAAATGGGTTTTAAGAATTTTGGATATTTTGGTGAAAATTTGTATGAAGCTTGATTTGGAATGGTTTGATGATGAATTTAGGACTTAGGTATTGAGTTTAATTGAAAGTATGATGAGGGGAAATATCATATGGGCTTTGGGACCAATTTTGGGCCTTTGGATGTGGTAAAGGATGGGCTTTTAAAATGGTTTAGGAAAGTGGGCTTTTGAATTTTAAAATGGATTTTGGGATGAAATTTTGGTAAAGGCTTGGGCCAAATAATTGTTGATTTTGGTTTAGGGATGTGTCATGAGAGGTTTGAAACAAATTTGAAGTGATTTGAGTTTGAATTGGGTTGGATATGGGCCTTTTTGGTAAAGAGGCTAAGGTGGGCCAAAATGGGCTACCATGGGCCAAAGTTGGGCTAGAGTTGAAATTGATGTAAAATAATTGTTGAGAAATGTTTATGGGAGTGTTTCAAAGAGGTTTTGGCTTTGGTTGGGTTTTGATTTTGAGGTTTGGGTCTATTTGGGCTAAGTTTGGGTTTAGGTCAAAAATGGGCCTTTTAGTTTTGGGTTGAATTTGAGTGGGGTTTGGATAAAAATCTTGGGCAAATCATGTTATTTTTTTGTTTATGGGGATGTCAAGGAAGGTTTAGAAAAGATTTGGGGTTAATTGGAGTTGAATTGGGTGAGTTTGGGTTAAGTTTGGGTCATGGGTCCAAATTGGGCTTTAAGGCCAAAAGTGAAATTGGATCCAAATGTCAATCAAATTAGACTTGGATTTGGTGTTGGGAATGTTGAATTGAAGTTTAGAATTGAATTGGACCAGAATTTGGGTCAATTGGGTAGGTTTGGTTTGACATTGGGTTCATTTTGAGTTAAAATGGGTCAAATTGGGGGTTTTGATAAAAGTGGGGTAAATTGACAAAATTGGCCCATGGTGTAGTTGAACAAAATGAAATTGGGAATATTTGGGATTTTCTGGAATTTTCTAGGAATTTTCTGAATTTTTGGATTTTTTGGCTAGGAGGGGTATTTTGGGTATTTGGAGGGTATTGGGAGGTATTTTTGGAATTTTTGATATTTTTGGGTATAGATGATCAATTTGAGTGATGTGGAAATGTTTGGGATTGGTTTTGAGGAATTTTGGGTGATTTGGAGATTTTTGGAAAATTTGGGTAATTTCAAGGGTTTTGGGTCGGTTAGGCGGGTGTAGGGTCCCGGGGGTCAAAAATTGAAAATTTGGAAAATTGAAGATTGGGTGAATGTAAGTGGAGTAAAATCATTTTGGTTGAGCCATGAAGCCATATCAAGCCCACATGAGCCATAAAGGGACTCATTTGAGGCATTCACTATGTTGTTCCTAACCCTCTAGCCGAGGGCTTAGGGGTTAAGGACCATCCATGTGAACCACCCGCATGAGTCGGGAGGTCAAATTAGGTATGGGTGTGTTTTTAGGAGGTGTGTGAAAGTGTAGTGTATAGGTGTAGTGTGTGTGTAAGTCGGCCCTTCACCGGACAGAGCCACCTGTAGGGCGATCCTGAGGCCAAAGAGTCCTATAGGAACTCATCCTTTAAACTTCCACATCCGATTTCAACCCTCTAGGTGATTAGGGGTCTACGATCGAGTTTGTGGAGTTTGCAGGGAGTTAAGAAGTGGTTTGAATTTCTAAGTGGTGGATCCCAATTCTAGTCTTCTAAGATAGTCAAAGGAAAAGCCTAAGGCTAGATCCTAAGTACTAAAGAGAAGAAGAGAAGACCTCATCAAAAATGAGGTCAACAGTTAGGTCAAGGGTTGAACTAGTGTTCCATGTGATGGTTATTTGGTCCAAAATTGACAGACGATTTTGACCAAGTTTGATTAACTTGACCATAGTTGACCAGTTTGATCAAATTTGACCAATTTAGTGTTTAAGCTGACACAATGGTCCAATTTGACCAATTTGGTGTCTGGCTTGACCTAACGTTTTAATTTTGACCAAGTTTTGACCAAAGTTTACCATTTTTAAGAGGGTTGACTAATTTGAACAAAGTTGACCAGTTTGACAAAATTTGACCATTTTGGAGTTTAGGTTGACCAAAAGGTCCATTTTGACCAATTTAGCGTCTAGGTTGACCAAATGGCTTAATTTAACCATGTTTGACCAAACACGACCATTTTGACCATGGTTGACCAATATGATCAATGTTGACCAATTTGATCAAAGTTGACCAATTTGGTCAATTGAATGTCTGTATTGACCAAATGGTAATCGACAATTTTGACCAAGTTTGACAAATTTGAACAAAGATGACGAGTGTGACAGAATTTAACCATTTTATTGTTTAGGTTGACCAAATGATCCATTTTGACCAATTTGGTGTCTGAGTTGTCCAAACGTTTCAATTTGACCTAATTTGTCCAAAGTTGACAATTTTGATCAAGGTTGACCAATTTTACCAAAGTTGACGAGTTTGATCAAATTTGACCAGTTGGGTCAATCTGATGTCTGTATTAACCAGTTCATTGTGGTACCTATTAGGTTATTTTAATCAAAGTTTGATGGTTATTTGGTGTTCCATGTGATGGTTATTTGGTCCAAAATTAACAGACGATTTTGACCAAGTTTGATTAATTTGACCATAGTTGACCAGTTTGATCAAATTTGACCAATTTAGTGTTTAAGCTGACCCAATGGTCCAATTTGACCAATTTGGTGTCTGGCTTGACCGAACGTTTTAATTTTGACCAAGTTTGACCAAAGTTTACCATTTTTAATAGGGTTGACTAATTTAAACAAAGTTGACCAGTTTGAATAAATTTGACCATTTTGGAGTTTAAGTTGACCAAACGGTCCATTTTGACCAATTTAGCGTCTAGGATGACCAAATGGCTCAATTTAACCAAGTTTGACCAAACACGACCATTTTGACCATGGTTGACCAATTTGATCAAAGTTGACAAATCTGACCAAAGTTGACCAATTTGGTCAATTGAATGTATGTATTGACCAAATGGTTATTATAGTAACTATTAGGTCATTTTAGCCAAAGTTTGACCAGTTAGGTCAATGGTTGACCTGGTGGTCAATGTGTTGGTCATTGGGTCCAAAATTGACTAGTTTATCCAAGTTTGACTAATTTGACCAAAGTTGACCAGATTTACCAAATTTGGCCAACTTAGTGTTTAGGTTGACCAAATGATCCATTTCGTCCAATTTGGTGTCTGGGTTAACGAAAATTTTCAATTTAACCAAGTTTGACCAAAATTAACCATTTTAACCAAGGTTGACAAATTTGAATAAAGTTATTTAGTTTGACCAAATTTGACCAATTTTGTTAGTTGGATGTTAGTTTGGTAATAATTTGGTTGCTTTAACCAAAGTTTGTCAAGTTAGGTCAAGGGTTGACATGGTGATCAATGTGGTGGCCATTGGTTCCAAAACTGACCATTTTAACCAAATTTATCTAATTTGACCAAACTTGTCTATTTTGACCAAATTTGACCAATTAGATGTTCAGGTTGACAAAATGATCCATTTTGACCTATTTGGTGTCTGGGTTGACCAAATGGGTCAATTTGACAAAGTTTGACAAAAGTTGACCATTTTGATCAGGGATGACTAATTTGACCAAAGTAGACCAGTTTGATCAAATTTGACCAATTGGGTCAATTAAATGTCTTTATTAACCAAATGGTTATTGTGGTAACTATTAGTTTATTTGAACAAATTTTTCACCAGTTAGGTCAAGGATTGACCTGGTGGTCTATGTGGTGGTCATTGTGTCCAAAATTGACCATTTTGACCAAGTTTGACTAATTTGGCCGAAGTTGTCTAGTTTGACCAAATATGACCAATTTAGAGTTTTATTTGAACAAATGGCCCATTTTAACCAATTTAGCGTCTGGGTTAACCAAAAGGTTCGATTTGACCAAGTTTGACCAAAATTAACCAATTTGACCTTGGTTGACCAATTTAATCTAAGTTGACCAATTTGGTCAATTGAATATTTGTGTTGACCAATTGGTTATTGTGGGAACTATTAGATTATTTTAACCAAAGTTTGATCAGTTAGGTCAAGGGTTGACCTCGAGATCATTGTGGTGGTCATTTAGTCTAAAATTGACCAATTTGACTTTTTTGAAAAAAGTTAACCAGTTCGACATAATTTGAAAAATATAGTGTTTAGGTTGACTAAATGATCCATTTAACCAATTTGGTTTTTGGGTTGACCAAATGGTTTAATTTGACAAAGTTCGACCAAACTTAGCCTTTTTTACTGGGGTTGCCGAATTTGACCAATTTTTACCACAAGTTTGTCCAAATTTGACCAAAGTTAACCACTTGGATGTTTATATTGATTAAATGGTTATTGCGGTAACTATTAGGTCATTTTAACCAAAGTTTGACCAGTTAGGTCAAGGGTTGCCCTGGTTGTCAATGTGGTAGTCATTGGGTCCAAAATTCACCATTATGACCAAGTTTGACTAATTTGACCAAAGTTGACTAGTTTGACCAATTTAATATTTTGGTTGACTAAAATGTCCATTTTCACCAATTTGGTGTACGGGTTGACCAATTGGTTAAATTTAACCAAGTTCGATCAAACATGACCATTTTTACTAATGTTGACCAATTTGACGAAAGTTAACCTGTTTGACCAAATTTCACAAATTGGGTCAATTGGATGTTTGTATTGGCCAAAAGATTATTGTGGTAACTATTATGCCATTTTAAACATGTTTGACTTGTTAGGTCAAGGGTTGACTGGTTATCAAGTGGTGGTCATTGGTTCCAAAATTGGTCATTTTAAACAAGTTTAACTAACTTGACTAATGTAGACCAGTTTGACCAAATTAGACCAATTTAGTGTTTAGGTTGACCAAATGGTCTATCTTGTCTAATTTTGTGTCTAAGTTGACCAAATTGTTCAATTTGACTAAGTTTGACCAAACATGACCATTTTGACCAGGGTTGACTGATTTGACATAAGTTGAATATTTTGATCAAATTTGACAAATGGGGTCAATTGAATGTTTAAATTGACTAAATGGTTATTATGGTAACTATTAGGTCATTTTAACCAAATTTATCCAATTAGGTCATTTGACCTGGAGATCAATGTGGTGGTCATTGCGTCCAAAACTGACTATTTTGACCATGTTTGACTAATTTAACCAATGTTGACTAGGTTGACCAAATTTGACCAATTTAGTGTTTAAGTTGACCAAATGGTCCATTTTGATCAATTTGGTGTTGGGCTGAACAAATGGTGAAATTTAACCAAGTTTGACCAAACATGACCATTTTGACCAGGGTTGACCAATTTGACCAAAGTTGACCAATTTGACCAAAGTTGACCAATTTGACCAATTGGATAAAAGTTGACCAAATTATCCAATTTGATGTTTGTATTGACCAAATGTTTATGTGCTAACTATTAGGTCATTTTAGACAAATTTTGACCAGTTAGGTTAAGGGTTGACATTGTCATCAATGTAGTGGTCATTGGGTCCAAAATTGAACATTTTGACTAAGTATGATTAATTTGACCGAAGTTGACCAGTTTTACAAAATTTGACTAATGTAGTGTTTGGGTTGACTAATTGGTCCATTTTGACCAATTTGGTGTGTGGGTTGACCAAATGGTTCAATTTGATCAAGTTTGATCAAAGTTGACCATTTTGCCGGGATTGATCGATTTCACCAAAGTTGACCAGTTTGACAAAGTTTGACCAATTTGGTTAATTGGATGTCTGTATTGACCAAATTGTTATTGTGGTAACTATTAATATTAGGTCATTTTAGCCAAAGCTTAACCAGTTAAATCAATGGTTGATCAGGTGGTCAAAGAGGTGGTCATTGGGTCCAAAATTGACTATTTTGACCTAGTTTGACTAATTTGACCAAAGTTTAACAATTTGACCAATTTAGTGTTTAGGTTAAGCAAACGGCCCATTTTGAACAATTTGTTGTCTAGGTAGTCCAAATGGTTCAATTTGTCTAAGTGTGACCAAAGTTGATCATTTTGAGCAAATTTAGCCAATTTTGTTAATTGGATATCTGTATTGACCAAATGGTTATTGGGCTAACTATTGGGTCATTTTAATCAAAGTTTGAACTGTTAGGTCAAGGGTTGTCCTGGTGGTCAATGTGGTGGTCATTGGGTCTAAAATTAACCATTTACCCAAGTTTGACTAATTGAAACAAAGTTTACTAGTTTGACCAAGTTTGACCAAATTATTGTTTAAGTTGACCAAATGGTTCATTTTAACCAAATTGGTGTCTGGGTTGATCAAATGGTTCAACTTGACAAAGTTTGACCAAAGTTAACCCTTTTGACCAGGGATGACCAATGTGAGCAAAGTTGACCAGTTTAACCAAAATTGACCACTTGGGTCAATTGAATGTCTGTATTGACCAAATGGTTATTGACGTAAATATTAGGTCATTTTAACTAAAGTTTGACAATTTAGGTCAAAGATTAACCTGGTGGTCAATGTGGTGGTCATTGGGTGGGTCCAACATTGACAATTTTGATCAAGTTTGACTAATTTTATCAAAGTTGACCAGTTTGACGAAATTTGACCAATTTAGGTTTTATGTTGACCAAATGGTCCTTTTTGACCAATTTGGAGTCTAGGTTGACCAAATGGTCTAATTTGACCAAGTTTTACTGATTTTAACCATTTTGATTGGGATTGACTATTTTGACCAATGTTGAAGAGTTTGACCAAATTTGCCCAATTGGGTTAATTGGATGTCTTTATTGATAAAGTGGTTATTGTGGTAATTATTAGGTCATTTTAACCAAAGTTTAACCAGTTAGGTCAAGGGTTGACCTAACATTCAATGTGGTGGTCATTGTGTCTAGAACTGAATTGACCAAGTTTGACTAATTTAACCAAAGTTGACTAAATTTGACCAATTTAGTGTTTATGTTGACCAAATGGTCCATTTTGGCCTATTTGGTGTTTGTCTTGACCATATGGTTCAATTTAACCAAGTTTGACAAAGGGTTACCATTTTGACTAGGGTTGGCCAATTTGAACAAAGTTAACCAGTTTGACCAAATTTGACCAAATTGGTCAATTGGATGTCTATATTCACCAATGGTTATTGTGACAACAATTTTGTCATTTTAACCGAAGTTTGACCAGTTAGGTCATGGGTTGACCTGGTGATCAATGTTGTTTTCATGGGATCTAAAATTTACCAATTTGCCTAAGTTTGACTCATGTGATTAAAGTTGACCATTTTGACCAAATTTGACCAATTTAGTGTTTAGGTTGACCAAATGGTCCATTTTGACCAATTTCGTGTCTGGGTAGGCAAAATGGTTCAATTTGACCAAGTTTGACCAAAGTTGACCATTTTGATCAGAGTTGACCAATTTAACTAAACTTGATCAGTTTGGCCAAATTTTTCCAATTGTGTCAATTGGATGTTTGTATTGAGCAAATGAATATTGTGGTAACTATTAGTCATTTTAAGAAAAGTTTGACCAGTTAGGTCAAGGGTTGGCCTGGTGGTCAATGTGGTGGTCATTGGGTACAAAATTGACCATTTTGACCTAGTTTGACTAATTTGGCTAAAGTTAAACAATTTGACCAAATTTGACCAATTTAGTGTTTAGTTTGACAAAATGGTCCATTTTGACCAAATTGGCACTTGTGTTGACAAAATGGTTCAGTTTGACCAAGTTTTACCAAACTTAACCATTTTCACCAGGGTTAACCAATTTAACTAAAATTGATGAAATTGACCCAATTTGAACAATTCGGTCAATTGAATGTCTGAATTGACCGAATGTTTATTGTGGAAACTATTAGGTCATTTAAACCAAAATTTGACCAGTTAAGTTAAGGGTTGACCCGGTGATCAATGTGGTAGTTATTGGGTCCAAAATTGTCTATTTTGACCAAGTTTGACAAATTTGAAAAAAGCTGTCTGTTTGACAAAATTTGATCATTTTATTGTTTAGGTTGACCAAAGGGGACATTTTGACTAATTTTGTCGCTAGTTGACCAAACGTTTAAATTTGACCAAATTTGACCCAAGTTGACCATTTTGATCAAGGTTGACCAATTTGATCAAAGTTGACGAGTTTGACCAACTTTGACTGATTGGGTCAGTTAGATGTCTGTATTGATCAAATGGTTATTGTGGTAACTATTAGGTCAATTTTACCAAAGTTTGATCAATTAGGTCAAGGGTTGTACTGGTGGTCAATGTGGTGGTCATTTGGTCCATAATTGACAATTTTTATAAGGTTTGACTACTTTTACCAAGTTTGACCAGCTTGATCAAAAGTGACCAATCTAGTGTTTAAGTTGACAAAATGGTCTATTTTGACCAAATTAGTGTGTAGGTTGACCAAATGTTCCAATATGACCAAGTTTTACCAAAGTTAAGCATTATGACCAGAGTTGACCAATTTGACCAAAGTTGATGAGTTTGATTAAATTTGACCAATATGGTCAATTGGATATCTGTATTGACCAAATGGTTTTTGTGGCAACAATTAGGTCATTTTTTTTACCAATAAGGTCAAGAGCTGACCAAGTGGTCAAGGTGGTGGTCATTGGGTCCAAAAATGACCATTTTGATCATGTTTGACTAATTTGACCAAAGTTTGACCAGTTAGGTTAATGGTTGACTTGGTGATCAATGTGGTGGTCATTAGGCCCAAAATTGTCTATTTTGGCTAAGTTTGATTAATTTGACAAAAGTTGACCAGTTTAACAAAATTTGACCAATATAGTGTTGAGGTTGACCAAATGGTCCATTTTGACAAATATGGTGCTGGGTTGACCAAATAGTTCAGTATGACCAAGTTTGACAAAAGTTAGCGATTTTTTCCAACGTTGACCAATTTGACCAATGTTGATTAGTTTGACAAAATTTGACTAATTTGGTCAATTGGATGTTTGTATTGACTAAATGGTTATTGTGGTAACTATTAGGTCATTTTAGCCAAAATTTGACCAGTTATGTCAAGGGTTGACGTATTGGTCAATGTGGGGGTCATTGGGTCAAAAATTGACCATTACGACTAAGTTTAACTAATTTGACCAAAGTTCAACATTTCATTAATTTTAACCAATTTTGTGTTTAGGTTAACCAAATGGTCAATTTTGACATATTTGGTGCCTGGGTTGACTGTATGTTTTAATTTGACCAAAGTTAACCAATTTGACTAGGGTTGACCAATTTAACGAAAATTGAGCACTTTGACCAAATTTGACCAATTGGGTCAATTGGATGTCTGTTTTTACGAAATGTTTATTGTGGTAACTATTAGGTCATTTTAACCAAAGTTTGTTCAGTTAGGTTAAGTGTTGATCTGGTGATCAATGTGGTGGACAATGTGTCTAAATTGACAATTTTGACCAAGTTTGACTAATTTGAACAAAGATGACTAGTGTGACAAAATTTAACCATTTTATTGTTTAGGTTGACCAAATGGTCCATTTTGACAAATTTGGTGTCTGGGTTGTGCAAAAGTTTCAATGTGACCTTATTTGTCTAAATTTAACCATTTTGATCAAGGGTGACCAAATTTAACCAAAGTTGACGAGTTTGACCAAATTTGAATAATTGGGTCAATCCGATGTCTGTATTGACCAAATGGTCATTGCGGTACCTATTAGGTCATATTTATCAAAGTTTGACCAGTTAGGTCAAGGGTTGACCTGGTGTTCCATGTTGTGGTTATTTGGTCCAGAGTTGACAGGCGATTTTGACCAAGTTTGATTAATTTGACCATAGTTGACCAATTTGATCAAATTTGACCAATTTAGTGTTTAAGTTGACACAATGGTCCATTTTGACCAATTTGGTGTCTGGGTTGACCAAACATTTTAATTTTGACCAAGTTTGACCAAAGTTTACCATTTTTAACAAGGTTGACCAATTTGAACAAAGTTGACCAGTTTGACTAAATTTGACCCTTTTGGCGTTTAGCTTGACCAAAAGGTCTATTTTGACCAATTTAGCATCTAGGTTGACCAAATGGTTCAATTTGACCATGCTTCACCAGACACGGCCATTTTGACCATGGTTGACCAATTTGATCAAAGTTGAACAATTTGACCAAATTTGACCAATTGGGTCAATTGAATGTCTGTATTGACCAAATGGTTATTGTAGTAACTTTTAGGTCATTTTAGCCAAAGTTTGACCAGTTAGGTCAATGGTTGACCTGGTGGTCAATGTTGAGGTCATTGGGTCCAAAATTGAATATTTTTACCAAGTTTGACTAATTTGATCAAAGTTGATCAGATTTACCAAATTCGACCAACTTAGTGTTTAGGTTTACCAAATGATCCACTTCATCCAATTTTGTGTCTGGGTTGACAAAATGGTTCAATTTGACCAAGTTTGACCAAAATTAACCATTTTAACCAGGGTTGACCAATTTGACCAAAGTTAACTAGTTTGACCAAATTTGACCAATTTGGTCAGTTGGATGTCTGTAATCACCATATGGTTATTTCGGTAACAATTTAGTCGCTTTAACCAAAGTTTGACTAGTTAGGTCAAGGGTTGACATGGTGAACAATGTGGTGGCCATTGGTTCCAAAATTGACCATTTTAACCAAATTTAACTAAATTGACCAAAGTTGACTATTTTGACCAAATTTGAGCTATTAAGTGTTTAGATTGACAAAATGATTCATTTTGACCTATTTGGTGTCTGGGTTGACTAAATGGATCAATTTCACTATATTTGACAAAAGTTGACCTTTTTTATCAGGGCTGACCAATTTGATCAAAGTAGACTAGTTTGATCAAATTTGACCAATCGGGTCAATTAAGTGTCTTTATTAACCAAATGGTTATTGTTGTAACTGTTAGTTTATTTTAACCAAATTTTTACCAGTTGGATCAAAGATTGACCTGGTGGTCTATGTGGTGGTCATTGGGTCCAAAATTGACCATTTTGACCAAGTTTGACTAATTTAACAAAAGTTGTCTACTTTGACCAAATATTACCAATTTTGTTTTGGTTGAACAAATGGCCCATTTTAACAAATTTAGCATATGGGTTGATCAAAAGATTCGATTTGACCAAGTTTGACCCAAAATTAACCATTTTAACTCAGGTTAACCTATTTGATATAAGTTGACCAATTGGACCAAATTTGACCAATTTGGTCAATTGAATGTTTGTATTGACCAATTGGTTATTGTGGTAACTACTAGATAATTTTAACTAAAGTTTGAACAGTTAGATCAAGGGTTGACCTGGTGATCAATATGGTGGTCATTGGGTCTAAAATTGACCATTTTAACTAAGTTTGACAAAATTGAAAAAAGTTGACCAGTTTAACAAAAATTGACAAATTTAGTGTTTAGGTTGACGAAATGGTCTATTTAACCAATTTGGTTTATGGGTTGACAAATGGATTAATTTGACAAAGTTTGACCAAAATTAGCTTTTTTGACCCGGGTTGACGAATTTGACCAATTTTTATTACCAGTTTGTCCAAATTTGACCAAAGTTAACCAATTGGATGTCTGTATTGATCAAATGGTTATTGCGGTAACTATTAGGTCATTTTAACCAAAGTTTGACCTGTTAGGTCAATGGTTGACCTGGTGGTCAATGTGGTGGTCATTGGGTCCAAAATTGACCATTTTGACCAAGTGTGACTAATTTGACCAAAGTTGACCAGTTTGACCAATTTAATATTTAGGTTGACTAGAATGTCCATTTCACCAATTTGGAGTATGGGTTGACCAAATGGTTAAATTTAACCAAGTTCGACCAAACATGACCATTTTCTCTAATGTTGACCAATTTCACGAAAGTTGACATGTTTGACCAAATTTCACAAATTGGGTCAATTGGATGTTTGTATTGACTAAAAGGTTATTGTGTTAACTACTATGCCATTTTAACCATGTTTGACTTGATAGGTCAATGGTTGACTAGTTATCAAGTGGTGGTCATTGGTTATAAAATTATCCATTTTAACCAAGTTTGACTAATTTGACCAATGTAGACCAGTTTGACCAAATTTGACCAATTTAATATTTAGGTTGACCAAATGGTCCATCTTGAACAATTTGGTGTCTGAGTTGACCAAATTGTTCAATTTGACTATGTTTGACCAAACATGACTGTTTCGATCAGGGTTGACTAATTTGACCAAAATTGAACATTTTCAGCAAATTTAACAAATTGGCTCAGTTAGATGTTTGTATTGAATAAATGGTTATTAATGTAACTATTAGGTCATTTTAATCAACTTTATCCAGTTAGGTCAAGGGTTGACCTGGAGATCAATGTGGTGGTCATTGCGTCCAAAATTGACCATTTTGACCATGTTTGACTAATTTGACCAATGTTCACCAATTTGTCCAAATTTGACCAATTTAGTGTTTAAGTTGTCAAAATGGTCTATTTTGATCAATTTGGTGTCTGGGTTGAGCAAACGGTGAAATTTGACCAAGTTTGACCAAACATGACCATGTTTACCAATGTTGATCAATTTCACCAAAGTTGACCAATTTGACCAATTGGACCAAAGTTAACAAATTGTCCAATTTGGTGTTTGTATTGACCAAATGTTTTTTGTGGTAACTATTAGGTCATTTTAGACAAATTTTAACCAGTTGGGTCAAGGGTTGACCTGCCGATCAATGTAGTGGTCATTGGGTCCAAAATTGATCATTTTGACTAAGTTTTACTAATTTGACCAAAGTTGACCAGGTTTACAAAATTTGACCAATTTAGTGTTTGGGTTGACTAATTGGTCCATTTTGACCAATTTGGTGTGTGGGTTGACCAAATGGTTCAATTTGATCAAGTTTGATCAAAGTTGACCTTTTGCCCAGGGCTGATAAATTTCACCAAAGTTGACCAGTTTGACAAAGTTTGAGCCATTTTGTCAATTGGATGTATGTATTGACCAAATTGTTATTGTGGTAACTATTAATATTAAGTCATTTTAGCAAAAGTTTAACCAGTTAAATCAAGGATTGACCTGGTGGTCAAAGAGGTGGTTATTGGGTTCAAAATTGACTATTTTGACCAAGTTTTACTAATTTGACTAAAGTTCAATAGTTTGAGCAAATTTGACAAATTTAGTGATTATGTTAACCAAATGAGCCATTTTGAATAATTTGGTGTCTAGGTAGACCAAATGGTTCAATTTTTTCAAGTGTGACCAAAGTTGACCATTTTGACCAGGTTGATGAATTTGATCGAAGTAGACCAGTCTGACCAAATTTGGCCAATTTTATCAATAGAATAACTGTATTGACCAAATGGTTATTGTGGTAACTATAAGGTCATTTTAACCAAAGTTTGACTTGTCAGGTCAGGGGTTGACCTAGTGGTCAATGTGGTGGTCATTGGGTCCAATATTAACCATTTACATAAGTTTGACTAATTGGACCAAAGTTTACTATTTTGACCAAGTTTGACCAAATTATTATTTAGGTTGACCAAATGATCCATTTAGACCAATTTTGTTTCTGGGTTAATCAATTGGTTCAATTTGACAAAGTTTAACCAAAGTTAACCATTTTGACCAAGGATGACCAATATGAGTAAAGTTGACCAGTTCGTCCAAAATTGACCAATTAGGTTAATGTCTGTATTATCCAAATGGTTATTTTGGTAAATATTAGGTCATTTTAACTAAAGTTTGACAAGTTAGGTCAAGGATTGACTTGGTGGTCAATGTGGTGGTCATTGGGTAGGTCCAAAATTGACAATTTTGACCAAGTTTGACTAATTTGATCAAAATTGACAAGTTTGGTGAAATTTGACCAATTTAGTGTTCATGTTGACCAAATGGTCCTTTTTGACCAATTTGGAGTCTGGGTTGACCAAATGGTCTAAGTTGACCAAGTTTTACCAATGTTAATCATTTTGAACGGGATTGACTATATTGACCGATGTTGACGAGATTGACAAATTATTCCAATTGGGTCAATTGGATGTTTTTATTGATAAAATGATTATTGTGGTAACTATTAAGTCATTTTATCCAAAGTTTGACCAGTTAGGTCAAGGGTTGTCCAGGTGGTAAATGTGGTGGTCATTGGGTCTAAAATTTACCATTTTAACCAAGTTGGACTAATTTGACCAAAGTTGACAAGTTTGACCAAATTTGATAAATTCAGTGTTAAGGTTGACCAAAGGGTCCATTTTGACTAATTTGGTGTCCTGGTTGACCAAATGGTTCAATTTGACCAAGTTTGACCAAAGTTGACAATTTTGATCATGGTTGACCAATTTGACCAATTGGGTCAATTGAATGTCTGTATTGACCAAATGGTTATTGTGGTACCTATTAGGTCATTTTAAGTAAAGTTTGACCAGTTAGGTCAAGGGTTCACTTGGTGATCAAAGTGGTGGTCATTCGGTCCAAAGTTGACCATTTTGACCAAGTTGGACAAACTTTACAAAGGTTGCCTATTTGACCAATTTTGTGTTTAGGTTGACTAAATGGTCCATTTTGACATATTTGGTGTCTGGTTAATCAAATGGTCAAATCCGACAAAGCTTGACCAAAGTTGTCTATTTTCTTAGTGTTGACCAATTTGACCAAACTTGACCAATTTAACCAATTTTGACCAATTTGGTCAATTGGATGTCAGTATTGACCAAATGGTTTTTCTGGCAACTATTAGGTCGTTTTAACCAAAGTTTGAACAATAAGGTCAAGAGCTGACTTGGTGGTCAATGTGGTGATCATTAGGACCAAAATTGACAATTTTGATCAAGTTTGACTAATTTGACCAAAGTTGAACATTTTGACCAAACTTGACCAATTTAGTGTTTAGGTTGACTAAATGGTACATTTTGACCAATTCGGTGTCTGTGTTGACTAAATGGCTCAATTTGAGCAAGTTAGACCAAAGTTGATCATTTTGACCAGGTTGACCAATTTGACCAAAGTTGACCAGTTTGACCAAATTGGACCAATTAAGTGATTATATTGATCAAATGGCCCATTTTGACCAATTTGGTGTCTGGGTTGACAAAATAGTTCAATTTTTCCAAGTTTGACCAAAGTTGACAATTTTGATAACGGATGACCCATTTGACCAAACTTGACCAGTTTGATTAAATTTGACAAATTGGGTCAATTAGATGTCTATATTGGCCAAATGATTATTATGGTAATTATTAGGTCATTTTTACTAAGTTTGACATGTCAATGGATGACCTTTTGTTCAATTTGGGGGTCACTGGGATCAAAATTGATCATTTTTACCATGTCTGACTAATTTGACAAATGTTAACCACTTTGATTAAATTTAACCAATTTAGACTTTAAGGTTAAAAAATGGTACATTTTGACCAATTTGGTGTTTGGGTTGACAAAATTGATTGATTTAATCAAGTTTGACCAAACATGACCATTTTTACCAAAGTTGACCAATTTGACCAACGTTGACAATTTGACCAAATTTGACCAATTGAGTCAACTGTATGTCAGTATTGACCAATTGGTTATTATGGTAACTATTAGGTTAAGTGTTGACCTGATAAATAATGAAGGGGACATTGCATCCAAAGTTGACCATTTTGAGTTTGACTAATTTGACCAAAGATGATCAGTTTGACAAAATTCGATAAATTTAGTGTTTATGTTGACCAAATGGTCCATTTTGACCTATTCGGTATCTGGGTTGACCAAATGGTTCAATTTGATCAAGTTTAACCAAACATGATGATTTTGTCTAGGTTTGAGCAATTTGACCGAAGTTGACCGGTTTGACGAAATTAGACCGACCGGATCTCATTGGACGTTTGTATTGACAAAATGGTTATTGTGGTACTATAAGGCCATTTTTACAAAAAATTGAACAGTTAGGTCAAGGACTCGATGATCAATGTGGTGGTCATTGGGTCCAAAGTTGACCATTTTGTTCAAGTTTGACAAACTTGGCCAAAGTTGACCAGTTTGACCAAATATGACCAACTTAGTGTTTAGGTTGACCAAATAGTTCATTTTGACCAATTTTATGTCTGGGTTGACTATATGGTTCAATTTGACCAAGTTTCACCAAAGTTAACCCGTTTGAACAAGGTTAAGCAATTTGACCAAAGTTGACCAGTTTGACTAAATTTGACCAGTTGGATCAATTGGATGTCTGTATTGACCAAATGGTTATCGTAGTAACTATATGGTCATTTCAGACAAATTTTGACCAGTTAGGTCAAGGGTTGACATGGCGATCAATGTAGTGGTCATTAGGTCCAAAATTGATCATTTTGACTAAGTTTGACTAAGTTTGACAAATTTGACTAAAGTTGACCAGCTTTACAAAATTTGACCAATTTAGTGTTTGAGTTAACTAATTGGTCCATTTTGACCAATTTGGTGTGTGGGTTGACCAAATGGTTCAAATTGATCAAGTTTGATAAAAGTTGACCATTTTGACCAGGGTTGATCAATTTCACCAAAGTTGACCAGTTTGACAAAGTTTAACCCATTTAATCAATTGTATGTCTTTATTGACCAAATTCTTATTGTTGTAACTATTAATATAAGGTCATTTTAGCCAAAGTTTAACGAGTTAAATCAAGGGTTGAAACAGAGGTCAATGAGGTGGTCATTGGATCCAAAATTGACCATTTTGACCAAGTTTGACTAATTTGAACAAAGTTTAATACTTCAACCAAATTTGACCAACTTAGTGTTTATGTTAACCAATTGGCCCATTTTGAACAATTTCGTGTCTAGGTTGTCCATATGGTTCAATTTATTCAAGTGTGAGCAAAGTTGACCAATTTGACCAGGTTGATGAATTTGTCCAAAGTTGACCAGTCTGACCAAATTTAGCCAATTCTGTCAATTGGATGTATGTCTTAATTAACTGGTTATTGTGGTAGCTATGAGGTCATTTTAACCAAAGTTTTATCTGTTAGGTCATGGGTTATCGTGGTGGTCATTTTGGTGGTTGTTGGGTCCAAAATTAACCATTTACCCAAGTTTGACTAATTTGACCAAACTTTACTAGTTTGACCAAGTTTGACCAAATTATTTTTTAGGTTGACCAAATGGTCCATTTTGACCAATTTAGTGTCTGGGTTGATCAAATGGTTCAATTTGACAAAGGTATACCAAAGTTTACCATTTTGACCAGGGTTGACCAATTTGAGCAAAGTTGACCAGTTTGACAAAAAATGACTAATTGGGTCAATTGAATGTCTGTATTGACCAAATAGTTATTATCTTAAATATTAAGTCATTTTAACTAAATTTTGACCAGTTAGGTCAAGCATTGACCTGGTGGTTAATGTGGTGGTATTATGTGGGTCTAAAATTGACAATTTTGACCAAGTTTGACTAATTTGATCAAAGTTGACCAGTTTGACGAAATTTGACCAATTTAGTGTTTATGTTGACCAAATGGTCCTTTTTGACCAATTTGGAGTTTGGGTTGACCAAATGGTCTAATTTGACCAAGTTTTACCAATGTTAACCATTTTGATCGGGTTGACTATATTGATTGATGTTGACGAGATTGACCAAATTTGTCCAATTGGGGCAATTGGATGTTTTTTATGGATAAAATGGTTATTGTGGTAACTATTAAGTCATTTTAACTAAAGTTTGACCAGTTAGGTCAAGGGTTGTCCAGGTGGAAAATGTGGTGGTCGTTGGGTCTAAAATTGACCATTTTGACCAAGTTGGACTAATTTGACCAAAGTTGACCAGTTTAACCAAATTTGATAAATTTAGTATTAAGGTTGACCAAAGGGTCCATTTTGACTAATTTGGTGTCCCGGTTGACCAAATGGTTCAATTTGACCAAGTTTGACCAAAGTTGACCATTTTGATCATGGTTGACCAATTTGACCAAATTTGACCAACTGGGTCAATTGAATGTTTGTATTGACCAAATGGTTATTGTGGTACCTATTTAGTCATTTTAAGTAATGGTTGACCAATTAGGTCAAGGGTTCACTTGGTGATCAAAGTGGTGGTCATTCGGTTCAAAGTTGACCATTTTGACCAAGTTGGACAAACTTTACAAAATTTGCCTATTTGACCAATTTCGTGTTTAGGTTGACTAAATGGTCCGTTTTGACAAATTTGGTGTCTGGTTAATCAAATGGTCAAATCTGACAAAGCATGACCAAAGTTGACCATTTTTACTAGTGTTAACCAATTTGGCCAAAGTTGACCAGTTTGATCGAATTTAACCAATTTGGTCAATTGGATGTCAGTATTGACCAAATGGTTTTTCTGGTAACTATTACGTCATTTTAACCAAAGTTTGAACAATAAGGTCAAGAGCTGACTTGGTGGTCAATGTGGTGGTCATTAGGACCAAAATTGGCAATTTTGATCAAGTTTGACTAATTTGACCAAAGTTGAGCGATTGACGAAACTTGACCGATTTAGTGTTTAGGTTGACTAAATGGTACATTTTGACCAATTCAGTGTCTGTGTTGACTAAATGGCTCAATTTAAGCAAGTTTGACCAAAGTTGACCATTTTGACTAGTTTGACCAAATTGGACCAATCAAGTGATTACATTGATCAAATGCCCATTTTGACCAATTTGGTGTCTGGGTTGAAAAAATAGTTCAATTTTACCAAGTTAGACTAAAGTTGACAATTTTGATAAGGGATGACCCATTTGACAAAACTTGACCAGTTTGATCAAATTTGACAAATTGGGTCAATTAGATGTCTGTATTGGCCAAATGATTATTATGGTAACTATTAGGTCATTTTTACTAAGTTTGACATGTCAATGGATGACTTTTTGTTCAATTTGGGGGTCGCTGGGATCAAAATTGATCATTTTTACCATGTCTGACTAATTTAACAAATGTTAACCAGTTTGATTAAATTTAACCAATTTAGACTTTAAGGTTAACAAATGGTACATTTTGACCAATTTGGTGTCTGGGTTGACCAAATTGATTGATTTAATCAAGTTTGACCAAGTGTGACCATTTTGACAAAAGTTGACCAATTTGACCAAATTTGACCAATTGAGTCAACTGTATGTCAGTATTGACCAATTGGTTATTATGGTAACTATTAGGTTAAGTGTTGACCTGATGAATAATGTACGGAACATTGCATCCAAAGTTGACCATTTTGAGTTTGACTAATTTGACCAAAGATGACCAGTTTGACAAAATTCGACAAATTTAGTGTTTATGTTGACCAAATGGTCCACTTTGACCTATTCGGTATCTGGGTTGACCAAATGGTTCAATTTGACCAAGTTTAACCAAACATGATGATTTTGACTAGGTTTGAGCAATTTGACCAAAGTTGACCAGTTTGACCAAATTGGACCGACTGGGTCTACTGGATGTTTGTATTGACAAAATGGTTATTGTGGTAACTATAAGGCTATTTTTACAAAAAATTGAACAGTTAGGTCAAGGGTTGACTCGATGATCAAAGTGGTGGTCATTGGGTCCAAAATTGACCATTTGGTTCAAGTTTGACAAACATGGCCAAAGTTGACCAGTTTGACCAAATTTGACTAATTTAGTGTTTAGGTTGACCAAATGGTTCATTTTGACCAATTTTATGTCTAGGTTGACAAAATGGTTCAATTTGACCAAGTTTCACCAAAGTTAACCCGTTTGAACAAGGTTGAGCAATTTGACCAAAGTTGACCAGTTTGACTAAATTTGACCAATTGGGTCAATTGGATGTCTGTATTGACCAAATGGTTATCGTGGTAACTATATGGTTGTTTAACCTAAGTTTAACTAGTTTGGTCTAGGGTTGAATTGTTGATCAATGTAGTGGTCATTTGGTCCAAATGTGACCATTTTGTCCAAGTTTGACAAATTTGACTAAAGTTGACCAGTTTGATAAAATTTGACCGATTTAGTGTTTAGGTTAACCAAATGGTCCATTTTGACCAATTTGGTGTCTCGGTTGACCAAATGGCTCAATTTCACCAAGTTTAAGCAATGTTAACCATTTTGACCAGGGTTGACAAATTTGACCAAAGTTGACTCGGTTAACCAAATTTGACAAATTTGGTCAATTGGATGTCTGTATTGACCAAATGGTTATTATGGTAACTATTAGGTCATTTTAACAAAAGTTTGACCAGTAAGTTCAAGGTTGACCTGGTGATCAATGTGAAGGTCGTTGGGTCAAAAATTGACCATTTAACTAAGTTTGATTAATTAGACAAAGGTTGACCAGTTTGACAAATATTGACCAATTTACTGTTTAGGTTGACAAAATGGTCCATTTTGACCAATTTAGTGTGCAGTTTAATGAAATGATTCAATTTGACCAAGTTTGACTAAACATGACCATGTTGACCAGAGTTGACCATTTTGACAAAAGTTGACTAATTTGGTTAAATTTGTAATTGGGTCAGTTGGATGTTCGTATTGACCAAATGGTTATTCTGGTCACTATTATGTCATTTTAACCAAAGTTGGACCAGTTAAGTCGAGGGTTGACCTAGTGATGAATGTGGTGGTCATTGGTCTGAAATTGATCAATTTGACCAATTTTGACTACTTTGAACAGAGTTGACTAGTTTGCCAAATTTAACCAATATAGTGTTTAGTTTGATGAAATGATCCATTTTCACCAATTTGGTGTCTGGCTTGATCAAATGGTTCAGTTTGACTAAAGCTGACCATTACGGCCAGGGTTGACAAATTTGACCAAAGTTGACTAGTTTGACCAAATTTGACCAAGTTGACCAGTTGGATGTCTGTATTGAGCAAATGATTGTTGTGGTAACAATTAGGCTATTTTAAACAATGTTCGACTAGTTAGCTCAAGGGTTGACCTGGTGGTCAATGTGATGGTCATTGGGTCCAAAATTGACCATTTTAAAAAAGTTTTACTAATTTGACCAAAGTTGACTAGTATGATCTAATTTGACCAATTTAGTGTTTAGGTTGACCAAATTGTCCGTTTTGACCAATTTGGTGTTTAGGTTGACCAAATGGTTCTATTTGACCATGTTTGACCAATGTTGACCATTTTGATCTGGGTTGACCAAGTTGACCAAAGTTCGCCAGTTTGATCAAACTTCACCAATTTAATCAATTGGATGTCTGTATTGACCAAATGGTTATTGTGGTAACTATAAGGTCATTTTAACAAAAGTTTGATCGGTTAAGTCAAGGGTTGACCTTCTGGTCAAAGTGGTGGTCATTGACGATTTTGATCAAGTTTGACCAATTTGTCCAAAGTTGAACAGTTTGACCAAATTTGACCAATTTACTGTTTAGGTTAACCAAATGGTCCATTTTGACAAATTTAGTGTCTGGGTTGACCAAATGGTTCAATTTGAGCAAGTTTGACCAAGGTTTACCATTTTGACTACGTTGATCAATTTTACCAAAGTTCACCATTTTGACCAAATTTGACCAATTGGGTCAGCTGGATGTCTGTATTGACAAAATGGTTATTGCGTTAACTGTTTGTTCCTTTTAACCAAACTTTACCAGTTAGGTCAAAGGTTGACCCGGTGGTCCATGTGGTGGTCATTTTGTCCAAAATTGACAGACCGTTTTGACCAAGTTTGACTAATACGACCAAAATTCACCAGTTTGATCAAATTTAATCAATTTAGTCCTTAACTTGACACAATGGTCCATTTTTACCAATTTGGTGTATGAGTTAACCAAATGTTTAAATTTTGACCAAGTTTGACCAAAGTTTACTATTTTTAGCAAGGTAAACCAATTTGAACAAAGTTGACCAGTTTGACGAAATTTGACCATTTTGGTGTTTAGGTTGACCAATATGGCATCTGGGTTGACCAAATGGTTCAATTTGTCCAAGTTTGACTAAACATGACCATTTTTATCATGGTTGGCAAATTTGATCAAAGTTGACCAAATTTGACCTATTAGGTCAATTGAATGTCTGTATTGACCAAATGGTTTGTAGTATCTATTAATTCATTTTAACCAAAGTGACCAGTTAGGTCAATGGTTGACCCAGTGGTTAATGTGGTGGTCATGTGGTCCAAAATTAACTACTTGAACTAAGTTTAACTAATTTGACCAACGTTGACCAGATTTACCAAATTTGGCCAACTTAGTGTTTAGGTTGACCAAATGATCCATTTAGTCCAATTTGGTGTCTAGGTTGACAAAATGGTTCAATTTGACTAAGTTTGACCAAAACTAACCATTTTAACCAAGGTTGACCAATTTGACCAAAGTTAACTAGTTTGACCAAATTTAACCAATTTGGCCAGTTGGATGTCTATATTCACCAAATTGTTATTTTTATAAAAATTTGGTCGCTTTAACCAAAGTTTGAACAGTTAGGTCAAGGGTTGACATGGTCATTAATTTGGAGGCCATTGGTTCCAAAGTTGATCATTTTAACCAAGTTTAACTAATTTGACCAAAGTTGACTATTTTGACTAAATTTGACCAATTAAGTGTTTAGGTTGACAAAATGATCCATTTTGATCTATTTGGTGTCTGGGTTGATCAAATAGATCAATTTGACCAAGTTTAACCAAAGTTGACCTTTTTTATCAGGGTTGACTATTTTGACTAAAGTAGGCCAATTTGATCGAATTTGACCAATTAGGTCAATTGAATGTCTTTATTAACCAAATGGTTATTGTGGTAACTATTTGTTCATTTTAACCAAATTTTTTCCAGTTAGGTCAATGATTGACTTGGTGGTCTATGTGGTGGTCATTTGGTCCACAATTAACCATTTTTACCATGTTTAACTAATTTGACCAAAGTTGTCCAGTTTGATTAAATATGACCAATTTAGTGTTTTGGTCGAACAAATGACCCATTTTAACCAATTTGTCATCTGGGTTGACCAAAAAGTTCGATTTGACTAAGTTTGACCAAATATAACCATTTTGACCCAGGTTGACCATTTTGATCAAAGTTGACAAATTTGACCAATTTTGTCAATTGAATGTTTGTATTGATCAAATGGTTATTGTGGTAACTATTAGGTCATTTTAACCAAAGTTTGACCAGTTAGGTCAAGTGTTGACCTGGTGATCAATATGGTGGTCATTATGTCCAAAATTGAACTTTTTAATCAAGTTTAACTGATTTGAAAAAAAGTTGACCAGTTTGATAAATTTTGACCAATTAGTGTTTAGGTTGACCAAATGGTCCATTTAACTAATTTAGTGTCTGGGTTGACCAAATGGTTTAATTTGATAAAGTTTGACCAAAGTTAGCCTTTTTTACCTGGATTGATGAATTTGACTAATGTTTACCACCAGCTTGTCCAAATTTGACCAAAGTTGACCACTTGGATGTCTGTATTGATTTAATGGTTATTGTGGTAACTATTAGGTCATCTTAACCAAAGTTTGAGCAGTTAGCTTAAGGGTTGACCTGGTAGTCAAAGTGGTGGTCATTGGGTCCAAAATTGACCATTATTACCAAGTTTGACTAATTTGACCAAAGTTGACTAGTTTGACCAGTTTAATATTTTGGTTGACTAAATGGTCCATTTCACTAAGGTTGACCAATTTGATGAAAGTTGACCTGTTTGACCAAATTTCACAAGTTGGGTCAATTAGATGTTTGTATTGACCAAAAGGTTATTGTTGTAACTATTATGCCATTTTAACCATGTTTTACTTGTTAGGTCAAGGGTTGACTGGTTATCAAGTGGTTGTCATTAGTTCCAAAATTAGGCATTTTAACCAAGTTTGACTAATTTGACCAATGTAGATTAGTTTGACAAAATTTGACCAATTTAGTTTTTAGATTGACCAAATGGTCCATCTTCACCAATTTGGTTTTACGAGTTGAACAAATGGTTCAATTTAACTAAGTTTGACCAAACATGACCATTTTGACTAGGGTTGACTAATTTGACCAAAGTTTAAAATTTTGATCAAATTTGACAAATTGGGTCAATTGGATGTTTTTTTTTTACTAAATGGTTATTATGGTAACTATTGTGTCATTTTAACCAACTTTATCCAGTTTGGTCAAGGGTTGACCTGGAGATCAATGTGGTGGTCATTGCGTCCAAAATTACTCATTTTGACCATGTTTGACTAATTTGACTAATGTTCTCTAGTTTGACCAAATTTGACCAATTTAGTATTTAAGTTGACCGAATGGTCCATTTTGATCAATTTGGTGTCCAGGTTGACCAAACGGTGAAATTTGCTCAAGCTTGAACAAACATGACCATTTTAATCAGGGTTGACCAATTTGACCAAAGTTGACTAATATGACCAATTTGACCAAAGTTGACCAAATTGTCCAATTTGATGTCTATATTAACAAATTGTTTATTGTGGTAACTATTAGGTCATTTGAGACAATTTTTGACCAGTTAGGTCAAGGGTTGACATGGCGATCAATGTAGTGGTCATTGGGTCCAAAATTGATCATTTTGACTAAGTTTCACTAATTTGACTAAAGTTGACCAGCTTTACAAAATTTGACCAATTTAGTGTTTGAGTTAACTAATTGGTCCATTTTGACCAAATTGGTGTGTGGGTTGACCAAATTGTTCAAATTGATTAAGTTTGATCAAAGTTGACTATTTTGACGAGGGTTGATCAATTTCACCAAAGTTGAGAAGTTTGACAAATTTTGACCCATTTAATCTATTGTATGTATGTATTGACCAAATTGTTATTGTTGTAACTATTAATATAAGGTCATTTTAGCCAAAGTTTAACGAGTTAAATCAAGGGTTGACCCAGCGGTCAATGAGGTGGTCATTGGATCCAAAATTGACCATTTTAACAAAGTTTGACTAATTTGAACAAAGTTTAATACTTCAACCAAATTTGAACTACTTAGTGTTTAGGTTAACCAAATGGCCCATTTTGAACAATTTCGTGTCTAGGTTGACCAAATGGTTCAATTTATTCAAGTGTGAGCAAAGTTGAACATTTTGACCAGGTTGATGAATTTGTCCAATGTTGACGAGTCTGACCAAATTTAGCCAATTCTGTCAATTGGATGTATGTCTTGACCAACTGGTTATTATGGTTGCTATGAGGTCATTTTAACCAAAGTTTGATATGTTAGGTCATGGGTTATCTTTGTGGTCATTGTGGTGGTTGTTGGGTCCAAAATTAACCATTTACCCAAGTTTGACTAATTTGACCAAACTTTACTAGTTTGACCAAGTTTGACCAAATTGTTTTTTAGGTTGACCAAATGGTCCATTTTGACAAATTTAGTGTCTGGGTTGATCAAATGGTTCAATTTGTCAAAGGTATACCAAAGTTAACCATTTTGACTAGGGTTGACCAATTTGAGCAAAGTTGACCAATTTGACAAAAAATGACCAATTGGGTCAATTGAATGCCTGTATTGACCAAATAGTTATTATCTTAAATATTAAGTCATTTTAACTAAATTTTGACCAGTTAGGTCGAGCATTGACCTGGTGGTTAATGTGGTGGTATTATGTGGGTCTAAAATTGACAATTTTGACTAAGTTTGACTAATTTGATCAAAATTGACCAGTTTGACGAAATTTGACCAATTTAGTGTTTATGTTGACCAAATGGTCCTTTTTGACCAATTTGGAGTCTGGGTTGACCAAATGGCCAAATTTTACCAAGTTTTACCAATGTTAACCATTTTGATCGGGATTGACTATATTGGCTGATGTTGACGAGATTGACCAAATTTGTCTAATTGGGTCAATTGGATGTTTTTATTGATAAAATGGTTATTCTGGTAACTATTAAGTCATTTTAACCAAAGTTTGACCAGTTAGGTCAAGGGTTGTCCAGGTGGTAAATGTGGCGGTCAAATTGGGTCTAAATTGACCATTTTGACCAAGTTGGACTAATTTGATCAAAGTTGACTAGTTTGACCAAATTTGATAAATTTAGTGTTAAGGTTGACCAAAGGGTCCATTTTGACTAATTTGGTGTCCCGGTTGACCAAATGGTTCAATTTGACCAAGTTTGACCAAAGTTGACCATTTTGATCATGGTTGACCAATTTGACCAAAATTGACCAATTGGGTTAATTGAATGTCTGTATTGACCAAATGGTTATTGTGGTACCTATTAGGTCATTTTAAGTAAAGTTTGACCAGTTAGGTCAAGGGTTCACTTAGTGATCAAAGTGGTGGTCATTCGGTCCAAAGTTGACCATTTTGACCAAGTTGGACAAACTTTACAAAAGTTGCCTATTTGACCAATTTCGTGTTTAGGTTGACTAAATGGTCCATTTTGACAAATTTGGTGTCTGGTTAATCAAATGATCAAATCTGACAAAGCTTGACCAAAGTTGACCATTTTTACTAGTGTTGATCAATTTGACCAAAGTTGACCAGTTTGACCGAATTTGACCAATTTGGTCAATTGGTGACCAAATGGTTTTTCTGGTAACTATTAGGTCATTTTAACCAAAGTTTGAACAATAAGGTCAAGAGCTGACTTGGTGGTCAATGTGGTGGTCATTAGGACCAAAATTGACAATTCTTATCAAGTTTGACTAATTGACCAAAGTTGAACAGTTTGACCAAACTTGACCAATTTAGTGTTTAGGTTGACTAAATGGTACATTTTGACCAATTCGGTGTCTGTGTTGACTAAATGGCTCAATTTGAGCAAGTTTGACCAAACTTGATCATTTTGACCAGGTTGACCAATTTGACCAAAGTTGACCAGTTTGACCAAATTGCACCAATTAAGTGATTATATTGATCAAATGGCCCATTTTGACCAATTTGGTGTCTGGGTTGACAAAATAGTTCAATTTTACCAAGTTTGACCAAAGTTAACAATTTTGATAACGGATGACCCATTTGACTAAACTTGACTAGTTTGATCAAATTTGACAAATTGGGTCAATTAGATGTCTGTATTGGCCAAATGATTATTATGGTAACTATTAGGTCATTTTTACTAAGTTTGACATGTCAATGGATGACCTTTTATTCAATTTGGGGTTCACTGGAATTAAAATTGACATTTTTACCATGCTTGACTAATTTAACAAATGTTAACCAGTTTGATTAAATTTAACCAATTTAGACTTTAAGGTTAAAAAATGGTACATTTTGACAAATTTGGTGTCTGGGTTAACCAAATTGATTGATTTAATCAAGTTTGACCAAACGTGATCATTTTGACCAAAGTTGACCAATTTGACCAAAGTTGACCAATTTGACCAAATATGACCAATTGAGTCAATTGTATGTCAGTATTGACCAATTGGTTATTACGGTAACTATTAGGTTAAGTGTTGAACTGATGAATAATGTAGGGGACATTGCATCCAAAGTTGACCATTTTGAGTTTGACTAATTTGACCAAAGATGCTAGTTTGACAAAATTCGACAAATTTAGTGTTTATGTTGACCAAATGGTCCATTTTGACCTATTCGGTATTTGGGTTGACCAAATGGTTCAATTTGACCAAGATTAACCAAACATGATGATTTTGACTAGGTTTGAGCAATTTGACCAAAGTTGACCAGTTTGACCAAATTGGACCGACTAGGTCTACTGGATGTTTGTATTGACAAAATGGTTATTGTGGTAACTATAAGGTCATTTTTACAAAAAAATTGAACAGTTAGGTCAAGGGTTGACTCGATGATCAATGTGGTGGTCATTGGATCCAAAATTGACCATTTTGTTCAAGTTTAAAAAACTTGGCCAAAGTGGACCAGTTTGACCAAATTTGTTTAGTGTTTAGGTTGACCAAATGGTTAATTTTGACCAATTTTATGTCTGGGTTGACCAAATGGTTCAATTTGACCTAGTTTCACCAAAGTTAACCCGTTTGAACAAGGTTGAGCAATTTGACCAAAGTTGACCAGTTTGACTAAATTTGACCAATTGGGTCAATTGGATGTCTGTATTGACCAAATGGTTATCGTGGTAATTATATGTTTGTTTAACCAAAGTTTAACTAGTTAGGACAAGGGTTGAATTGTTGATCAATGTAGTGGTCATTTGGTGCAAATGTGACCATTTTGGCCAAGTTTGACAAATTTGACTAAAGTTGACTAGTTTAACAAAATTTGACCGATTTAGTGTTTAGGTTAATCAAATGGTCCATTTTGACCAATTTGGTGTCTCGGTTAACCAAATGGTTCAATTTCACCAAGTTTAAGCAATGTTAACCATTTTGACCAGGGTTGACAAATTTGACCAAAGTCGGCTCGGTTAACCAATTTTGACAAATTTGGTCAATTGGATGTCTGTATTGACCAAATGGTTATTGTGGTAACTATTAGGACATTTTAACAAAAGTTTGACCAGTTAGGTCAAGGGTTGACCTGGAGATCAATGTGAAGGTCGTTGGGTCAAAAATTGACCATCTAACTAAGTTTGATTAATTTGACCAAGGTTGACCAGTTTGACAAATATTGACCAATTTAGTGTTTAGGTTGACAAAATGGTCCATTTTGACCAATTTAGTGTGCAGTTTAACCAAATGATTCAATTTGATCAAGTTTGACAAAACATGACCATGTTGACCAGAGTTGACCAGTTTGACAAAAGTTGACTAATTTGGTTAAATTTGTAATTGGGTCAGTTGGATGTTCGTATTGACCAAATGTTTATTGTGGTCACTATTATGTCATTTTAATCAAAGTTGGACCAGTTAAGTCAAGGGTTGACCTAGTGATCAATGTGGTGGTCATTGGTCCAAAATTGACCAATTTGACCAATTTTGACTAATTTGAACAGAGTTAACTAGTTTGCCAAATTTGACCAATCTAGTGTTTAGTTTGACGAAATGATCCATTTTAACCAATTTTGTGTCTGTGTTGATCTAATAGTTCAGTTTGACTAAAGATGACCATTACGACCAGGGTTGACAAATTTGACCAAAGTTGACTAGTTTGACCAAATTTGACCAAGTTGACCAGTTGGATGTTTGTATTGAGCAAATGATTATTGTGGTAACAATTAGGCTATTTTAAACAATGTTTGTCAGTTAGGTCAAGGGTTGACCTGGTGGTCAATGTGGTCGTCATTGGGTCCAAAATTGCCATTTTAATAAAGTTTTACTAATTTGACCAAAGTTGACTAGTATGATCAAATTTGACCAATTTAGTGTTTAGGTTGACCAAATTGTCCGTTTTGACCAATTAGGTGTTTTGGTTGACCAGATGGTTCTATTTGACCAAGTTTGTCCAATGTTGACCATTTTGATCAGGGTTGACCAATTTGACCAAAGTTCGCCAGTTTGACCAAATTTCACCAATTGAATCAATTAGATGTATGTATTGACCAAATGGTTATTGTGGTAACTATAAGGTCATTTTATCAAAAGTTTGATCGGTTAAGTCAAGGGTTGACCTTCTGGTCAATGTGGTGGACATTGACAATTTTGATCAAGTTTGACCAATTTGTCCAAAGTTAAGCGGTTTGACCGAATTTGACCAATTCTTGTTTGAGGTTAACCGAATGGTCCATTTGGCGAATTTAGTGTATGCAGGTTAACCAAATGGTTCAATTTCAGCAAGTTTGACCAAGGTTTACCATTTTGACCAGGTTGATCAATTTTACCAAAGTTCACCATTTTGACCAAATTTGACCAATTGGGTCAGCTGGATGTCTGTATTGACCAAATGGTTATTGCGGTAATTGTTTGTTCCTTTTAAACAAACTTTACCAGTTAGGTCAAAGGTTGACCTGGTGGTCCATGTGGTGGTCATTTTGTTCAAAATTGACAGACCGTTTTGACCGAGTTTGACTAATATGACCAAATTTCACCAGTTTGATCAAATTTAATCAATTTAGTGCTTAACTTGACACAATGATCCATTTTTACCAATTTGGTGTCTTGGCTGACCAAACGTTTTAATTTTGACCAAGTTTGACCAAAGTTTACTATTTTTAGCAAGGTAGACCAATTTGAACAAAGTTGACCAGTTTGACGAAATTTGACCATTTTGGCGTTTAGGTTGACCAATATGGCATCTGGGTTGACCAAATGGTTCAATTTGACCAAGTTTGACTAAACATGACCATTTTTATCATGGTTGATAAATTTGATCAAAGTTGACCAAATTTGACCCATTAGGTCAATTGAATGTCTGTATTGCCCAAATGGTTTGTAGTAACTATTAGTTCATTTTAACCAAAGTTTGACCAGTTAGGTCAATGGTTGTCCTAGTGGTTAATGTGGTGGTCATGTGGTCTAAAATTAACTATTTGAACTAAGTTTGACTAATTTGACCAATGTTGACCAGATTTACCAAATTTGGCCAACTTAGTGTTTAGGTTGACCAAATTTGGTGTCTGGGTTGACGAAATGGTTCAATTTGACTAAGTTTGACCAAAATTAACCATTTTAACCAAGGTTGACCAATTTGAACAAAGTTAACTAGTTTGACCAAATTTAACCAATTTGGTCAGTTGGATGTCTGTATTCACCAAATGGTTATTTTTATAAAAATTTGGTCGCTTTAACCAAAGTTTGAACAGTTAGGTCAAGGGTTGACATGGTCATTAATTTAGAGGCCATTGGTTCCAAAGTTGATCATTTTAACTAAGTTTAACTAATTTGACCAAAGTTGACTATTTTGACCAAATTTGACCAATTAAGTGTTTAGGCTGACAAAATGATCCATTTTGATCTATTTGGTGTCTCGGTTGATCAAATAGATCAATTTGACCAAGTTTAACCAAAGTTGACCTTTTTTATCAGTGTTGACTATTTTGACTAAAGTAGGCCAGTTTGATCAAATTTAACCAATTAGGTCAATTGAATGTCTTTATTAACCAAATGGTTATTGTGGTAACTATTAGTTCATTTTAACCAAATTTTTTTCAGTTAGGTCAATGATTGACTTGGTGGTCTATGTGGTGGTCATTAGGTCAAAAAATTAACCATTTTGACCATGTTTGACTAATTCGACCAAAGTTGTCCAATTTGACCAAATATGACCAATTTAGTGTTTTGGTCGAACAAATGACCCATTTTAACCAATTGGCATCTGGGTTGACCAAAAGGTTCGATTTGACTAAGTTTGACTAAATATAACCATTTTGACCCAGGTTGACCAATTTGATCTAAGTTGACCAATTTGACCAATTTTGTCAATTGAATGTTTGTATTGACCAATTGGTTATTATGATAACTATTAGGTCATTTTAACCAAAGTTTGACCAGTTAGGTTAAGGGTTGACCTGGTGATCAATATGGTGGTCATTATGTCCAAAATTGAACTTTTTAATCAAGTTTGACTGATTTGAAAAAAGTTGACCAGTTTGATAAATTTTGACCAATTAGTGTTTAGGTTGACCAAATGGTCCATTTAACTAATTTAGTGTCTGGGTTGACCAAATGGTTTAATTTGATAAAGTTTGACCAAAGTTAGCCTTTTTGACCTCGATTGATGAATTTGACCAATGTTTACCACCAGTTTGTCCAAATTTGACCAAAGTTGACCACTTGGATGTCTGTATTGATTTATTGGTTATTGTGGTAACTATTAGGTCATTTTAACCAAAGTTTGAGCAGTTAGCTTAAGGGTTGACCTGGTAGTCAAAGTGGTGGTCATTGGGTCCAAAATTGACCATTTAACCAAGTTTGACTAATTTGACCAAAGTTGACCAGTTTGACCAGTTTAATATTTTGGTTGACTAAATGGTCCATTTTCACTAATGTTGACCAATTTGATGAAAGTTGACCTGTTTGACCAAATTTCACAAGTTGGGTCATTTGGATGTTTGTATTGACCAAAAGGTTATTGTTGTAACTATTATGCCATTTTAACCATGTTTGACTTGTTAGGTCAAGGGTTGACTGGTTATCAAGTGGTGGTCATTAGTTCCAAAATTGGCCATTTTAACCAAGTTTGACTAATTTGACCAATGTAGATTAGTTTGACCAAATTTGACAAATTTAGTTTTTAGATTGACCAAATGGTCCATCTTCACCAATTTAGTTTCTGAGTTGATCAAATGGTTCAATTTGACTAAGTTTGACCAAACATGACCATTTTGACTAGGGTTGACCAATTTGACCAAAGTTTAAAATTTTGATCAAATTTGACAAATTGGGTCAATTGGATGTTTGTATTGACTAAATGATTATCATGGTAACTATTATGTCATTTTAACCAACTTTATCTAGTTAGGTTAAGGGTTGACCTGGAGATCAATGTGGTGGTCATTGCGTCGAAAATTACTCATTTTGACCATGTTTTACTAATTTGACTAATGTTCTCTAGTTTGACCAAATTTGACCAATTTAGTATTTAAGTTGACCGAATGGTCCATTTTGATCGATTTGGTGTCTGGGTTGACCAAACGATGAAATTTGACCAAGTTTGAACAAACATGACCATTTTGACCAGGGTTGACCAATTTGACCAAAGTTGACTAATTTGACCAATTTGACCAGTTGGATCAAAGTTGACAAAATTGTCCAATTTGATGTCTATATTAAACAAATGTTTATTGTGGTAGCTGTTAGGTCATTTTAGACAAATTTTGACCAGTTAGGTCAAGGGTTAACATAGCGATCAATGTAGTGGTCATTGGGTCAAAAATTGATCATTTTGACTAAGTTTGACTAATTTGACTAAAGTTGACCAGTTTTACAAAATTTGACCAATTTAGTGTTTGAGTTAACTAATTGGTCCATTTTGACCAATTTGGTGTGTGGGTTGACCAAATGGTTCAAATTGATCAAGTTTGATCAAAGTTGACCTTTTTGACCAGGGTTGAACAATTTCACCAAAGTTGACCAGTTTAACAAAGTCTGACCCATTTAATCAATTGTATGTCTGTATTGACCAAATTTTTATTGTTGTAACTATTAATATAAGGTCATTTTAGCCAAAGTTTAACGAGTTAAATCAATGGTTGACCCAGCGGTCAATGAGGTGGTCATTGGATCCAAAATTGACCATTTTGACCAAGTTTGATTAATTTGAACAAAGTTTAATACTTCAACCAAATTTGACCAACTTAGTGTTTAGGTTAACCAAATGACCCATTTTGAACAATTTCGTGTCTAGGTTGACCAAATGGTTCAGTTTATTCAAGTGTGAGCAAAGTTGACCATTTTGACCAGGTTGATGAATTTGACCAAAGTTGACCAGTCTGACCAAATTTAGCCAATTATGTCAATTGGATGTATGTATTGACCAACTGGTTATTGTGGTAGCTATGAGGTCATTTTAACCAAAGTTTGATCTGTTAGGTCATGGGTTATCGTGGTGGTCATTGTGGTGGTTGTTGGGTCCAAAATTAACCATTTACCCAAGTTTGACTAATTTGACCAAACTTTACTAGTTTGACCAAGTTTGATCAAATTGTTTTTTAGGTTAACCAATTTAGTGTATGGGTTGATCAAATGGTTCAATTTGGCAAAGGTATAGCAAAGTTAACCATCTTGACCAGGGTTGACCAATTTGAGCAAAGTTGACCAGTTTCACAAAAAATGACCAATTGGGTCAATTGAATGTCTGTATTGACTAAATAGTTATTATCTTAAATATTAATTCATTTTAACTAAATTTTGACCAGTTAGGTCAAGCATTGACTTGGTGGTTAATGTTGTGGTATTATGTGGGTCTAAAATTGACAATTTTGAGCAAGTTTAACTAATTTGATCAAAATTGTCCAGTTTGATGTAATTTGACCAATTTAGTGTTTATGTTGACCAAATGGTCCTTTTTGACCAATTTGAAGTCTGGGTTAACCAAATGGTCTAATTTGACGAAGTTTTACAAATGTTAACCATTTTGATCGGGATTGACTATTTTGACCAATGTTGACGAGTTTGACCAAATTAGTCCAATTCGGTTAATTGGATGTTTTTATTGATAAAATGATTATTGTGGTAACTGTTAAGTCCTTTTAACCAAAGTTTGACCAGTTAGGACAAGGGTTGTCTTGGTGGGAAATGTGGTGCTCATTGGGTCTAAAATTGACCATTTTGACCAAGTTTAAGTAATTAGACCAAAGTTGTCGAGTTAGACCAAATTTGATAAATTTAGTGTTTAGGTTGACCAAAGTGTCCATTTTGTCCAATTTGGTGTCTCGGTTGACCAAATGGTTCAATTTTACCAAGTTTGACCAAAGTTGACCATTTTGATCATGGTTGACCAATTTGATCGCACTTGATCTGTTTGATCAAATTTGACCAATTGGGTCAATGTGACATCTGGATTGACCAAATGGTTATTGTGGTAAATATTAGGTCATTTTAAGCAAAATTTTGCCGGTTAGGTCAAGAGTTCACTTGGTGATCAATGTGGTGGTCATTGGATCCAAATTGACTATTTTTACAAAGTTGGACAAATTTTACCATAGTTACCAGTTTGAGCAATTTAGTGTTCAAGTTCACCAAATTGTCCATTTTGACCAATTTGGTGTCTGGGTTAACCAAATGGTCAAATTTGTCCAATTTTGACCAAAGTTGACCATTTGTACTAGTGTTGACCAATTTGACCAAAGTTGACTAGTTTGACCTAATTTGACCAATTTGGTCATTTGGAAGTCAATATTAACCAAATGGTTTTTGTGGTAACTATGAGGTCATTTTAACCAAAGTTTGAATAGTAAGGTCAACAGCTGACCTGGTTGTCAATGTGGTGGTCATTAGGTCTAAAATTGACCATATTGATCAAGTTTGACTCATTTGACCAAAGTTGAAGGGTTTGACCAAATTTGATCAATTTAGTGTTTAGGTTGACTAAATGGTACATTTTGACCAATTTAGTTTCTATGTTGACTAAATGGCTCAATTTGAGCAAGTTTAACCAAAGTTGTCCATTTTTATTAAGTTGACCAATTTGACCAAAGGTGACCAGTTTGTCCAAATTTGACCAATTTAATATTTACATTGACCAAATCGTCCATTTTGACCAATTTGGTGTCTGAGTTGACAAAATGGTTCAATTTGGCCAAGTTTGACCAAAGTTGACAATTTTGATCAACATTGACCCATTTGACCAAACTTGACCAGTTTGATAAAATTTGACGAATTAGGTCAATTAGATTTCTGTATAGACCAATTGATTATTATGGTAACTTTTAGGTCATTTTTACCATGTTTAACATGTTAGGTCAATGGATGACCTGGTGATCAATTTAGGGGTCATTGGGTCCTAAATTGATCATTTTAACCAAGTTTGACTAATTTAACTAATGTTAACCAGTTTGACTAAATTTGAACAATTTAGACTTTAAGGTTACAAAATGATAAATTTTGACCAATTTGGTTACTGGGTTGAACAAATTGTTCAATTTAACCAAGTTTGACCAAACGTGACCATTTTGACCAAAATTGACCAAGTTGACCAAAGTTGACCAATTTGACCAAATTTGACCAATTGGGTCAAATGTATATCAGTATTAGCCAATTGGTTATTATGGTAACTATCAAGTCATTTTATCCAAAGTCTAACCAGTTAGGTTAAGTGTTGACCTGATGATCAATGTGGGGGACAGTGCATTCAAAATTGACCCTTTTGAGTTTGACTAATTTGACTAAAGTTGACTAGTTTCATAAAATTTGACCAATTTAGTGTCTATGTTGACCAAATGGTCCATTTTGATCAATTTAGTGTCTGGGTTGTCCAAATGGTTCAATTTGACCAAGTTTAACCAAACATGACGATTTTGACTAGGGTTGACCAAGTTGACCAAAGTTGACCTGTTTGACCAAATTTGACCAATTTGGTCAACTGGATGTTTGTATTGACCAAATGGTTTTTGTGGTAACTATCATGTCATTTTCACCAAAATTTGACCAGTTAGGTCAAGGGTTGACCCAATGATCAATGCGGAGGTCATTGGGTACAAAATTGACAATTTTGTCCAAGTTTGACTAACTTGGCTAAAGGTGACCAGTTTGACCCAATTTGACCGATTTATTATTCAGGTTGACCAAATGGTCGATTTTGACCAATTTTGTGTCTGGGTTGACCAATTAATTCAATTTAATCAAGTTTGACCAAAGTTAACCATTTTGAACAGAGTTAACTAATTCGACCAAAGTTGATCAATTTGACCAAATTTAAACAATTGGGTCTGTTGTATGTCTGTATTGACCAAATGGTTTTTGTGGTAACTATATGGTTGTTTAACTAAAGTTTAACCAGTTAAGTGAAGGGTCGACTTGTTCATCAATGTGGTGGTCATTTGGTCCAAATGTGACCATTTTGGCCAAGTTTAACAAAATTGACTAAAGTTGACCAGTTTGACAAAATTTGACCGATTTAGTGTTTAGGTTAACCAAATGGTCCATTTTGACCAATTTGGTTCTGGGTTAACCAAATGGTTCAATTTAACCAAGTTTGACTAATGGTAACCATTTTGACCAGGGTTGACAAATTTGACCAAAGTTGACTGGGTTCACCAATTTTGACAAATTTAGTCAATTGGATGTTTGTATTAACCAAATGATTATTGTGGTAGCTATTAGTTTATTTTAATGAATGTTTGACCACTATGTCAAGGGTTGACCTGGTGATCAATGTGGTGTTCATTACGTCTAAAATTGTTTATTTAACAAATTTTAACTAATTTGACCAAGGTTGACCAGTTTGACAAAATTTGACCAATTTAGTGTTTAGGTTGACCAAATTATCCATTTTGATCAATTTGGTGTGCGATTTAACCAAATTATTCAATTTGACCAAGTTTGACCAAACATGACCATGTTGAACAGATTTGACCAATTTAACCAAAGTTGACCAATTTTACTAAATTTGTAATTGGGTAAATTGGATGTCTGTATTGATCAAATTGTTATTGTGGTAACTATAAGGTCATTTTAATCAAAATTTGACCAGTTATGTCAAGGGTTCACCTGGTGATCAATGTGGTGGTCATTGGTCCAAAACTGACCAATTTGACCAAGTTTGAATAATTTGAACGAAGTTGACCAATTTGCAAATTTGACCAATTTAGTGTTTTGTTTGACTAAATGGTCCATTTTGACCATTTTGGTGTTTGGGTTGACCTAATGATTCAATTTGACCAAGTTTGACAAAAGTTGACCATTTTAACTAGGGTTGACGAATTTGACCAAAGTTGACCAATTTGACCAAAGTTGACCAAGTTGACCAGTTGGATGTCAGTATTGAGCAAATGATTAATGTGGTAACTATTAAGTCATTTTAACCAATGTTTGACCAGTTAGATCAAGGGTTGACTTGGTGGTCAATATGGTGGTCATTGGGTCCAAAATTGACCATTTTGATAAAGTTTTACTAATATGACCAAAGTTGACCAGTTTGACCAAATTTGACTAGTTTAGTGTTTAGGTTGACCAAATTGTCTGTTTTAACCAATTTGGTGTTTAGTTTGACCAAATGGTTCAATTTGACCAAGTTTGACAAATGTTGACCATTTTGATCAAAGTTGACCAATTTGACCAAAGTTCACTAGTTTGACCAAATTTCACCAATTGGATTAATTGGATGTCTGTTATGACCAAATGTTTATTATGGTAACTATTAGGTCTTTTTAACAAAACTTTGACCAGTTAAATCAAGATTAGACCTTGTGGTCAATGTGGTGATCATTGACAATTTTTATCAAGATTGACTAATTTGACCAAAGTTGAACAGTTTGACCAAATTTTACCAATTTAGTGTTTTGGTTAACCAAATGGTCCATTTTAACCAATTTAGTGTCTCGGTTGACCAAATGGGTTAATTTGAGAAAGTTCGACCAAGGTTTACCATTTTGACCAGGTTGACAAATTTGACTGAAGTTCACCATTTTGACCAAATTTGACCAATTGGGTCAACTAGATGTCTGTATTGACCAAATAGTTATTGCAATAACTTTTTGTTCATTTTAACCAAAAATTAACCAATTAGGTCAATGATTGACCTGGTGGTCAATGTGGTGATCATTGGGTAAAAAATTAACCATTTTGACCAAATTTGATTAATTTGACCAAACCTGACCACTTTGACCAAATTTGACCAATTTAGTGTTTTGGTTGACAAAATGGACTGTTTTAGCTAACTTGGTGTCTAGGTTGACCAAATAATTCAATTTGACGATGTTTGATCAAAGTTGACCATTTTGACCAGGGTTGACAAGTTTGACCAAAGTTGACTAGTTTGATCAAATATGACCAATTTAGTCAATTGGATGTTTGTATTAACCAAATCATTTTTGTGGCAACTATTAGTTCATTTTAGCCCAAGTTAGGCCATTTAGGTCAAGTGAAAATCTAGTGGTCAATGTGTCCAAAATTCACCATTTTAACCAAGTTTGACTAATTTGACCAAAGTTGACCAGTTTGACTAAATTTGACCAATTTTGTGTTTAGTTTCACCAAATGATCCATTTTGACCAATTTGCTGTCTGAGTTGAACAAATGATTCAATTTGACCAAGTTTGACTAATGTTAACCATTTTGACCAGAGTTGACCAATTTGACCAAAGTAGACCAGTTTGACCAATTCTGACAGATGGGCCAATTGAATGTCTGTGTTGACCAAATAGTTATTGTGGTAATTATTAGGTCATTTTAACAAAAATTTAACCAGTTAGGTCAAGGGTTGACCTGGTAGTCAATGTGGTGGTCATTGGGTCCAAAATTGATTAACCAAGTTTGACTAATTTGACCAAAATTGACGAGTTTGACTAAATTGGACCAATTTAGTGTTTATGTTGACCAAATGATCCATTTTAACCTATTTGGTGTCTGGCTTGATCAAATGGTTCATTTTAACAAGTTTGACCAAAGTTAACAATTTTAACTAGGGTTGGTCAATTTGATCAAAGTTGACCAGTCTGACCAAATTTGTCCAATTTGGTCAATTATATGTCTGTATTTACCAAATGGTTATTGTGACAATAATTTCGTCATTTTAACTGCTGTTTGACCAATTAGGTCATGTGTTGACCTGGTGATCAATGAGGTTGTCATTGGGTCCAAAATTGACTAATTTGACCAAGTTTGACTCATTTGATTAAAGTTGACCAGTTTGACCAAATTTGACCAATTTAGTGCTTAGGTTGACCAAATGGTCCATTTTGACCAATTTGGTGTTTGGGTAGACCAAATGGTTTAATGTAACCAAGTTTAACCAAAGTTGACATTTTGATCAGGGTTGACCAATTTGACCAAACTTGATTAGTTTGACCAAATTTTACCAATTGAATGTCTGTATTGACCAAATGGTTATTGTGGTAACTATTAGGTCATCTTAAGCAAAGTTTGATCAACTAAGTCATTGGTTGACCTGGTGGTCAATGTGGTGGACCTTAGGTACAAAATTGACCATTTTGACTAAGTTTGACTAATTTGGCCAAGGTTGAACAATTTGACCAAATTTGACCAATTTAGTGTTTAGGTTGACCAAATGGTTAATTTTGACCAAATTGGCTTCTATGTTGACCAAATGGTTCAATTTGACCAAGTTTGACCAAAGTTAACCATGTTGACTAGGGTTGACCAATTTAACTAAAATTGACTAGTTTGACCAAATTTTGACCAATTGGGTCAATTGGATGTCTCCATTTACCAAATGTTTATTGTGGTAACTATTAGGTCATTTAAATTAAAATTTGACCAGTTAGGTCAAGGGTTGACCCGGTGATCAATGTGGTGGCCATTGGTTCAAAATCTACCTATTTGACCAAGTTTGACAAAATTTGAACAAAGCTGACTGTTTGACAAAATTTCACCATTTTATTATTTAGGTTGACCAAATGGTCCATTTTAACCATTTAGTGTCTGGGTTGACTAAACGTTTAAGTTTGACCAAATTTGACCAAAGTTGACTATTTAGATCAGGGTCAGCTAGATGTCTGTATTGATCAAATGGTTATTATGGTAACTATTACGTCATTTTTACCAAAGTTTGACCAATTCGGTCAAGGGTTGTACTGGTGGTTAATATGGTTGTCATTTGGTCCAAAATTGACAATTTTTATAAGGTTTGACAAATTTTACCAAGTTTGACGAGTTTGATCAAATTTGACCAATTTAGTGTTTAAGTTGACAAATATGTCTATTTTGACAATTTTGGTATCTAGGTTGACCAAACGGTCCAATTTGACAAAGTTTTACCAAAGTTAACCATTTTGACCAGAGTTGACCAATTTGACCAAAGTTGATCAGTTTGATCAAATTTGACCAATATGGTCAATTGGATGTCTGTATTGACCAAACGGTTTTTGTGGCAACTATTAGGTCATTTTTGACCAGTAAGGTCAAGAGTTAACCTAGTGGTCAAGGTGGTGGTCATTGGGTCCAAAAATAACCATTTTAATCTTGTTTGACTAATTTGACCAATGTTTGACCAGTTAGGTTAAGGGTTGACTTGGTGATCAATGTGGTTGTCATTGAGTCTAAAATTGTCTATTTTAACTATGTTTGACTAACTTGACAAAAGTTGACCAGTTTAAGAATGTTTGACCAATATAGTGTTGAGGTTAACCAAATGGTCCATTTTGACAAATATAGTACTGGGTTGGCCAAATGGTTCAAATTGACCAAGTTTAATAAAAGTTGATGATTTTGTCCAAAGTTGACCAATTTGACCAATGTTGATTAGTTTGACAAAATTTGACTAATTTGGTCAATTGGATGTTTGTATTGACCCAATGGTTATTGTGGTAACTATTAGGTCTTTTTAACCAAAGTTTGTTCAGTTAGGTCAAGGGTTGACCTGGTGATCAATGTGGTGGACAATGGGTCCAAAATTGACAATTTTGACTAAGTTCGACTAATTTGAACAAAGATGAGTAGTGTGACAGAATTTGGCTCGTGCTTTCTCAGATTGGAATCGACAATAGCAGCCGCTATTTTTCTTTCTGGCCAAATAGTCCATTTTGACCAATTTGTTGTCTGGGTTATCCAAAAGTTTAAATTTGACCTAATTTGTCCAAAGTTGACCATTTTGATCAAGGTTGACCAATTTAACCAAAGTTGACAAGTTTGACCAAGCTTGACCAATTGGGTCAATTCGATGTCTGTATTGACCAAATGGTCATTGTGGTACCTATTAGGTCATTTTAAGCACATTTTAACCAGTTAGGCTAAGGGTTGACCTGGTATTCCATGTGGTGGCCATTTGGTCCAAAATTGACAGGCCATTTTGACCAAGTTTGATTAATTTGACCATAGTTAACCAATTTAATCAAATTTGACCAATTTAGTGTTTAAGTTGACACAATGGTCTATTTTGACCAATTTGGTGTCTGGGTTGACCAAACATTTTAATTTTGACCAAGTTTGATAAAATTTTACCATTTTTAACAGGGTTGACCAATTTTAACAAAGTTGACCAGTTTGACCAAATTTGACGATTTTGACGTTTAGGTTGACCAAACGGTCCATTTTGACCAATTTAGCATCTGGGTTGACCAAATGGTTGAATTTCAGCAAGTTTTACTAAACACGACCATTTTGACCATAGTTGATTAATTTGATCAAAGTTGACCAATTTGAACAAAATTTACCAATTGGGTCAATTGAATGTCTGTGTTGACCAAATGGATAATGTGGAGAGATATATTATAAAACATGATGAATATGAGGAGAGTTATCAGCAATATTTGGATAGACTGATTAGAGGTGATCAGAGTGCTGAGATGCCACCTCATCCATTCTACATACCTTATGTGCCATCCAGGGATTGGAACGAGCAAGATGATGATGATGAGGATGAAGAGTAGATGTATGTTGTTTGTTTTAGTTATTGTGTTGTTATACTGTGTTACTGTGTACTTTATCTAGTGTTTTGTTTGATGATTGTGTTCTGATGTGAACCTTGATAGTATAAAGATTGTAGTTGTACTATTTATCTGTTACGCATATTCAGGTATTGTTGTTGTTTTATTATGGATTTATATGTTGCTTTGTGATAGTGTGTAATAGTAAATGTTTTTATGTGTATGTTATGTCAGAGTTTTTAATAGTGTGTACCTTAATTAAAAAACTGTTAGGATTATAAACCACTATTAGGAACTTCTACTTAGGAAACTATATGTTTAAAATTTTTTCAAATTCCACTATCATTTGTTATCTATACAGTGTGTTATTTTAGTTGGTGTGTATTTTCTTTGAAAACCTACACTACTGTAGAAGTCTTCTGAAATTTTTACTTTTCTTATTATTATTATTATTATTATTATTTTATATATATATATATATATATATATATATATATATATATATATATATATATATTGTTTTGAAAAAACTAAATTTGATTTCATTTTACTCCTGTTATTTAAATTGTTATACTTGCATATTAGGATATTTAAAATTCCTGCAAGCATGATATGTTAGTTTTTATTTCTCACCCATATATCATTTCTTATGCTTAAATGTTTTATCTTAATTAAAAATTAATGTTTGGGGGGAGGGGATTTTTAAAAACAAAGATTTTCAAAAACCTAAAATTTTATTTGATTTTCAAGAATACTTAAATATAAATCTTATTTTTGATTGAGAACAAATATGTACATGAAGTTATATTAGGGGAACAAAATTTTGAATATAGAAATGAATAAAAAAATTTAGTTAAAATTTATAGTATTCATGAAAAACTTAAAGTTAATATTTTCTTAATGAAGAAGTGTTAAATAAAGTTAAACTGTCTTTAGTAAGAAGTTTTCTATTTTTGGATAAATAGAAGATTTGACTTTTATTCTTCAAAGCTTAAATTTCTTTTACTGAAGAGTAATTTTAAAAAACTATTATTATGATTTTTAAGTGAAAGACATAAATCTGATCTTTATTTTAAATGAAGGATGGAATTCAAAATCATTTAGGGTCTATCCAGATATAATAATCCTTGCCTTATAAAATTAAAAAAAAGAGAGAAAAAGAGAAGAAAAAGTGAAAAATAGTATATGAAAAGGGAGGAGAAGCTTGAGGATTTAAGGGCCTAATCAAAAATTGGTTTCATACCTAAAGTTTAAGATATATGTTCAGAGAAAATCTAAAACTTAAGGTTATAATATAGTAAGTAAAATTATTTTTCAAATAAAGATTTTTAAGTGAGAAAAATAAATGTTTGAATCATATGTTTTGAAGAATCTACAAATATTTCTGAAATAGATAGAGACTTATATTTGTCATTTTTCTTTACTTAAGAACTTTCTAAACTTTAAGTTAGTTTTAATTATTGAAATTTTTTCTAAATTGGACTATTCCATTTCTAGAACAAAATTTTGTTATCTTCCAAAAAAACTCATTACATAATTTGTTTGCTAAAATATTCTATGAGATTAATTGTCACTTGAGGGCAAGTAACATTTTAAGTTTGGGGGATTTTGATACACCTAAAATATATAGTATTTTTATGCACATTTTTAGACCTATTTTTAATGATATTGCACTTTAAGGGAAGGTATTTTGTGTTTTTCTTACAAGTATGATGAAAATGGATGGTCATGATGAAAGGAGCAAAATTGGATCAAATTTGGATAAAAAATAATGAAAAATCAAAATTTTGTCACTGGCGGCTAAGCGCCGCTGGGCCGGCGCTTAGCCGCCACAGTTAAAAATCAAAATTCAAATGAATTTGGCGCCAATTTCAAACGGGATGGGATGCAACTCTTGGTGGTAACTACCATAACTTCCTTTGGGCAGCAAGTTTGAATGAAGGGGTGCGTTCCTTGGTAGATACATGGAATCTGGACACATTTTGAAGAGACACCATGACACCTTTTGGTTTACTATTTAAAGACAGTCTTAGGAAAGATTAGGGGAGGCTTTAGGAGGCTCTTCCACTACGTTTTGAAGGGTACTTCCATTGTTCTACCACTGCATTTTAAGATTTTTTGTTAAGAGTAAAAGTAGAGAGTAGAAAGGAGAAAAGGGTCAAAGTGAAGACTTCTTCTTCCCACTTCTTTTCTTTCTTTTAGTTTAGTTTTTATTGAAGTCTAAAGTTTGTATTCTGAGTCATCAGAGTTGGGAGACTTGCTCTGAGGAGTAGTTTAGCAAAGAGTCAAAGTTTCAGAGGAACTTCCTTAGTCTTATGGAGAGGATTTTCAGATAAGTGTTTACTTTTAATATTTTTATTAATACTTTCTTTGGTTTGTTATTTTTCTTATTGTTTTAAATTTCAAATCAATGTGTTTTTGTATTTTCCCAATGCATTCTCAGTAGTTTACATTATTTTTTCTTTCTTAAATGGAGAAGTAATTAATTTATAAAGAATTATTTGGGAAAGTATAAGTGTTTAAAAGTTGGAAGAAGTTGTGAAGATTGATTCTGAAAACTTTATTTACTTCTTAATTTGGCCTGTTAAGTTGTAGATTTCTTAAGATTATATAAGATCCAATGCGGAATTGTCTCATAAAAGTTAGTAAGAATCACATGCAATTATATGGGTGAGAATTGTAGTCCATATAATTGAATGTAATATTAGAAGATATTTTTATGAAAGGGAGTAAAATTAGAGGATTTTAGAGTGACAGGCTAAAACCCCCTAATTTGGTTTGAAATTCGAGTTTTGTTATAAGAAGTTAGCCCCCAGGTGGTGGGAATCGAGGGAACTCTAGAGTGAGAGACTGGTATTTTCCCTGCCTAACCAAGTTCAAAATAATAAAAATTTCAAATTAGCCTATGTTCTTTATGGAACCAAGTAAGGGTAAAGAACACATTTGCTTCTATCTGTCACAACAAATTTAAATACTTCCACAACAATACTTTAAGAAATATTACTACTTCATAAAAGGAAAGAGAAAGATATTCTAATCAATAGTATTTTACATCCAGTATTATTAGTTATTATAATTTTAATTTCATTGTTTAACATTTTATTAAGGAAATTTTAAAAGACAAATTAACTTTCAAAACTTTTCAAAATCAAGACTTACTTTTTAAGAAACAATTAAAGAAAGTAAAAAGATAATTTTCTGATTTCCTTAAAATTTTTCATATTTTCTCTGTGGGTTCGATATCTCTGGACTTAATCAGAAAGTCCTATATTACTTGATAAATGATATGTATACTTGTGTAGTATCTCATATTATAAAATCATAATTTTCATATCTAAAATCATCAGCGCATTTACCGGACGGTACCAAGTTTTTCGGACTGTTGCATTTATCGGGGATCAAGTTTTTGGCGACGTTGCTGGGAAAAATTAATTTAAATTACATTTTAAAGAGAATTAAGAAATTTTAAATTTTTACTTTTCTTTATTTTTGTTAGTGTGTTGTGTTTCGTTTTGTTTTATTGTTGTACGCGTAGTTCAGGTTCTGAAGGACTTATGCCTTACGATTCTGAATTAGAAAGAACTATCAGAAATATAAAAAAAATTAAAAATACAGAAAAAGATAAAACTATTCAAGAAATGACAAATCATCAAGATCAAAATGTTGGCATCCATCAAGAATTAAGACCTTTAAAAGATTATGTTAACCCTGCAGTAGATGAACTTCGTGCTAGTATTCAAAACCCTGATGTAGCTACTAATTCTTTTGAGCTTAAACCTGCTATTATCCAAATGGTGTCTAATAATCAATTTGGGGCAGCAACAACTGAAGATCCTAATTTGCATCTTGCAAATTTTCTAGATTTGTGTGGTACTTTTAAATATGATGGTGTTTCGGATGATGCTGTTAGATTTAGACTTTTCCTTTCTCACTAAGGGATAAAGCTAAAGTGTGGTTACATTCGTTAGCACCTGGATCAATTAGAACTTGGGGTGAATTGTCACAAAAGTTCCTTGCTAAATATTTTCCACCATCTAAGACTGTTAAGTTGAGAAATGATATAACATCTTTTTGTCAGTTTGAAGGGGAATCAATATATGAAGCATGGGAAAGATTTAAAGATCTCCTCAGGAAATGTACACACCATGCGATACCAGATTGGTTAATAATTCAAACTTTTTATAATGGATTAGTTGGATCTCTTAGATCGATCATCGATGCTTGTTCTTGGTGGATCATTAATGTCTAAACCATTTTCTGATGCTTATGCTTTAATTGAAGAAATGGCTACTAATAATTTTCAATGGCCTTCTGAAAGGCTAAATCCTAAAAAGATAGCCATTGTTTATGAGAATGATGCTTTTACAATGTTAGCAAATCATGTTGCTGCTGTAGCAAGGAAGATAGATCAATTTGGGATGAATTTTTCTCAGCCAAATCTCATGATTGAAGAAAATTCATTAGGCCAAATGGTTGATTCTTATTCTTCACCAGAAACTGTGAATGCTATAATCAAAACTAACAACCCATATTCCGATTATTATAACCCAGGTTGGAGGAATCATCCAAATTTTAACTGGAATAACAAAAATCAGTGTGGTGTTAATCAATAATGGGGGAACAGCCAAGTAAACCCATAGGAGAATTGGATCAACTAAGGTTATAATAATAATAGATTAACTTATCCTTCAGGTTATAACAATGCTTTACAAAATAAGGAGAAGAAGTTGTCTATGGAAGTAGTATCACATATGGGAAACCAATTACAAATTCAAGGAGCAACCATCAGAAATATTGAAAATCAATTGAGACAAATTGCAAATGCCTTAAGTAATAGATCCCAAGGAATGCTTCCAAGTAATACTGAAGTGAATCCAAGAGAAAAGAATAAAGAACAAGTGAAGGCAATTCAACTGAGAAGTGGAAAATAATTGGAAGGTAGAGTTCAAAAAGAAACTAAAGTAGAGAAAGAAGAGATTGAAAAACTTAAAGAGGACGCTCCAAAAGGTTTTAAAAGACCTATTTCTCCACCTAAGGTTGATTTAGAAAAACACCACCTTCATTTCCTCAGAGACTTCGTCAACAAAAGTTCGATAAGAAATTTTCAAAATTCTTGGAGATATTAAAGAAGCTTACCATTAATATTCCATTTGCTGAAGCCCTAGAACAAATGCCAAGCTATGTAAAATTTATGAAGGATATTCTTAATAAAAAGAGGAAGTTTGAAGAAAATGAGACTGTTGCACTTAGTGAGGAGTACAGTGCGCTAATTCAGAAAAAGCTTTCTGAAAAACTTAAAGATCCTGGTAGTTTCACAATTCCATGTGCAATCGGAGAAAGATTATGTGGAAAAGCTTTATGTGATTTGGGTGCAAGCATTAACCTTATACCTCTATCAATATTCAAAAGGTCGGGACTAGGAGAAATAACCCCAACTACTGTAACTGCGCAATTAGCAGATTTTTCGATCACATATCCTAAAGGAGTTATAGAAGATGTTTTGGTAAAAGTGGATCAATTTATTTTTCATGTGGATTTCATTGTGTTGGATATGGAGGAAGATAAAGTGATACCCATAATTTTGGGGAGACCATTTCTAGCTACAGGCAGAGTCATGATAGATGTGAAAAAAGGGGAATTAACAATGAGGGTTAATGATCAGACTATTACATTTAATATTTCAAAATCGATGAAATATCTTGCTAGAGGTAAAGAAGATGAGTGTTATAGGATGGATGTTATGTAATGTTTAAGTGAATGTCATTTCAAATCAACTTATGAAGAGAAGCCTGAAAGATAAGAATTTGAATATAAGCAAGAAGAGGAGTTATTTGATTCTAAAGATTTTTAGGAGGAAGATTTAAAGTTTGTTCGTGAAAGTTTTGAATTGTTGGATATGACTGAAAAAGATAAATCTTATGGTCCATCAATTGAAAAACCTTCTAAACTTGAGTTAAAAATGCTTCCTGGTCATTTGAAGTATGTTTTTCTAGGTGAATCCTCAACATTGCCTGTTATAATTTCCTCTCAATTAACTGAAAAAGAAGAAGAGAGTTTGCTTGAAATTTTGAAGAAGCACAAGAAAGCCTTTGGATGGACAATTGCTGATATTAAAGGAATCAGTCCTTCAATTTGTCTGCACAGAATTCTTATGGAAGATAATTGCAAACCGCGGGCTGATCCGCAAAGGATTTTAAATCCTATTATGAAAGAAGTTGTTAAGAAAGAAATTTTAAAATGGTTGGATGCTGTAATTATCTACCCTATTTTAGATAGTGCATGGGTTAGTCCTATTCACCGTGTTCCTAAGAAAGAAGGAGTAACTGTGACTGTTAATGAAAAAAATGAAATGATACCAACAAGACAAGTTACAGGGTGGTGAATATGCATTGATTATAGAAAATTAAACCTTACCACAAGGAAAGATTATTTTCCACTCCCTTTTCTAGATCAAATGTTGGATAGGTCGGTTGGGCATAAATACTTTTGTTTTACGGATGGATATACTGGTTACCACCAAATTTAAATTGCTCCTGAGGATCAAAAGAAAACTACATTTACCAGTCCTTATGGTACGTTTGCTTTTAGAAGAATGTCCTTTGGTTTATGTAATGCCCCTGCTACATTTCAGAGATGTATGATGGCTATTTTTTGTGATTTAATTGAAAAAGGGATTGAAGTTTTCATGGATAACTTTTTAGTGTTTGGGATTTCATTTGAATCATGTTTAGAACATCTATCTAAGGTTCTAAAATGCTGTGAAGAAACTAATTTGGTCCTTAATTGGGAAAAAATGCTAATTTATGGTAGCGGGAAGAATTGTTTTGGGACATCAAATTTCAGAAAAAGGTTTGGAGGTAGATCCTGCAAAAATTCAAGTTATATCTATTTTACCTTACCCAACCAATGTAAGGGGAATTAGAAGTTTTTTAGGACATGCTGGATTCTACAGGAGTTACATTAAAGACTTTTCAAAGATTACAAAACCTTTATGCCGTTTACAGGAAAAGGATGTAATTTTTAATTTTGATGATGACTGTCGTAAAGCCTTTGAAATATTAAAAGAAAAATTAATCACGGCATCTGTAATAATTTTACCAAATTGGGAAAAACCTTTTGAATTAATGTGTGATGCTAGTGATTATGCTATTGGTGCTGTTTTGGGTCAGAAATATGATAAAATTTTCAAAGTAATTTATTATGCTAGTAAAAATCTTAATTATACCACTACTGAGAAAGAGTTATTAGCTATAATATTTGCTTTTGATAAATTTTGATCATATTTAATTAGAACTAAATGTGTTGTGCACACTGATCATTCTGCTATTAAATACTTAATGAAGAAAAATGATGTAAAACCGAGTCTGATAAGATGGATTCTTCTGTTGCAAAAATTTGATTTTGAGATAGCAGATAGGAAGGATTCTGATAATCAAATTGTTGATCACTTGTCCAGGCTTGAAATTGAAAAATCTCTCTGTGATATTGAAGAAATTAATGAACATTTTCCTGATGAAAAACTGTTCACTGTTAAAGAATGGCATGTTTCGTGGTATGCAGATATAGTCAACTTTGTTGTTAGTAATATTATACCCTATGGTTTAACATATCATGAAAAGAAGAAATTTTTGTCTGATGCTAAGACTTATTTTTGGGATGACCCATTTTTATATAAACAAGGAAAGGATGTTATAATTCGAAGATGTGTACCTTTGGAAGAGACTTATGAAATTATTCAAAAATATCATGATTCTGATTATGGGGGACATTTTGGAAGTGAAAAACTACATACAAAATATTACAATCAGGATTTTATTGGCCTACAATTTTTAAGGATGTGAATGTTTATATTAAAAATTGTGATAGATGTCAGTGTGTAGGCAATATTTCTAGAAGAAATGAGATGCCCCTCAATTATATGTTGGAAGTTGAAATATTTGATGATTGGGGAATAGATTTTATGGGACCATTTACACCATATTTCGGAAATGTTTGTATTTTGATAGCAATAGACTATGTTTCCAAATGGATTGAAGCTATTGATTTACCTCGATGTGATGCTCAAAGTGTTGCAAAGTTTTTAGAAAAGAATATATTTTGCGGATTTGGAATACCAAGAGTAATCATAAGCGAGGGGGAAGTCATTTTAGAAATGTGATTATTGGGAAGTTAGCAAAGAAATATAATATTAATCATCGCATTGCTACTGCTTATCATCCGCAGACAAGTGGTTTGGTTGAATTATCCAATCGTGAAATTAAAAGAATATTGGAAAAAATTGTTAATCCAAATAGAAAGGATTGGTCAATTAAATTGGATTATGCTTTGTGGGCCTATAGGACTGCTTACAAAACATCTATAGGAATGTCCCCATATAGGCTGATTTTTGGAAAAGCTTGTCATTTACCTTTTGAACTTGAGCATAAAGCATATTGGACTATTAAAGAGTCCAATTAAAATTTGAAAGATGTTGCTGAAAAGAGATTATTGCAATTGAATGAGCTTGAAGAAATAAGGAATGAATCTTATGAAAATGCTAAGATTTATAAGGAAAAGATGAAGTTATGGCATGATCAAAAGATTTTCACCAAAAATCTTGTACCAGCATAGCAAGTTTTGTTGTATAATGCTAGATTGAGAATATTTTCTGGAAAACTTAAGTGCAGGTGGATGGGTACATTTATTGTGATAGAAGTTTATTCTTATGGAGCTGTAGATATTCAAGATCCTAAGACTAGAAAAATATTTAAAGTTAACAGACATAGACTAAAAACATATTTTTCAGTTAATAAATCTAAATCTGATGAGAATTTGATGTTGGGTCACTCAGAATGAGTTCTGTGTATGTTAGGCTGAAGACATTAAAACAAGCGCTTTGTGGGAGGCAACCCATATTTATCGGTGTGCTTTGCTTTTTGTTTGTTTAGTGTGTTTTGTTTGCTTAGTTTGGTTTGTTTTTATGTTTTTAATGATAGTAATTTGGAGTTTTTAAACTTTAGTAGAGTTTATTTGACCTTAATTGATGATTTAGAGAAGTCAGAATGAAAATTTGGACACTTAGCAGACCTGTGCTAAGTTGTGCACTGGCGGCTAAGCACCGACTAGTTGGCGCTTAGGCGCCGCAGCTATAAAAAACGTGAAAAATGTGAATCTAGAAGCCTAGATCGTGGGGGAGAAGTTTTGGTAGTTATTTTGGAGTTTCTAAACGTCTTGGGGCTGTTGTATCATTTCCCAAGTCTATAAAAAAGGACCTGACTTAAGAGAAACACTTGCCTCAAGTCCTATTTTCATTTCTAAAGTCTTAAGAAGAGAATTTTGAGTGCATCATGTCATCCTGGGAGCATGAGATGAAGATGAAGCAAGATTCTGACAAAAGTAAGTTCATTAGTGATAGTGCTAAAGAGTTATTTAATAGAAATCTCGAAGTTAGTATTCAGGGTATTGCAGAAATTGAAGCTCAAGTGACTTCAATAGAAGCAAAGATCAATTATACTAACTTAAATTTGGAGCACATGGGATGGCAACTCAAGATGTAATTCAATCATTCAAGTTACGTGGAAGAAATAGATAAGGCGTTGTTTGTGAAGAACAAATGGATTGAAGAAGATGATGTAAGAATGAACAATCATCACCCGTTCTATCAAATTTATATTCCAGAAAGGTCAAATGAGAATAACTTTGGTCCGAGATATATTCTGCCTAATGGAGAATGGAATTATGAGTGTTTTGTTTGTTTAATGTTCTTATGTGTTATGTTTAGTGTTCTTGTGAGCTCATGTTTGGTGTGTTTAGTGTTTTTATTTAAATATTAACTAAGCCTGATGATGTGATGGTTACGTCCTAGAGATGTATACTTATCAGTTTGAGATTAATGTCTCTCGTATTTAAAGAATTTCATCCCTTATGTTTGGATAGAAATTCTAGTATTGTATTAAGTGTTATGTTTGTTTTAATATAAGTTTGTGTTTTTATGAAATTTGTGTGGAATCAAAGGTTATTAAATTTTGACTTGGAGTATTGGAAGAATTGTGGGGAGAAATAATTATTTTGGAGTAATTAAGGGTGATTAACCAAGTGATTTAGTGCATATACCTTAATTATGAAAATTTTGGTATTGGCGGCTAAGCGCCAGAATGGCGGCACTTAAGCGCCAAATTTTACGGCTAAGCACCGAGAGTTCGTGCTTAGGCGGCACTTAAGGCCATTTTCAACCACCCCATCATCTTCAACCTTCGGTTTACAGCGAAAGAGGAGCCTATAGCAACATATTGTGGATCATTTAAGAGCCGATCTCAACAAAAATTGTTAAATTTGGATTCCTTGAGGTAAGAGCACTACTGCTAAGTAAAATTTTTTATATTCACCATGTATTTTGACTACATTATGGAAAATCTTAAAATCACTATTCATGGTGAAAATTTGAGGAAAAACTTGAGAAATTGCTTGAATTTAGTGAAAATATCTTTTGGAAGATAATTTAGCAAGTTTAGTTTGATTTTAGAATTTATGGTGAATTTTTCATGAATTTTTAGAGATGGCTCCAAAGTCAAAGCGTGCATGAGAAAAAATGAAGTTTAACTCTGACAAATTTCTTAGTATGAGGGCTGAGGAACGATACGTCGATGCGTTGCAGTCACGTATGTTGATTCCTGAGCGAGTATTTAGTGAGCCAGGAGAGGTGATTGAAGATATGATTGCTAGAAGGAATTGGGAGAATTACTGTTGCTTCTCTGCTGTTGTTGTTGTTCTTGTAGTTAGAGAATTTTATACAAATTTTCCTGCGCAGAGGAGAATCAAGTGATGGTTAGGAGGCATGAGGTCAACTTTTCTTCTGGGGCAATCAATACTTTTTATGGACTACCTCCTGACATGTTTTGTTTTAATTCTAACTATCATCCTTCGGAAGGAGAATTAGATGAGATCATGGAATTTATGACTGATGGAAGGGGATTATGGAAAATAACAATTGATAGAAGAGTGAACTTTCCTACTTCCAAATTAAATGTCATTTCTAAGGCATGGCATTATTTTATCTCATCTAAGCTGTTACCTTCGAGTCATACTAGAGAAGTAACGAGAGAAAGAGCTGTGTTGAACCATTGTATTCAGCAAGGGAAGCCTATTGACATTGGAGGTATAATTTTTTATTATATTTTGAACTGTGCTAGACCAACCACGACTGCAGGTATGGGGTTTCCTTCCTTGATTCATTCACCATGTGAACGATCTGGAGTGAAGTTTGATACTTGGGAAGAGGTACTTCATCCATTGAGACTGATTACCAGTGTAAGCATTGGTGCTTACACTGTACATTCAGAGTTTGGTTGGAAAGGAGGATTTGGTAGGCCTTCTACTGCTTCTGCTCTGCTGCATCTACTTCTTGTTCCACTACTTCGCGTGCTTCTTCATCTACTGATTCATAGACTGGTTTATTAAGAAAGATTTGAAAAAAGTGAGTCTTACTCGAGAGCATATGAATGATATGGATGGTAAGCTGGATAATGTGGAGAGATATATTATAAAACATGATGAATATGAGGAGAGTTATCAGCAATATTTAGATAGACTGATTAGAGGTGATCAGAGTGCTGAGATTCCACCTCATCCATTCTACATACCTTATGTGCCATCCAGGGATTGGAATGAGCATGATGATGATGATGAGGATGAAGAGTAGATGTATGTTGTTTCTTTTAGTTATTGTGTTGTTATACTGTGTTACTGTGTACTTTATCTAGTGTTTTGTTTCATGATTGTGTTGTGATGTGAACCTTCATAGTATGCAGATTGTAGTTGTACTATTTATATGTTATGCATATTCAGGTATTGTTGTTGTTTTATTGTGGATTTATATGTTGCTTTGTGATAGTGTGTAATAGTAAATGTTCTTATGTGTATGTTATGTCAGAGTTTTTAATAGTGTGTACCTTAATTCAAAAACTGTTAGGAGATTATAAACCACTATTAGGAACTTCTACTTTGGAAACTAAATATTAAATTTTTTTCAAATTCCACTATCATTTGTTATCTGTATCAGTGTGTTATTTTAGTTGGTGTGTATTTGCTTTGAAAACTTCAACTACTGTAGAAGCCTTCTGAAACTTTTAGATTTATTATAATATATATATAGTTTTGAAAAAACTAAATTTGATTTCATTTTACTCCTGTTATTTAAACTGTTATACTTGCATATTAGGATATTAAAAATTCCTGCAAGCATGATATGTTAGTTTTTATTTCTCACCCATATATCATTTCTTATGCTTAAATGGTTTATCTTAATTAAAAAATTAAAGTTGGGGGGGGGGGATTTTAAAAAACAAAGATTTTCAAAAACCTAAAAATTCATTTTATTCTCAAGAATACTTAAAAAATAAATCTTATTATTTATTGAGAACAATTATGTACATGAAGTTATATTAGGGGAAAAAAATTTTGAATATAAAAAAAAATAAAAGAATTTAGTTAAAATTTATAGTAATCATGAAAAGCTTAAAGTTAAAATTTTCTTAATGAAGAAGTGTTAAATAAAGTTAAACTATCTTTAGTAAGATGTTTTGTATTTTTGGATAAATAGAAGATTTGACTTTTATTCTTCAAAGCTTAAATTTCTTTTATTGAAGAGTAATTTTCAAATACTATTATTATGATTTTTAAGTGAAAGACATTAAAGGTCTATCCAGATATAGTAATCCTTGCCTTATAAGATAAAAAAAAGAAAAAAAGAGAGAAAAAGAAAAGAAAAAGTGAAAAACAGTATATGAAAAGGGAGGAGAAGCTTGAGGATTTAAGTGCCTAATCAAAAATTGGTTTCATACCTAAAGTTTAAGATATAAGTTCAGAGATAATCTAAAACTTAAGGTTATAATATAGAAAGTAAAATTATTTTTCAAATAAAGATTTTTAAGTGAGAAAAATAAATGTTTGAATCAAATATTTTGAAGAATCTACAAATATTTCTGAAATAGATAGAGACTTATATTTGTCATTTTTCTTTAGTTAAGAGCTTTCTAAACTTTAAGTTGGTTTTAATTACAGATATTTTTTCTAAATTGGACTATTCCATTTCTAGAACAAAATTTTGTTACCTTCCTAAGAAACTCATTATATAATTTGTTTGCTAAAATATTCTATGAGATTAACCATCACTTGAGGACAAGTAACAATTTAAGTTTGGGGGATTTTGATACACCTAAAATATATAGTATTTTTATGCACATTTTTATACCTATTTTTAATGATATTGCACTTTAAGGGAAGTTATTTTGTGTTTTTCTTGCAGGTATGATGAAATGGATGGTCATGATGAAAGGAGCAAAATTGGATCAAATTTGGAGCAAAAATAATGAAAAATCAAAATTTTTGCCATGGCGGCTAAACGCCGCTGGGCCGGCGCTTAGCCGTCACAGTTAAAAATCGAAATTCAAATGAATTTGGCTCCAATTTCAAATGGGATGGGATGTAACTCTTGGTGGTAACTACCATAACTTCCTTTGGGCGGCAAGTTTGAATGAAGGGGTGCTTTCCTTGGTAGATACATTGAATCTTTACACATTTTGAGGAGACACCAAAGCACCTTTTGGTTTACTATTTAAAGAGCGTCTTCAGAAAGATTAGGGGAGGCTTTAGGAGGCTCTTCCACTGCGTTTTGAAGGGTACTTCCATTGTTCTTCCACTGCATTTTATAAGTTTTTATTAAGAGTAGGAGTAGAGAGTAGAAAGGAGAAAAGGGTCGGAGTGAAATCTTCTTCTTCCCACTTCTTTTCTTTCTTTTAGTTTAGTTTTTATTGAAGTCTGAAGTCTGTATTCTGAGTCATCAGAGTTGGGAAACTTGCTCTGAGGAGTAGTTTAGCAAAGGGTCAAAGTTTCAGAGGAACTTCCTTAGTCTTGTGGACAGGATTTTCAGATAAGTGTTTACTCTTAATCTTTTTATTAATACTTTCTTTTGTTTGTTATTTTTCTTATTGCTTTTAATTTCAAATCAATGTGTTTTTATATTTTCCCAATGCATTCTGAGTAGTTTACTTTATCTTTTTCTTTCTTAAATGGAGAAGTAATTAATTTATAGAGAATTGTTGTGGAAAGTATAAGTGTTTAAAAGTTGGAAGAAATTGTGAAGATTGATTCTGAAAACTTTGTTTACTTGTTAATTTGGCCTGTTAAGTTGTAGAATTTCTTAAGATTATGTAAGATCAAATGTGGTATTGTCTCATAAAAGTTAGTAAGAATCACATGCAATTATATGGGTGAGAATTATAGTCCATATAATTGAATGTAATATTAGAAGATATTTTTATGAAAGGGAGTAAAATTAGAGGATTTTAGAGTGACAGGATAAAACTCCCTAATTTGGTTTGCAATTTTGAGTTTTGTTATGAGAAGTTCGCCCCTAGGTGGTGGGAATCGAGGGAACTCTAGAGTGAGAGACTGGTATCTTCTCTGCCTAACCATGTTCAAAATAATAAAAATTTCAAATTAACTAATGTTCTTTATAGAACCAAGTAAGGGTAAAGAACAAATTTGCTTCTATCTGTCATAAAAAATTTAAATACTTCCACAACAATACTTTAAGAATTATTACTACTTCATAAAAGGAAAGAAAAAAGATATTCTAGTCAATAGTATTTTACATCCAGTGTTATTAGTTATTATAATTTTAATTTCATTTCTTAACATTTGATTAAGGAAATTTTAAAAGACAAATCAACTTTCAAAACTTTTTAAAATCAGGACATATATTTTCAAAAACAATTAAAGAAAGTATAAAGATAATTTTTTGATTTCTTTAAAAATTTTCATATTTTCCCAGTGGGTTCGATATCTCGGCACTTAAATCAGAAAGTCATATATTACTTGATAAACGATACGTATACTCGCGTAGTATCCCATATTATAAAATCATAATTTTCATATCTAAAGTTATCAGCGCATTTAACAGATGGTACGAAGTTTTTGGCGCCGTTGTATTTATTAGGGATCATTGACCAATTTGACCAATTAGACCAAAGTTCACCAAATTGTCCAATTTGATGTCTGTATTGACCAAATGTTTATTGTGGTAACTATTAGATCATTTTAGACAAATTTTGACCAGTTAGGTCAAGGGTTTACGTGGCAATCAATGTAGTGGTCATTGGGTCCAAAATTGATCATTTTAACTAAGTTTGACTAATTTGACTAAAGTTGACCAGTTTTACAAAATATGACCAATTTAGTGTTTGGGTTGCCTAATTGGTCCCTTTTGACCAATTTGGTGTGTTGGTTGACCAATTGGTTCAATTTGATCAAGTTTGATGAAAGTTGATCATTTTGACGAGGGTTGATAAATTTCACCAAAGTTGATCAGTTTGACAAAGTTTGACCCATTCGGTCAATTGGATGTTTGTATTGACCAAATTGTTATTATTGTAACTATTAATATTAGGTCATTTTAGCCAATGTTTAACTAGTTAAATCAAGGGTTGACCCGGTGTTCAATGAGGTGGTCATTGGGTCCAAAATTGACCATTTTGACCAAGTTTGACTAATTTGACCAAAGTTCAATAGTTTGACCAAAATTGACCAATTTATAGTTCAGGTTAACCAAATGACCCATTTTGAACAATTTGGAGTCTAGGTTGACCAAATGGTTCAATTTGTTCAAGTGTGACTTAAGTTGACCATTTTGATTAGGTTGATGAATTCGACTAAAGTTGACTAGTCTGACCAAATTTGGCCAATTTTGTCAATTGGATATCTGTCTTGACCAAATGGTTATTGTGGTAGCTATTATGTCATTTTAGCCAAAGTTTGACCTGTTAGGTCAAGGGTTGTCCTGGTGGTCAATGTGGTGGTCATTGAGTCAAAAATTAACCATTTACCCAAGTTTGACTAATTTGACCAAAGTTTACTAGTTTGACCAAGTTTGACCAAATTATTTTTTAGGTTAACCAAATGGTCCATTTTGACCAATTTGGTGTCTGGGTTGATCAAATAGTTCAATTTGACAAATTTTGACTATAGTTAACCATTTTAACCAGGGTTGACCAATTTAAGCAAAGTTGACCAGTTTGACCAAAATTGATCAATTGGGTCAATTGAATGTTTGTATTGACCAAATGGTTATTGTCGTAAATATTAGGTCATTTTAACTAATGTTTGACCAGTTAGGTAAAGGATTGACCTGGTGGTCAATGTGGTGGTCATTATGTGGGTCCAAAATTGATAATTTTTTCAAAGTTTGACTAATTTCATCAAAGTTGACCAGTTTGACGAAATTTGACCAATTTAGTGTTTATGTTGACCAAATGTTTTTTTTGACCAATTTGGAGTCTAGGTTAACCAAATGGTCTAATTTAACAAAGTTTTACCAATGTTAACCATTTTGATTGGGATTGACTATTTTGACCAATGTTGATGAGTTTGACCAAATTTGTCCAATTTGATGTCTTTATTGATAAAATGGTTATTGTGGTAACTATTAAGTCTTTTTAACCAAAGTTTGACCATTTAGGTCAAGGGTTGTCCTGGTGGTAAATTTGGTGGTCATTGGTGTCGGCATATTTTTTAGGTTATGTGTTTGTGGTGTTGTATTTTTGAAAAGAGGTCGCCTACAGAAATTGTCGGCGAATTTTTTAATTTAATTTAAATAAATAATTTGAAAAAGTAGTATATGATTTTGAAAATAATTTTAAATTTGAAAATTTTAAGATATGAAATCAAACTGATCTCACATCCCGAATAGTTTATATAAACGAGCGCCGCACCACAAACCGTGTATCTATCCCGAAGAATAGACACACTGCTTGATAATGGGGCTCGATTAAATAAACAAGAAAGGTTTGTGACATCCGTTTGGTCTGCGAACCAATTTTATAAGCCGACAAATTCCCCTGTTTAATATAGAAACATTAAACAGGGTTTATTTTACTCGGGTTCTTAAAGTTCCCTATAAGGGCAAGCCCACTATAGTTAATTACATCTTAAGTGACGGAAATCACCTAAGAAAACTCTCGATAATAATCGGTAGTTCTGCTCTCAAGAATTTCAAAGTTTAAGTTTTCGAGGGATTGAATTTTGGAATTTCAATAGGGAATGGATCAAGTTTGGAACGATTATTTTCGAAGTCCAATGGAAGAAAAGTAGGAGAAGCTGAGGATCCAAGAAGAATCTTGGCAACTTCCCAAACTATCCTATTGTTTGGTTTGAATTTAGGAAAGTCCTAATGTTTATTTAATATTTTGATCTTGCCAATTTTAATTAATTAGGACTTATATTTGTATGATAAAATCATACAAATAGATCTCGAAGATGTGAGGGTCTATGTCGTATCGGACGACTACCTCGGATTCCTAAGACCGGTTAGGGCTTAATTTACATGATATGATCATGCAAATGCCTAACGAAGAGTTGAGGATTTATGTTGCACTAGTGCAAGCTACCTCGAAGTCCTACGGCTTGGTTATTTAATTCTAAGGAAAGTTTCTTCGAACTAGACTCGGGTTTTCGCTGATGACGATGGCCGTGCTTGCCCACCATGCTCCGAGCTCCTTGTTGTTGCGGAGGTTTAGTTGTAGAAGTCATAAATCAGGAGATGAGAGAAGTGTTTGGTTTTAGAGAAAGTCTTAATTTCCATGTGTCTTTAATATTTTAATTAAAACAGGTCTTAAAATTGATTAAACGAAACCGATTAAGATCCCACGGTTCAGTCATCCCGCACCGTTATTTTCATCGAATTCACTTAGTCCAGATGAAATTGCTAAACTCAACTAAATGAGTTCCGCACTTTCATTTGGACCGTGGGAAATCCCGTTAGCAACACGTGGGTTACATCATCCGAGGTATTCCCGATCATTCAATGAGACGTTTTAATTTAGTTGTAGTTGTAGTTTTGTTGTTTTGTTTGTGATTAAATTTTGAGTTATTTTATATTTTGAATGTTGTGGCGATGAATTTTATCTTGTAGTGTCTTTTAATTTAGTTATGGGTTTCGGCTTTGGTTTACGTCCTAAAGGTGTAGGTTTTCATGCAAGCTGTTGTTTATCATGCAAGAAAAGTAAGTGCGATGCGATTAAATAAGTTGCAATAGAGTAAATCGCAATAAAATAAAAGCGTACCTGGAGGGTCTTCCCGTCATCCCAAGTCGCGCTTAAAACACGATTAGAATATTTAAGCATTTAAAGTAAGTTCCTAGGTAAAGCTAAGGGAAAGGTTATGGTTTTCTACCAAATTCCTAATCCTATAGCTAGTCATCTCCTATGATGTCTAGGTCTTCAATTTTGGTTTTAAGGATGATTTTCTTCACCAAAGAACAACTAAGCTCAATTTGTTCTTAAGGACATTCCATCATATTGAGGAAGTGTTTAAGACGAATCTTAAACATCTTTTCAATATTTCGGGAATTGTCCTAAGTCCAAATGAATTCTATTGTTCAAGTGAATTAATCATCCAGGGTGTTTGAGTTAAGTTTTATTTCTTGCTCAGTGAATTAGGATGTTTGAATATCCTTATGAGTGAAGTGTCATTTCACTTGATACTCCATTTAGGAGTTACAATAGTAAAAGCTCCTAAGGGCAAAATGATATTTAATGATTTGTGATTCAAATTTAAGTTCAAATTAATGATTTAAGTTTGGAATAGTGTTCAAGTTATCTTAGATTTATTTTTGAATTCTTCATGTCTTTATATTTAATTTAATTTAATTTAATTTAACTTAATTTAATTTAATGTGGTTTAATTTAATTTAATTTAACTTAAGTTAATTTAATGTAATAAGATTTAGTTTAATTTAATTTAATTTAATTTAATTTAATTTAATTTACTTTTAATTTAATTTAATTTAATTTAATTTAATTTAATTTAATATAATATAATTTAATTTAATTTAATTTAATTTAATTTAATTTAATTTAATTTAATTTAATTTAATTTAGTTTAATTTAATTCTTAATTTTTAATTTAATTTTTAATTTTAGAGGAATTTGTTTTAAATAATTTAACTTTAATTTAATTTAATGATTAAGTCTTTTAGCATTTTAAATCTTAAACTTGGATTATCATTTTAATTAGGAATTAAATATTATTAGGATGATTAATTTAGGGATTTTTAAATTAAAGAATAAATCTCCTCCTAATAATATCCCTATTTTAATAATTCCAATTTAATTATTCTTCCAAATTTAACTAATTATTTAATTAAGGTTTATTGAAATTGTTTTAAATTGTTTAGTAGGTTTCTACCCCTTAATTATCTAAATTTCAATCATCCAAATCAAATTAAAATCAAATATTTTGCCTATTAATTTCATTAAGCCTAAAGTCTTAATTAAAGGGTTAAGATTTTAATTACCATTTTGTCCTTCAAGCCTAATAATTTCATAACTCACTAAATTGAGCTCAAATGAACTTGAAATTTTTATGTTACTTCACTCATATGTCAATAAAGACATTAGAGGAGAAAATGTGATTTTTCTGTATTTAATTTATTTATATAATTATTTTTGGTGGAAAATAAGGATTTCCAAGGAAAATTTAATAATATGACCAAGGGAAAGTTTCTGTCCTTAACAAAATTATGGGACATTCCTAATGACCAGAGGACCACTTGGACCAAATTTTGTGATTTTTTGAACTATATTTTATTTATTAGAATTATTTTAAGCTATGGAGTATTAATTAATTTAAAAATGAAATATAAGTTGAAAAATGAATTTTATAATTTTTAAAATTCTCTCTGATATCAAGGATTTCAGAGAACCAAATTTTGCAATTTTCTGATTTTTCTTTGATTTATTATAATTATTTTAGTGAAAATGCTAGAAAATACATTTTTTTTTAATTTTAAAATTACCCTAGGGCTTTAAAATTTAATATCTCATTAAATAGACCTAAGAAAAATATGGGGTTTGTTCCTAAGTGATTATATTTCAAAATATGACATTTTGGTGAATTTTATTATTTTTGTGATTTTTATTATTTTTAATTATTAAAATATTAAAATAATGATGAAAAATCAACTTTTTTAGAAAATTGAAATTTTAATTTTCTTAAATTCCTCTGATATCAGAGAGGCTTCAAAACCAATTTGGTGAATTTTTGAAAGGTATTTTGAAAGTTATGAATTTTTAAAGTTTAAAATGACTAAATGGCTTAATCAACCCATTTAGTAGGGCTAACCAAGTCCAATTGACTTCAAAATTTTATGGTGGGTTCCTCTGATCCTAAAGGTCAGTGGAGAATTGATTTCAAGTCAATTTGATCTATGGTTAACTCTAATTAATTAAAGTCCAATTTTGGGTATTTAAGCCAATTAGGGTTATTTTGAGTGAACTAACTCAAGTCCTATTTTTCCTAGGGTTCTCTGGTCATAAGGAACATCACCAAATTTTCCTAGAATTTATTTCACAACATGCTAATTTTTGGAATTAAAATACTCAAAACAGCAACATGCATTTGAAAAATAAATAACTTTTCACAGAGGTGGCTTCTGACCTTGGAAAATTCAGGGAATGTTCCCAAGTTCAGAGGCTTCAAAAGCCCTATGGTCTCATGCCATGGTAAATTGTATGAATGCATGGAGAATTAAAACAATGCAGGGAGTAAATAATTAATTAAAAATAAAATACTGGACAAAATTAATTAATTTCTTTTCCACATTATTCTCCTCTGTTCACTGAGCAAGAGGGTATTTTTATTTTATTTTTGTGATTTTTCTACACAAAGATATGGATTTTTGAAGTTTAGGGAATTAAATAAATCAGAAAATACCCTATTTTTCTACTTATCTGAGTCGGCGCCGCGTCAACCTTAGCATCTCCGAAGGCACACGCGGCGCGCTCCCATTTGACGCCGCCTTCTGACTCAGCGCCACGCGGCTCGCGGTTCATGTACCATCTCCTCGTCCGACGCCATCTGAGCCGTCCATCCGCTCGTGTATTAAATGAACGGCATCCGTTCATCGTCCCCAAGCCTCCTAACCCGAGAACCGTCCACCTTCTAGCCCTAAGATCTCACTTAATTCTCCATGGATTTTTATGTTCTTATACTCTATGGATTCGTCTTGAAGAGACGAACACATCTATACGGCTAATGTTTATTGAAATTGACTCATTTGAAATGGAGAATGTTTAGAAGCTCGGGATGAAGAATTGATCCATACCTTAGCTCGAGAGGTGAAGCCTCGATCGGAGATGCTCGGCACGTTCGTTGGAGCTGCGGGAGGCTAGGGATGAAGCTCGGGGATGTGGTGAATTGCCTAGGTGTGATTTCCACCAAGGTCGATTACAACCTTTGGAGTCCGGAACAACCTGGGTGGCTCTGGAGATGGGGCTTTTGCTTGGTGGACACCTTCCCTTGGTCTGGTGAAGGTGTAGGACCAATCAATTTGAGGATTGATCCACTGTGGAGAAGTGTCCTGGTTTTGGGTGGAATTTCAGTTGAGAAATTGGATTTTGTCAGTGGGGATTAGGGCAAATTGACACTGGGGATCAACTGCTCTGAGGGTGGAGAAGGGTTTGGAACAATTTTGGCAGAGTTTCGGCAAGGTTTGTGCAACTCTCTTCTCATGGCCGTGAGGGGTGGTGTTTAAATAGGAGAGGGTGGAGGGCCTCCCATGGAGAGTTAGGGCTTTGGATCACTCTGCTGCTGGCATGGGAAGAACAGCCATGGTGGCCATTGGGCATGGGGCGACTCAGCAAGGGAGAATTCCAAAGTTGGCTCACATGTGAGCTCTCGGCCATGGTGTTTTCCGGTGACCCGGTGGCTGGCCGGCCGGGCATTGGTCACCATCTTGTTCAGGTGGGTCGATGGTCGGGGTTTAGTGTAGGCAATTGGCAAATGCCATGTGTAAAAGGCTTGGATTAGAATGGAATGGGAGAGGGCTTATTTTGGCTCAAATTGGTCAACCCCTCCATTTGGGCTAGGTGCACCACCCAAGGCTTTGTTTAGGACTTGAATAGAAAGTGATTTAGGTCAGCTTAATCAGTGGGGAATGGTCACCATCCAAGTACAATTAAGCTTAAGCAAGATTTAGTGGAATCATGGGAGTGGTTAATCACCTTTAGGAATTAAGGAAAGAGTCTCCTCCTTTTGCCCAAAATGGCATGGTGACATGTAAAGAGGCTCTCATGGCTTCCATGTGGCTCATGCATGGCTTCATGGCTCACCTTTGGCTTGGGAAAAGTCAAGTCAATTTCATGGAAATGGATTTAAGAAAAATTTTGGTATTTAGGGGTGATTTGGCATGAGGCTTGATTTGGAATTATTTGATGATGGGATTATAACTTAGGGAATGGCTTTGATTAAATGGATGGCAAATGGAAATGTCATGTGGGCTTTAGGGTAGATTTTGGGCTCATTGAAATGGTTTTAGATGGGCTTTTAAATGGTTTAGGAAAGTGGGCTTTTGAATTTTAAAATGGATTTTGGGATGAAATTTTGGTAAAGGCTTGGGCCAAATAATTTTTGAGTTTGGTTTAGGGATGTGTCATGAGTGGTTTGAAACAAATTTGAGGTGATTTGGGTTTGAATTGGGTTGGATATGGGCCTTTTGGTAAAGAGGCTAAGGTGGGCCAAAATGGGCTACCATGGGCCAAAGTTGGGCTAGGGTTGAAATTGATGTAAAATTAATGTTGGGAAATGTTTATGGGAGTGTTTTAAAGAGGTTTTGACTTTGGTTGGGCTTTGATTTTGGGGTTTGGGCTTATTTGGGCTAGGTTTAGGTTTAGGTCAAAATTGGGCTTTTTGATTTTGGGTTGAATTTGAGTGGGGTTTGGGTCTAAATTTTGGGCAAATCATGTTAGTGTTTTGTTTGTGGGGATGTTAAGGAAGGTTTAGAAAAGATTTGGGGTTAATTGGAGTTGAATTGGGTGAGTTTGGGCTAAGTTTGGGTCATGGGTCCAAATTGGGCTTTAAGGCCAAAAGTGAAATTGGATCCCAATGCCAATCAAATTGGGCTTGGATTTGGTCTAGATTGGTGTTGGGGATGTTGAATTGAAGTTTAGAATTGAATTGGACCAGAATTTGGGTCAATTGGGTAGGCTAGGCTTGACATTGGGTTCACTTTGGGTTAAAATGGGTCAAATTGGGGGTTTTGACAAAAGTAGGGTAAATTGACAAACTTGGCCCATGGTGTAGTTGAACAAAATGAAATTGGGAATATTTGGGATTTTCTGGAATTTTCTGGGAATTTTCTGAATTTTTGGATTTTTTGACTAAGAGGGGTATTTTGGGTATTTGGAGGGTATTGGGAGGTATTTTTGGAATTTTTGGTATTTTTGGTTATGGATGATCAATTTGAGTGATGTGGGAATGTTTAGGATTGATTTTGAGGAATTTTGGGTAATTTAGGTGATTTTGCAAATTTTGGGTGGTTTCAAGGGTTTTGGGTAGGTTAGGCGGGTGTAGGGTCCCGGGGGTCAAAAATTGAAAATTTGGAAAATTGAAGATTGGGTTAATGTAAGTGGAATGAAATCATTTTGGTTGAGCCATGAAGCCATATCAAGCCCATATGAGCCATGAAGGGACTCATTTGAGGCACCCACTATGTTGTTCTAACCTCTTCGCGAGGGCTTAGGGGTTAAAGACCATCCATGTGAATCACCCGCATGAGTCGGGAGGTCAAGTTAGGTATAGGTGGGGTTTTAGGAGGTGTATGGAAGTGTAGTGTATGAGTGTAGTGTGTGTGTAAGTCAGCCCCTCCACTGGACCGGGCCACCGGTAGGCGATCCTAAGGCCAAAGAGTCCTATAGGAACTCATCCTTTAAACTTCCACATTCGATCTCAACCCTCTAGGTGATTAGGGGTCTACAATCAAGTTTGTGGAGTTTGTCGGGAGTTAAGAAGTGGTTTGAATTTCTAAGTGGTGGGCCCCAATTCTAATCCTCTAGGATAGTCAAAGGAAAGGCCTAAGGCTAGATCCTGAGTACTAAAGAGAAGAAGAGAAGACCTCATCAAAAATGAGGTCAACAATTGGGTCTAAAATTAAGTAATTTGACCAAAGTTTATGAGTTATACCAAATTTGATAAATTTAGTGTTTAGGTTGACCAAAGGGTCCATTTTGACCAATTTGGTCTCTTGGTTGACCAAATGGTTCAATTTCACCAAGTTTGATCAAATTTTGCCATTTTGATCATGGTTGACCAATTTGACCACACTTGACCAGTTTGACCAAATTTGATCAATTGGGTCAATTGGATGTCTGGATTGACCAAATGGTTATTATGGTACCTATTAGGTCATTTTAAGTAAAATTTGACTGGTTAGGTCAAGGGTTCACTTGGTGATCAATGTGGTGGTCATTGGGTCGAAAATTAACCATTTTGACCAAGTTGGACAAATTTTACCGAAGTTGCCAGTTTGACCAATTTAGTGTTTAAGTTGACCAATTTGTTAATTTTAACCAATTTGGTGCCTGGGTTAACCAGATGGTCAAGTTTGACCAAGTTTGACCAAAGTTGATCACTTTTACTAGTGTTGGCCAATTTGATCAAAGTTGACCAGTTTAACCATATTTGACCAATTTGGTCAATTGGAAGTCACTATTGACCAAATGGTTTTTATGGTAACTATGAGGTCATTTTAACCAAAGTTTGAACACTAAGGTCAACAGCTGACCTGGTTGTCAATGTGGTGGTCATTAGGTCCAAAATTGACCATTTTGATTAACTTTGACTAATTTGACCCAAGTTGAACGGTTTGACCAAATTTGACCAATTTAGGGTTTAGGTCGACTAAATGGTACATTTTGACCAATTTGGTGTCTGTGTTGACTAAATGACACAATTTGAGCAAGTTTGTCCAAAGTTGATCATTTTGATAAGGTTGACTAATTTGACCAATGTTGACCAGTTTGTCCAAATTTGACCAATTTATTATTTACGTTGACCAAATCGTCCATTTTGACCAATTTGGTGTCTAGATTGAGAAAATAGTTCAATTTGACCAAGTTTGACCAAAGTTGACAATTTTAATGAGCGTTAACCCATTAACCAAAGTTGACCAGTTTGATCAAATTTGACGAATTGGGTCAATTAGATGTCTGGATTGACCAAATAATTATTATGGTAACTATTTGGTAATCTTTGCCAAGTTTAACATGTTAGGTTAATAGATGACCTAGTCATCAATTTATGGGTCATTGGGTCCTAAATTGATCATTTGACCAAGTTTAACTAATTTAAACAATGTTAACCAGTTGACTAAATTTGACAAATCTAGACTTTAAGGTTACAAAATGGTACATTTTGACCAATTTAGTTGTCTGGGTTAAACAAATGGTTCAATTTAACCAAGTTTGACCAAACGTGACCATTTTGACCAAAATTGACCAATTTGACCAAAGTTGGTCAATTTGACCAAATTTGATCAATTTGGTCAGCTGGATATTAGTATTGGCCAATTAGTTATTATAGTAACAATTAGGTCATTTAAACCAAAGTTTGACCAGTTAGGTCAAGTGTTGTCCTGATGATTAATGTGGAGGACATTGCATCCAAATTTGACCATTTTAAGTTTGACTAATTTTACCAAAGTTGACTAGTTTGACAAAATTTGACCAATTTAGTGTTTACGTTGACCAAATGGTCCATTTTGACAAATTTGGTGTCTGGGTTCACTAAATGGTTCAATTTGAGCAAGTTTAACCAAACATGACGATTTTGACTAGGGTTGACCAATTTGACTAAAGTTGACCTGTTTGACCAAATTTGACCAATTGGGTCAACTGGATGTTTGTATTGACCAAATGGTTATTGTGGTAACTATCAGGTCATTTTTACCAAAATTTGACCAGTTAGGTCAAGGGTTAACTCGATGATCAATGTGGTGATCATTGGGTACAAAATTGATAATTTTGTCTAAGTTTGACTAACTTGGCTAAAGGTGACCAGTTTGATCAAATTTAACCATTTTATTTTTTAGGTTGTCCAAAAGGTTCATTTTGACCAATTTTGTATCTGGGTTAACCAAATGGTTGAATTTGATCAAGTTTGACCAAAGTTAACCATTTTAGACATGGTTGACTATTTGACCAAAGTTGACCTGTTTGACCAAATTTAACCAATTGGGTCAACTGGATGTTTGTATTGACCAAATGGTTATCGTGGTAACTATCAGGTCATTTTTAGCAAGCTTTGACCAGTTAGGTCAAGGGTTGACCCGATGATCAATGTGGTGGTCATTGAGTACAAAATTGACCATTTTGTCTAAGTTTTACTAACTTGGCTAAAGGTGACCAGTTTGATCAAATTTGACCAACTTATTTTTTAGGTTGACCAAATGGTCCATTTTGACCAATTTTGTGTCTAGGTTGAACAAATTATTAAATTTGATCAAGTTTGACCAAAGTTAACCATTTTGGACAGGGTTGACTATTTGACCAAAGTTGATCAGTTTGACCAAATTTGACTAATTGGGTCAGTTGGAATGCTATATTGGCCAAATGGTTATTGTGGTAACTATATGGTTGTTTAACTAAAGTTTAACAAGTTAGGTCAAGGGTTGACTTATGTTGACCTCATTTCTGGTGAGGTCTTTCCTTTCCTTTTAGTGCCTAGGATCTAGCCATAGGTTTTCCCATTGACTATACTAGATGATTAGAAATGGGACCTACCACTTAGAAATTCAAACACCTCTTAACTTCTCTTTAACCCCACACAGATGACCGAAAACCTCCAAGCCCCTTTGGAAGGTTAAAAGTCAAATGTGGAGGTTCAAGGATGAGTTCCAATAGGATTCTTTGGCCTTAGGATTACCCTGGGTGGCCTGATCTTGGTGAGTTTCAGCTTGCACACACTACACTTTCACATACATTCTAAACCCTAAAACCACTCTTACCCAACTCGACTTCCTGACTCATGTAGGAAATTCATATGGATGGGCCTTGACCCCTAAGCCCTGGCTAAGAGGGTTAGGAAAAACATATTGAGTGCCTAAAATGAGTCCTCTCATGGCTATTGTGAGCTTAACATGGCTTCATGGCTCAAAAAAATGGTTTCCTTTTACTCACATCTAATCAATCTTCATTTTTCTCGAATTTAAATTTTTGACCCCCGGGGCCCTAAACTCACCAAACCTACCAAATACCCTTGAAGTTACTCAAAATTTCCAAAATTACCTAAATTAGCCAAGATTTCTTAAAACCAATCCTAAATATTCCTCACCACTCAAATTGATTACCCATGAACAAATATACCAAAATTTTCAAAAATAGCCCCCAATACCCTTCATTTACCCACCTTGTACCCTAAATAGCCCAAAATTCCAAAAATTCAAAAAATTCTCAAAAAATCCCAAAAATTCCAAAATATTATCCACATCATTGTCTTCAACTACCACCTACCCTAATTGTGTAAATTAACCTAATTTGATCAAAAAAATTCCAAATTGGCCCTTAAGGCCCAAAGTGACCAAATAAACCAGTCCATCCCAAATTGAACCCAAATGTCAGCCAATTTTCCCCAAATTTGTTTTTAAAACTTCCTAACATCCCCAAAAACAAAACTCTAACTTAATTTACCAAATATTTGGACCCAAACTTCACCCAAGCCTAACTCGAACCAACATCCCCCAAATTGGCCTAAACCAATCATGAACCCAAATAAGCCCAAATCCAAAAATTAAGACCCAACAAAAATTGAAAAATATTTTTCACACCTCTATAAACATTTTACAACATTAATTTTACATCAAACCCAAAATTAGCCCAACATTAGCCCATGTTAGCCCAATATGACCCACTTTGACCTTATTACTAAAAGACCCAAATTAAACCCAATTCAACCCCAAATCTTTTCTTAAACCTTCACAACACATTCCTAAACTAAATACAACATTTATTTGGCACAAACTTTTACCAAAGTTTTATGCTAAACATTATTTTAAAACCTAAAAGCCCATCTCCTTAAAATATTTTAAAAGCCCATTTTCGTCAAATTTAAAAGCCCAAAATCTATTCCAAAGCCCATATGGCATTCTTCTCATCATCCCTTTAATTGATATCATCCCCTAAGTTCTAAATCAATCATCAAATAAAGCTAAATCAAGCCACATGCCAAATTACCCCTAAATGTTAAAATCTCTAAGACCTATTTTCATGAAATTAAGCCAAGCCACTCCCAAGCCAAATGTGAGCCAAGAAGCCATACGCAAGCCACATGAGAGCCATGGAAGCCACTTTACACCTCACCATACCTAAAGTGGCAAAGGGAGGGAGTCCTTTAATGATTCTCTTAAGGGTGACTAAGCCTTTTCATGACTCTTCTAAATCTTGCGTAAACTTAAATGTACATAAATGGTGACTTCTCCCCACCAAGCCAGGTGACTCACCTGACCCCCACAGCACCCAAAGTCTCCTTAGTGGGTGCACCAAACCCAAATCCATGTATTTTACCCATTTTGACCCAAAATGTACTCTCTCCCCATTCCACTTAAATCGAGCTCTTTATACATGGACAACCTCCATTGCTTGCACCAAACTCAACCCCTGACCTCCCTGGTCAAGATGGTGACTGGACCATGGCCGGACCACCACCTGGCTCGCCGGAAAACACCAGGTCGAGAGCCTCATTTGAATTCAAAAAATTTAAAATCTGCTTGCTGAGCTGTCCCAACCCCAATGGCCATTATGGCTGTTCTTCTCCTCCCCTAGGCAGCACATCCTAGCCTCCAAACTTCCCTAAAATCAGCCATGGCCATGGCTATTTAAACTCACCTCCCTCACAACCATAGAAGGTGCTGAAACCAACTTTAGAAAAACTCTGCCCAATTCACTCCAAACTCTTCACACAACACAGAGAACTCAATCCCCACTGCTTCCCTGCCCTAATCTCCATTAACAGAGCTCAATTTCTCAACCCAAAATCCACCCCAAAACAGGACGCCCTCTAAAACTCCACCAAAATTAAATTAAACTCACCCATACCTTCCTCACAACCTACGAAGAGGTTCCCCAATCTAAGCCCCATCACTAGGCCACCCATCTGCTCTATACACTAAAACTCGAAATCAGACTTGGAGGAAGTCATCCTAGACATTTCACCATGACCAGAGGCTTCATCCCTAGCTTCCCTAGACTCCAAAAAACGTGCCAAGCTCCTCTAATTGAAGCCTCACTTCTCAAAGCCAAGGTATGGAACTCCTCTTTCCCGTGAGCTTGTTTCAATTCTCTATTTTTTAAAGTCATTTTCAATGCGTCATAGCCATATGGATGTGTTCGCCTTGTTGAAACGAGTTCATAGAGCCCAAGATCATGTAATTTGGTTGAGAAATGAGGGATATCTTAAGGTTTGAGTGTGGATGGTTCTCGGGTTAAGGTGCTTGGGGACGATGAACGGATGCCGTCCATTCGCATGTGAATTGGATGAACAGTGGAGATCAAGCCGAATGAGGAGACGGAACGGGACAGCGGGCCGCATGGTTGTCGAGTCAGATAGCAGCATCAAATAGGAGCACGCCGCGTGGAGCTTCAACCCGGACGAGGATGACGCGATGCAGCCGTGGTTAAGTAGATAAATAGAATATTTTTGCATTATTTAAATGTCCTCATCTTTGAAAATTCATATCTTTGCATAGAAAAATCCTAAAAATAAACTAAAAATACTCTCTTGCTCAGTGAACAGAGGAAATTAATGTGGAAAATGAATTAAGTTATTTTTTAAGTATTTTATTTTTAATTAATTTAATACTGTTTTGAATATTTTAATTCTCCATTCATGCTTACAATTCACCATGGCATGAGACCATAGGGCTTTTGTAGCCTCTAATATTGGGAACATTCCATGAATTTTCCAAGGCCAGAGGCTATCTCTGTGGCAAGTTATCTATTTTCCAAGTTTATGTGTCTGTTTTGGTATTTTAATTCCAATAATTTGCATATTGCTTAGAAAAATCTAGAAAAATTAGGGGAAGTATCTCTGGACCAGAGGACCCTAGGAAAATTATGGCTTGATTTAATTCTTTAAAAATAACCTTAATTAGCCTAAACACTTAAAAATAAACTTTAATTAATTAGGAGTAACCACACATTAAAGTCACTTGAAATTAATTCTCCATTGCCACTAAGGATATAAAGAACCTCACAGAAAAATTTCAACTCAATTGGAATTAATTTACCCTATTAAATGAATTAATAAATGACATAACTTTTCTAAAGTTAAAAATTTCACAAAACCCAAAATACATTGCAAAATTTCACCAAATTAATTTTGGGAGCTCTCTGTGATTAGAGGAGTCCAAAAAACATAAAATTGCATTTTTCATAAAAATTTGATTTTAATCATTTTTAAATATTTAATAATTAAAAATTATAAAAAATCACAAAAATATAAAAATTCACCAAAACATCACATTTGGTCTCCTAATCACTTGGGACCACCAAAATATTTTTCTTAAGTCTCTAATTTAAGATGTTAATTTTTAAAGGCTTAATGTAATTTTTAATATTTAAAAAAAATGAATTTTCTTAACCCTCCACTAAAGTAATTCTAATAAATAAAAAAAATATAAAAAAATATAAAATTTATTTCTCTGAGCTCCTAAGCACTTTCTCAATATAATGGGACGTTTTAGAAGAATAATTAAACTTAATTGTTCTTTGGTGAAGAAAATCATCCTTAACAAAACATAAGAGCCTAGACGTCATATGAATTGACTAGTAATAGGATTAGGACTTTAGTAGACAACCAGAACCTTCCCTTTGCTTTACCTAGGTGTTTCTTGTAAATATTTGAATGTCCTGACATGTGTTTTAAGTGCAGTCTGGAATGACGAAAAGACCCGCCAGGTACGCTTTTATTTCATTGTAATTTATTTACCTGCGCTGTACTTTCTTTCTTGCAAAAACTTGCATGTTAAATAAGAATGTCACCCTGCATGAAAACTGAAAACTTTTAGGATAGCCACAAAACTGAAACCCAAAACTAAATTAAAAGTCACAACAAGATAAAAATTCACCGCCACAACATTCAAAATATAAAATAACTCAAAATTTAATCACAAATAAAACAACAAAACTACAACTACAACTAAATTAAAATGTCTCATTAGATGATCAGAAATCCCTCGAATGATGTAACCCACGTGTTGCTAACGTGATTTCCCATGGTCTAAATGTATGTGTGGAACTCATTCAGTTAAGTTTAGCAAATTCATTTGGACTATGTGAATCCGATGAAAAAAGCGGTGCCTGGATGACGGAACCGTGAGATCTTAATCGGTCCTACTTAATCAACTTCAAGATTTGTTTTAATTAAAACATTAAGACAACTGAACCTTAAGACTTTTCTAAACCAAAACACTTCTCTCGTCTCTTGATTGTCACTTTCTAAAACTAAACTTCTGCAACAATAAGGAGCTTGGAGCACAGTGGGTAGCACGACCATCTTCATCAGCAAAACTTGTGTCTACTTCAACAAAACCATTCCTTAGTCTAAATAACCAAGCCATAGGATTTTAAGGTAGTTTGCTTAGTTTAACATAAATCCTCAACTTTTCTTTAGGCATTTGCATAATCATATTATGCAAATTAAGCCCTAACCGATTTTAGGACTCCGAGGTAGTCGTTTGGTACGATATAAACCCTCACATCTTCGAGGCTATTTGTATGATTATGTCATACAAATATAATCCTAATTAATTAACTAAAATTGGCAGGATGAAATATCAAATAAATTCTCCCAAATTGAAGCAAAAAAATAGGAGAGTTCGAGAAGTTGCTAAGATTTCTCTTGGATCCTCAGCTTCTCCTACCTTTCTTCCTTTGGACTCTCAAAATAACTGTTTCAAGTTTGATCCATTCCCTATTGAAATTTCCAAAATCCAATTGTTTGAAAACCTTAAACTTTGAAATTCATGAGAGCAAAACCACTGATCATTATCGATATTTTTCTTAAATGATTCCCATCATTTGAGATGTAATTAACTATAGGGGCTTGCCCTTATAAGGAACTTTAAGAACTCATGTGATATAAAACCTACTTATTTCATTTATATAAAGCAGTGGAACTTGTCGGCTTATAAAATTGATTCGCAGACCAAACGGATGCCACAAATCTTCTAGTTTATTTAATTGAGCCCCATCATCAAGCAGCGTATCTATTCTTTGGCATAGATATACGGTTTGTTGTGTAGTGTTCGTTTATATAAACTATTTGGGATGTGAGATCGGTTTGATTTCATATCTTAAAATTTTCAAACAAAAAATTATTTTCAAAATCGAATGAACTTTCTAAATTATATATATATATATATATATATATATATATATATATATATATATATATATATATATATATATATATATATATATATTATATATATATATATATTAAATTTTAAAATTAAAATTTGCCGATAATTTCTGTAGGAGACCCCTTTTTCAAAACACTTAACCAAAAAATATGTCGACAACTTATTGATCAATGTGGTGGTCATTTGGTCCAAATGTAACCATTTTGACCAAGTTTGACAATTTTGACTAAAGTTAACCAATTTGACAAAATTTGACCGATTTAGTTTTTAGGTTAACCAAATGGTCCATTTTGACCAATTTGGTGGTTGGGTTGACCAAATGGTTCAATTTGACCAAGTTTCACCAATGTTAACCATTTTGACCATGGTTGACAAATTTGACCAAAGTTGCTGGGTTCATCAATTTTGACAAATTTGGTCAATTGGATGTCTGTATTGACCAAATGCTTATTGTGGTATCTATTAGATCTTTTTAATAAAAGTTTGACTAGTTAGGTCAGGGGTTAACCTGGTGATCAATGTGGTGGTCGTTGGGCCCAAAATTGACCATTTGACCAAGTTTGACTAATTTGACCAATGTTAACCAGTTTGACAAAATTTGACCAATTTAGTGTTTATGTTGACCAAATGGTCCATTTTGACCTATTTGGTGTGCGGTTTAACCAAATGGTTCAATTTGACCAAGTTTTACCAAACATGACATTGTTTACCAGAGTTGACCAATTTGACTAAAGTTGACTAATTTGACTAAATATGTAATTGGGTAAATTAAATGTCTGTATTGACCAAATTGTTACTGTGGTACCTATTAAGTCATTTTAACCAAAGTTGGACCAGTTATGTCAAGGGTTGACCTGGTGATCAATATGGTTGTCATTGGTCCAAAATTGACTAATTTGACCAAGTTTGACAAATTCGAACAAAGTTGACGTGTTTGCTAAAATTGACCAATTTAGTGTTTTTTTACCAAATGTTTCATTTTGACTATTTCGGTGTCTGGGTTGACCTAATGATTCAATTTGACTAAGTTTGACTAAAGTTAACCATTTCGACTAGGGTTGACGAATTTGACAAAAGTTGACCAGTTTGACCAAAGTTGACCAAGTTGACCAGTTGGATGTCTGTATTGAGCAAATGGTTAATGTGGCAACTATTAGACCATTTTAACCAATGTTTGAACAGTTAGGTCAAGGGTTGACCTGGTGGTCAATGTGGTGGTCATTGGGTCAAAAATTGACCATTTTGACAAAGTTTTACTAATTTGACCAAAGTTGACCAGTTTAACCAAAATTTGACCAATTCAGAGTTTAGGTTGACCAAATTGTCCATTTTGACCAATTTGGTGTTTGGGTTGACCAAATGTTTCAATTTGACCAAGTTTGACTAATGTTGACCATTTTGATCAAGGTTGACCAATTTGACCAAAGTTCACCAGTTTGATCAAATTTCACCAATTGGATCAATTGGATGTCTGTATTGACAAAATGGTTATTTTGGTAACTATTAGGGTATTTTAACAAAAAGTTTGACCAGTTAAGTCAAGTGTTGATCTTGTGGTCAATGTGGTGGTCATCGATAATTTTGATTAAGTTTGACTAATTTAAACAAAGTTGAACAATTTGACCAAATTTGACCAATTTAGTGTTTAGGTTAACCAAATGGTCTATTTTGACAAATTTAGTGTATGGGTTTACTAATGGTTCAATTTGAGCAAGTTTGACCAAGGTTTACCATTTTGACCAGGTTGACCAATATCACCAAAGTTCACCATTTTGACCAAATTTGACCAATTGGGACAACTGGATGTCTATATTGGCTAAATGGTTATTGCGGTAACTGTTTGTTCATTTTATCTTAGGTCAATGATTGACCTGGTGGTTAGTGTGGTTATCATTGGGTCAAAAATTAACCACTTCGACCAAATTTAATTAATTTGACCAAAATTCACCACTTTGACCAAATTTGAGCAATTTAGTGTTTTGGTTGACAAAATGATCCATTTTGGCTAACTTGGTGTCTAGGTTGACCAAATTGTTCAATTTGACCAAGTTTGATCAAAGTTAACCATTTTGTTCAGGGTTGGCCAATTTGACCAAAGTTGACTAGTTTAATCAAATATGACCAATTTGGACAAATGGATGTATGTATTAACCAAATGGTTATTGTGACAACTATTAGTTCATTTCAGCCCAAGTTTGACCATTTATGTCAAGGGAAAATCTGGTGGTCAATGTGTCTAAAATTTATCATTTTAACCAAGTTTGACTAATTTGACTAGTTTGACCAAATTTGACCAATTTTGTGTTTAGTTTTACTAAATGATCCATTTTGACTAATTTCCTTTCTGAGTTGAACAAATGATTTAATTTGACCAAGATTGACTAATGTTAACTATTTTGACCAGTGTTGACCAATTTGACCAAAGTAGACTAGTTTGGCTAAATCTGACCAATGGGTCAATTGAATGTCTGTGTTGAACAAAGAGTTATTGAGGTAATTATTAGGTCATTTTAACCAAAGTTTAACCAGTTACATCAAGGGTTGACCTAGTAGTCAATGTGGTGGTCATTGGGTCCAAAATTGAAATGACCAAGTTTGACTAATTTGACCAAAGTTGACCATTTTGACTAAATTTGACCCATTTAGTGTTTTTGTTGACCAAATGATCCATTTTGACCGATTTTGCGTCAGGCTTGACCAAATGGTTCAATTTGATCATGTTTGACCAAAGCTAAGCATTTTGACTAGGGTTGGCCAATTTGATCAAAGTTGACCAGTTTGACTAAATTTGACCAATTTGGTCAATTATATGTCTGTATTCCCCAAATGGTTATTATGACAACAATTTTGTCATTTTAACTGAAGTTTGACTAGTTAGGTCATGGGTTGACCTGGTGATCAATGTGGTTGTCATTGGGTCAAAAATTAACCAATTTGACTAAGTTTGAATCATTTGATTAAAGTTGACCTAATTTGACCAATTTAGTGTTTAGGTTGACAAAATGGTCCATTTTGACCAATTTGGTTTCTGGGTAGACTGAATGGTTTAATTTAACCAAGTTTAACCAAGGTTGACCATTTTGATCAAGGTTGACCAATTTGACCAAACTTGATCAGTTAAATCAAATTTTACCAGTTGAATGTTTGTATTGATCAAATGGTTATTGTGGTAACTATTAGGTCATTTAAGAAAAGTTTGACCAGTTATGTCAAGGGTTGACCTGGTGGTTAATGTGGCGGTCGTTGGGTACAAAATTGACCATTTTGACCAAGTTTCACTAATTCGGCCAAGGTTGTACAATTTGACCAAAATTGACCAATTTAGTGTTTAGGTTGACCAAATGATCAATTTTGACCAAATTGGCACCTGGGTTGATCAAATGGTTCAATTTGACCAAGTTTGACTAATGTTAACCATTTTGACCAGGGTTGGCCAATTTAACTAAAATTGACTAGTTTGACCAAATTTCACCATTTGGTTCATTTGCATCTCTGTATTTACCAAATGTTTATTGTGGTAACTATTAGGTCATTTAAACCAAAATTTGACCAGTTAGGTCAAGGGTTAACCCACTGATAAATGTGGTGGTCATTGGGTCCAAAATTACCTATTTTGACCAAGTTTTACAAAATTTAAACAAAGCTGAATGATTGACAAAATTTCACCATTTTATTGTTTAAGTTGACCAAATGGTCCATTTTAACCAATTTAGTGTACGGGTTGACCAAACGTTTAAATTTGACTAAATTTAACCAAAGTTCACGATTTTGATCAGGGTCAGTTAGATGTTTGTATTGATCAAATGGTTATTATGGTAACTATTAGATCATTTTTACTAAAGTTAGACCAGTTAGGTCCAAGGTTGTACTGGTGGTCAATGTGGTGGTCATTTGGTCCAAAATTGATAATTTTTATAAGGTTTGACTAATTTTACCAAGTTTGAACAATTTGATCAAATTTAATTAATTTAGTGTTTAAGTTGACAAAATTGTCTATTTTGACGAATTTGGTGTCTAGGTTGACCAAATGCTCCAATTTGACTAAGTTTGACCAAAGCTAACCATTTTGACCAGAGTTGACCAATTTGACCAAAGTTGATCAGTTTGATCAAACTTGACCAATTTGTTCAATTGGATGTCTGTATTGACCAAATGTTTTTGTGGTAACTATTAGGTCATTTTTTTACCAGTAAGGTCAAGAGTTGACCTAGTGCTCAAGGTGGTGGTCATTGGGTCCAAAATTGACCATTTTGATCATGTTTGACTAATTTGACCAAAGTTGAACAGTTTGACCAATTTGACCAAGTTTGACAAACATGACCATTTTGACTAGGGTTGACCAATATTGACCAAATGGTTATTATGATAACTATTAGTTCATTTTTGAAAATGTTTGACCAGTTAGGTTTAAGGTTGACTTGGTGATCAATGTGGTGGTCATTGGGTCCAAAATTGTCTATTTTTACTAAGTTTGTCTAATTTGACAAAAGTTGACCAATTAAACAAAATTTGACCAATATAGTGTTGAGGTTGACCAAATCGCTCATTTTGAAAAATTTGGTGCTGGATTGAACAAATGGTTCAATTTGACCAGGTTTGACTATTTTGACCAAAGTTGACCAATGAACTAATGTTGACTAGTTTAAAAAAATTTGACTAATTTGGTCAGTTTTATGTCTGTATTGACCAAATGGTTATTGTGGTAACTATTATTTCGTTTTAACCAAAATTTGACCAGTTATGTTAAGAATTGACTTGTTGGTCAACGTGGAGGTCATTGGGTCGAAAATTAACCATTAAGACCAAGTTTAACTAATTTGACCAAAGTTCAACATTTTGACTAAATTTGACCAATTTAATGTTTAGGTTAACCAAATGGTCAATTTTGAGACATTTGGTGTCTGGGTTGACCGAATGTTTTAGTTTGACCAAATTGACCAAAGTTAACCATTTTGATCAGGGTCGACCAATTTTACCAAAATTGACCAGTTTGACCAAATTTGACCAATTGGATTAATTAGATGTCTGTATTTACGAAATTTTTATTATGGTAACTAATGGGTAAATTTAACCAATGTTTGTTCAATTAGATCAAGGGTTGACCTGGTGATCAATGTGGTGGACAATGGGTCCAAAATTGACAATTTTAACTAAGTTTGACTAATTTGAACAAAGATGACTAGTTTAAAAAAATTTAACCATTTTATTGTTTAGGTTGACCAAATGGTCCATTTTGACCAATTTGGTGTTTGCGTTGTCCAACATTTCAATTCGACCTAGTTTGATCAAAGTTGACCGTTTTGATCAGGGTTGACCAATTTGACTAATGTTGACGAGTTTGACCATGTTTCACTAACTGGGTCAATTCGATGTCTGTATTGACCAAAGAGTTATTGTGGTACAATTAGGTCATTTTAAGAGAAATTTGACCAGTTAGGTCAAAGGTTGACCTGGTGGTCCATGCGGTGGTCATTTGGTCTAAAATTGACAGTCCATTTTAACCTAGTTTGACTAATTTGACCAAAGTTGACCGGTTTGATCAAATTTGACAAATTTAGTGTTTAAGTTGACATATTGGTCCATTTTGACCAATTTGGTGTCCGGGTTACCAAACGTTTTAATTTTGAACAAGTTTGACCAAAGTTTACCATTTTTAACAGGGTTGACCAATTTGAACAAAGTTGACCAGTTTGACCAAATTTGACCATTTTGGCATTTGGGTTGGTGATGCGATGCGACTTTATATATGCTTTAAAATACAAGAATTTGATACCACTTTTTAGAATATTTAATTTCCGGCAAATGACTTCAAAAACTTGATGTGCGAGGTTTACTTTTATAATTTCATATTTAGATTTTATTATTGTAAAAGTCGCAATTTTAAACACAAGTATACGTATCGTTCAAGTAATACACGGTTCTAGTGGAGTCCTTGTTATCAATCCCATAGGGAAAGTGAATTTATAAAAAGTAAGAAATATAAGTAATATTTTGAAATTTTCAAATGCAATTTATATATACTTTATATATATATATATATATATATATATATATTTTCAAATTTAATTGACTAATAATTTTTTTCTAAAAGCAAGTAAGGAATAAGCAATAAAGTAAAGTAAGCAGTAATTAAATTTCAATGCAAGTATAAAAAAGACTTTCTCCTTTTTCAACTAATCCAAGAATTATAGAGTAATTATTTTTTGTAAGAAATTAAGATTATGGTATTGTGTCAAATAGAAGCATTCATATTCTTTATTCTTTTGTTCAAGTGCAAAGAACATTGACTAATCTATAGATAGGCTCAGGATATTTTATTATTAGAATGGGTTAATCTAGGCTCACACTACTAGATGTCCAAGGGTGGCTATGGTCGACCCTACCATTGACCCGTTACCTTTCTATAAACCAAATTATTAGAATTTAGTCCGTCACTCTAAAAACTAATTAATTTTTGGCCCAATAAATATTATCTTCCTATTTATTTGCACTTCAACTTAAATAATCCGCGTATAGCCTGCGATTACCTAAGGATTCATGTGAAATCTACAAGTTAAGAATTTATCTCCAGATAGGTCTCAAAATTCTTCAACAGGTTTTAACAAATTAAATGGCCAATTCAAAAAGTAAACTAAGATCAGGTATTAATATCATCACAATATTTTAAAATATTTTATATTTAATTCTCCCACAAAATTTAATTAATTTATAATCTTTTAATAGTTTAAAGGAGAAAGATAACTAACTACTCAAAACACATTGAAATAACACAATAAAAAATATTTATAAAACATTGAACCAAAGTACAAATACTTATCTGAAGTGTTCCTTCAAGTGATCCGCTGACTTCTATTGACTCCAAAGAAGTGATGAAAGACTCCAACAGCAATAATACACAATAAACACTCAAAATAAACTCACTAGATACAAAACAAAGTGGCACCCTAAGTATGGAAGAGACTAAATAAAACTAGAGATGAGAGAGAAGATGCTAAAATGGGTATGTGTACTAAGCGTGGGGGTTTTGGTGCCATTTTCTCTACAGAATGGGCTCCTATTTATAGAGCTCTGAATTTGACCATGGGTTTATTAAAGCATCTCTTCAAAATTCGTCCAAATTCAATGTATCTTCTAGAAGGTAACTGTCGTGGCTAGGGGCCAGGATTTGGCGCTTAGGTGCTGGACTCCGTGTCCAGGCTTCCGCTCCTCTTCACTTTGGGTCTCACCTCTACACGATCCAGACCGTTTCCTTGCGTCCAAATATATTGTATCACGTCCTATATATTAGGAGTAACTTCCAGTCTTCTAGAAGCTCCAATAACCGCTTAACACCGTCAAAATAACTGCCTAAAGTCATCAAAAAAACATGACAGCGTCTGTATAGAACTGGTGCTTAGGCGCCGGATTCTCGAGCCTAGGCGCCAAGCCAATAATTCCAAAATTTCGCTCCATAAGCTCCATTTTTGCTCCTTTTTCCTCCTTTTTGCTTCTTTTTCTTTCTTAGACTCTTTTTAAATCATCTACATCAAAAAACAAAAAAATACCTTTCATTAAAACATAATATCCTTAAGATATGAATCCTAAATAAGGCATAAAAATGGGTATTTTTTAGGTAGATCAAATTCGCCCAAACTTAAACGTTATTTTTCCTTAAGTAACCCTTTTAATTACATAAAAAAGATAACATTTTGAATGAAGTTAAAATATTTAAGATTCCTTATAATTTTTGGTTTTAAAAATGCTTTAGAAAATCATTAACCAAGTTTCACTAATTAAGTTTAATTTTAAGAATTTAAGAATATTTAACTACAAAATCACAAGACTTCCAATTTTTCATTTATTTCAAGAATAATTGTAGTTTATCATATCAAGGTCACATAGAATATTTACAAGAAAAAGATTTTTATGAAATATTTTTCTAGTAAAAATATATGTACATAGAAATTAAGTTAAAAATGTAATCAGTTTTCTTCCGATAAGATAATTCAAGCGAAGCCAATTTTTGATTAGGCATTTCCTCAAGCTTCTCCTCACTCTCTTTTTTTTATTTCTTTATATTCTTTTTTTTTATTCTTTTTCAATCCTTTTTTTTAAGTGAGGATTACTATTTTTGTATAGCCTGTTAATGATTTTGAAATTCACTATCCTTAACTTATTTTCAAAAACTTATACATTCTTACTTAATGAATATGACATTAATAGTTTATTATTTTTCAAATCTTATTTTAATCTTTTCTTTTTTCAAGCAATAATCTTGATTCCTTAGTTTTTCAAAAATACAATTCTCTTTACTATAAAGAGAAAAATTTTGATCTTATTATTCTTTAAGTTAAATAATCCTATTCTTAAAATCAATCAAAATTTTTGAAATTTTAGTTAAGTTTACTAAATTATTTATAAATTCTAAAACTTAGGTAATCTTAAACAGATTTTTCATTCCTTATGTTATGTTAATATATTTTTAAAGAAAATATTAGTTCTTTAAGGACAAATAATATTTAAATTTGATAAATGTTTTCCCTTCCTCCAAACTTCAGCTTTAGTGTAAATATGAATCATGAAATTTTTTAAAGCATGAGAGAAAGAAATAAACAGGAATTAATCTAAGTCCAATAATGATGTAGTAAGGAAAAACTAACTTCTACTTCTACACATGCTTCAATATGAATATAACAAAAATGATAAAGCATATATAGAAATGTTTTGCGAGAGCAGGGAGTTAATTTCTAAAAATAAATCTTTATATATATATATATATATATATATATATATATATATATATATATATATATATATATATATATATATATATTTTATATTTTTGAACATGTAAATTTACTAACTATTCATGAACACTAAACGATAGATCGAAACGGAAATTAAATTTTATAAAATTTATTCACATTTCAGTCTTAAACAGACATCAGATAATCTAAAAACAGTTTTAACATAAAAAGTTCACAATATCACTAACAAATAACATCACAATAAACAGCACTAGAAACAAGAAAATACACTAAAAACAGAATCAACAATCTCTAGAGATAAGTGAAGCTACTAATCACTGTCTGTAGCTTCATTATGGTCATCACCAAAAGAAAACTCCATATCCTTAGGATCAACATATGTTGAAAATCTGGGACAATTAGGGAACTGAACATCGTGCTCACCCTTCAGAAATCTCACTAAAGACTCTGAATACTCAGCATCATAATCACTTTCTTTGTGTATACTCAGAAAGATGATCAATCTTCTTGTCAATCGTATCTACTCTGCAGTGAGTTAAGAATAACTCATGCTGCTGCTCTATAAACTGACCATGCATGGTTTCCCAAAAAGTAGATGATGGCTCAGTAGAAGTAGATGGTCTAGAAGTAGAAGCTCTACCTGAAGTAGGTAATGAACCAGCAGGTGCAGTAGAACTCTTACCTCGTAGTCAATCATAAATGCTGACGCTTTCTCTTCCTATAGGCTTTGTCGACTTGAGCTTTTCCTCGGAAAGCTCAGTAACTTCTCTAGCACTTTGACATAGAGAATATATCAGAGATGGAAATCCAAGTCCAATAGAAGTGCTAGAATGAGCAGTAGCCTCCACAGAATCATAAATAATGCTCCCAACATCAATAAACTTCCTGTCTTGAATGAAGTAGTTGAGAATAGCTCTATCTTTGGTAACTTCACTCAGATGATTGGATGGAAGGAGACGAGCAAAAATAAAGTAGTGACATGCTTTGGAAACACCATTAAGCTTAGAAGATAAAAAATTTACCCTTTTTCCATTCCGAATATTCCAGGCTCCAGTACTATCTGTCAGGTAGACAATGATCATATCCAAATCTCCCTCAGATTAACATAATCCTGAGTAATAACACTCTATGTTTGGCGGAAGGCCATAGAAAATGTTAATGCATTCAGGAGTGAATCCTACTCCAACTCCTCGAACGAAAATCTCGTATTCTTCCGCATCCATGAAATTAGCATAAAACTCTCTAACAACCGGGATAACGACGACAACAGTGAAATAGCAGAATCGTTGCCAGTTGAGTGCAACGATTGTCTCCTCAATTCTTCCTCCAGGATTATAAAAACTTTGCTCTGAGATAAATTTCTGAGTCATAGCAAAATCGTTATATCAGAAGCGTGTAGCAGCAGTGACGAACTTGCTACGATCAAAATTTCCTCGTTTCTTTCCTCGCTTAGATTTGGGTGCCATCTAAACGTGAAAAAAAAATGCGAAATAAATTCAATGGATCTTGGAAAATAAACTAATTTAAGCTTTTCAAACTTGAGAAAGCTTAAAAATTCATGGATTTAACCATAAAAAATCAAAAATTTTGTCAAAATTTCAGTTTTTCTTAATGAGAACAAAATCCATGGTGAAAATAAAAAATAATGAGTTTAGAATGTAGATCTAACCTCGAGATGAAGAAATCGAGTAATTTTAAGCTCAAAAACTAGAAATTATGGCTTTGAATGGGATCTCTAGGTGGATTTTTCGTGAAAAAAAATGGAGAAGGAAGCTTAGGCGTCAAAAGTGGCATGGGGGGGGGGGGTTTAAGAAGTTGAGTTTTGAAGTTTAGGCCGAACCGGCGCCTAGGCGCCAGACTTGTCTTTCTAAAAATTCAATTTAAATTAAATATTTTCCACAAAATCTTATCAAATTTGACTCCTAATTACTCTTATGAGAGTATTAATCCATTTTATATCCTCCAAATATTTTCATAATCAATTTAAAATGATAGTATAGATCCACAAAAATGTATCCAAATTCTTAAATTCTAAATCCTAATATCGATTCCAAATTCAATAACTTTCAGTACAAGACTGTATCAAGGTTCAACGTTTTATAAATAACACAAACAACAACATATTCAAAGTAAATATTCAAATCCAACAACACACATTAAAAAATTAAGAAAAAACACAAATTAGATATTCAACACACTAACACAAGACTCGATCACACCTAAAATACATATAGGATCAATTTAACACCGATATTCAATTACCATCTCTTTTGTAATGAAGTTCGCTAGGATCGAAGGGGTAGAACATTAACGCCCTTGGAAATTCCAAAGTCATCCTTTCATCGATCCACTTGTTCTTTGCGTGCATTTCTACTTGAGAATCATGATAGGCAGCCATATGATCAGATAAAAGTTTGGTTTGCCATTCCAAGTGTTTGTATTGGTGGTACATCTCATGGAGACGATTACCAATACTTTGAAGTTTCGCTTCAATCTTATTTATTCGACTAAACATTTTCTCCATACTAACAGCAATAAAACCATTAAAATAAGGCTGAGGATCTTTAAGAGATTTGTCTCTTTCCTCATTTCCATGGTTTCCTCTATCCATTGCCTCCAAATCCTTCCTAGCTCCTCTAAAATAGATTACTCTGGTCGAAATTAGTGTTTCTATGGGATTGGGGATGAAAAATAGGCTATATATAAAGAGATTTCGTGTAAAAAACTGAAGAATTTCTATTTTCCACGATCTGTAACCGCGGCGCTTAGGCACCGGAATCTGGCGCCTAGGCGCCGGATCATCAATACCCATGTTATTCTGGCGCTTAGGCGCCAACTTTTGGTGCCTAGGCGCCGGAACCTCAATCGAATCTGATTCACCTATCGTCAAATTTTGCAAAGTTTCGGTTGTAAAAATAGGTCTAATAAACAAATATAATCAACACATAAACACAATTACGAAAAATTCAAATCACAAACAATCACAAAAGAAGGTTAACTTGATCTCCTTTTTACTCAAATTTGACATGGAGTGGTCCAAGTCCAATTTCTATATACTTCAAGAAAATGTTTAGCTTAAGCCAATAAAGACTTGTTAGCCTTCTTTTTGCAGAAGTTATATATAAATTCAATTAAGACCAAGGCATAACCTTACAGCAATAATTAAACTCGAACTAATAAATATGGGTTGCCTCCCATAAAGCACTTGGTTTAACGTCGTCAGCCCAACCTAAGTAATTGAATTAATCGGGTAGACCCAGCTCAAAATCCTCTTTGTAATTTAATTTCATGTCTCCCATATAAGGCTTTAGTCTTAATCCGTTAACTTTAAATACTTTCCCATTTTTGGGATCTTTAATATCCACAGCTCCATAAGGGTATACTTTCTCAATTATAAATGGTCACATCCATTTAGATTTTATTTTTCCAGGGAAAAGTTTTAAACGAGCATTAAATAATAATACTTCTTGTCCAGGCTCGAATATTTTTCTTGAAATCATTTTGTCATGCAATTTCTTCATTCTTTCCTTATGAATTATTGCACTTTCGTAAGACTCATTTCTTATCTCTTCCATTTCATTCAGTTGTAATAATCATTTTTCTCATGCAATGTTCAAATTATAATTGAACTCCTTTATCACCCAATAAGCTTTATGCTCCAGTTCAACAGGTAAGTGACAATGTTTACCATAAATTAACGGACAAGGCGACATTCTGATAGGTGTCTTATAAGCTGTTCTATAAGCCCATAATGTAGAATCAAGTCTATCAACGCAGTCAATTCTTTTAGGAATAACAGTCTTTTCCAATATTTTTTTTAATTTCTCTGTTTGACACTTTAACCATTCCACTTGTTTGAGGATGATAAGAAGTTGAAATTCTATGTTTAACTCTAAATTTTTTCCAGCAATGATTGAATTCTTATATTTCTGAAATGACTTCCTTCATCTGTGATAATTATCCTGGGCATTCCAGATCTTGTAAAAATCATTTTCTTTAAAAATTTCGAAACACTTTTGGAATCACAGTTAGGTAAAGCTACAGCTTCGATACACTTTGAAACATAATTAACAGCTAATAAAAAATAAATCTTTCCAGATGATGGTACGAAAGGTCCCATAATGTCTAAATCCCATACATCAAAAATTTCGATTTCTATAATAAAGTTCATAGGCATTTCATCTTTTCTGGATATATTTCCCATTCTTTGACATCGATCACAAGTTTTCACATAATGTCCAACATCTTTAAATAAAGTAGGTCAATAAAATCCTAAATTTAAAATTTTTAATGCAGTCTTATCCACTCCAAAGTGTCCTCCAAATTCAGAATCGTGACATTTTTGAATAATTGCAAAAGTTTCTTCATATGGTACACATCTTCGAATCACAGAATCTCTTTCTAATTTAAATAAATGAGGATCTTCCCAAATATATGATTTATAATCATTCTTGAATTTCTTAATGTATTTACTATTCATCCCATATGGTAAAATATTGCTAACCAAGTAGTTAACTATATGTGCATACCAAGTCATTTGTAATCCTGAATGACATATAATTGCTCATCCGGGAATTTTCATTTATATTTTCTTCATAAATCTTCTCATTATTATTTTTTATTCTTGATAAATAAGCAGCAATTTGGTTGTCACTTCATCTTCTGTTCACAATTTCAAAATCAAATTCTTATAAGAGTAAAACCCATCTGATCAATCTAGGATTAGCATTCTTTTTAGATATTAAATACTTAATATCAAAATGATCAGTGTGCATGATACATTTTGTCCCAAGAAGATATGGTCTAAATTTATCAAAGGCATATATTATTGCTAAAAGCTCTTTTTTCAGTAGTAGTGTAATTTATTTGAGTTTCATTAAGAGTTTTGCTAGCATAGTATATAACTTTGAAAATCTTCTCATATTTTTGTCCTAATACAGCTCTGATTGCATAATCGCTTGCATCACACATTAATTCAAAAGCTTTATTCCAATCAGGTGCAACAATGATAGGTGCAGTGATTAATTTTTCTATCAGAATATTGAACGCATTCAGACAATCTTTATTAAATTCAAATTTAGCTTCTTTTTCCAATAAATGGCAAAGAGGTTTAGCAATTTTAGAAAAATCCTTTATATATCTTCTATAAAATCCAGCATGACCCGGAAAACTTCTCACATCAGTAATGGTAGTAGGTGGTTGCAACTCAGCAATAATTTTCACTTTTTCTTGATCAACTTCCATCCCTATTTTTGAAACTTTATGTCCAAGTACAATGCCTTCTGTGACCATAAATTGACATTTTTCTCAGTTTAGAACTAAATTTGTTTCTTCACATCTCTTCAAAATTTTTGTTATATTTTCCAAGCAAGATTCAAAAGAAGTTCCAAAAGCCGAAAAATCATCCATAAATACTTCAATTCCTTTATCAATCAAATCACAGAATATTGACATCATACATCTTTGAAAAGTTGCAGGTGCATTGCATAAGCCAAAAGGCATTCTTCTAAAGGCAAATGTTCCATAAGGACTTGTACATGTTTTATTTTCTTGATCCTCAGGAGCAACAGGTAATTGATGATAACCAAAATATCCATCCAAAAAACAGAAATATGAGTGTCCAGCTAGTTTATCCAGCATTTGATCCAAGAAATGTAAAGGAAAATGATCCTTTCTAGTGGCGTTATTTAATTTTCGATAGTCAATGCAAATTTTTCATCCAGTAACTTATATTGTTGGGATTAATTCATTTTTTTCATTAACAATGATAGTTACTCCTCCTTTCTTCGGAACACAATGAATAGGACTTACCCATTGGCTATCCGAAATAGGATAAATAATTCCAGCATCTAACCATTACAAAATCTCTTTCTTAACAACCACTTTCATAATTGGATTTAATCTTCTTTGGGGTTCAATAGTGGGTTTACAATTTTCTTCCATTAAAATCCTATGCATACAGATTGAAGGGCTTATTCCTTTTATATCTGCAATAGTCCAACCAAAAGCTTTCTTAAAATTCTTCAGAACTCCTATTAATTTTTCTTCTTGATCTTTGCTTAATTCTGAAGATATAATTAAAGTTAAAGTTAATGAATCTCCAAGAAATGCATACTTTAAATGTGCAGGTAACATTTTTAATTCAAGTTCAGGGGCTTTTTCAATTGAGGGTAAAAGTATATCATTTTTAGTTGTGTCTAAAATTTCCCAATTTTTATGAACATAATGAGTTTCTTCAAATAAATTTTCTTCATTTAATGACTCATTATATAACATAGATTCTTTATCTTTATCATCAAAAATGACCTTACATTTTTCTTGGTAATTCTTTTCAATTATATAATAAAAAATATCCATTCGATAACATTTTTCTTTTTCAGGATGCCTCATTGATTTCAGAACATTGAATGTTATCTCTTGATAATTAACTCTCATCATTAATTCTCCTTTTTGCACATCAATCATAGCTCTAACGGTAGCTAGAAAAAGTCTCCCTAAAATGATAGGTATTTCTTTATCTTCTTCCATATATAGAATAATGAAATCCACAGTGAAGATAAATTTATCTACCTTAACAAGAAAATCCTGTATAACTCGTTTAGGATAAGTGATCGATCGATCAGCTAACTGAAGAGTTACAGTGGTAGGAGAAATCTCTCCTAAATCTAACCTTTGAAAGATTGAAAATGGCATGAGATTAATACTAGCTCCTATATCACATAAGGCTTTTCCACATTATTTTTCTCCAATAGCACATGGTATAGTGAAACTTCTAGGATCTTTAAGTTTCTAAGGTAATTTCTTTTGAATTATTTCACTACATTGTTCACTTAATGCAACAGTTTCATAAGCTTCAAATTTTCTCTTCTTGCTTAAAATTTCCTTCATAAATTTTGCATTGCTTGGCATTTGCTCCAAAGCATCAGCAAAAGGAATGTTGATGGTATGTTTCTTAAAATTTCAAAGAACTTAGAAAATTGATGGTCAAGCTTCTGTTGTTTAAGTCTTTGAGGAAAAGGTGGTGGTGGTCGTTCTACTTCCACTTCAATAGGTACAACAGTCTGATCTTTACTTGGAGAAAGGGTATCATTAGGTTTTTCAATCTCTTCAACTTATTTCACTTTCTCAATCTCATTCTGTGTTTTCTATTTTAATTCCTTTCCACTTCTGAGTTGTACAGCTTTTGCTTGTTCATATTCTTTTCCATATCCTTTAGAATTAATTTTGACATTGCTACACAGTGTTCCTTGAGGTCTGTAATTAATGAAATTAGCAATTTGACCCATCTGATTCTCAATATTACGAATAACAGTGTTTTAACTTTGTAGCTCATTGCTTAGTTGCAAGATCAATTCTTCTACAAACAACTTTTTCTGCTGATTGTTATAACCAGGAGGATAAGTTGGTCTATAGTTTGAATTTCCTTGATTGTTCCAATTTGTATTAGCTTGATGTGCATTACTCCAATTAAAATTAGGATGATTTTTCCAACCAGTATTATAATAATTAGAATAAGGATTATTAGTTTTACTAGCAATAGCTTGCAATGTTTCCATTGTTTGAGAATCATCAGAATTTGCAGAATTATCATTACTTACATGTGATATATTAATAGCAAAATTATCTAATTTCTTAGATTTCGCAGCCACTTGTGAAGCTAAAATAGAAAAGGCTTCATTATCATAAATACTGGCCATTCTTTTAGGATTAACCCTTTCAGAAGGGCATTGAAAATTGTTATTAGTCATTTCTTCAATTAAGGTGAAGGCTTCTTCAAATGTCTTAGCCATTAAAGAACCACCAGCAGTAGCATCAATAATAGATCTAAGTAATCCAATAAACCCATTATAAAATGTTTGAATAATTAACCAATCTGGTAAAGCATGATGAGGATATTTTCTTAATTGTTCTTTAAATCTTTCCCAAGTTTTATAAATTGTTTCTCCATCAAATTGCATAAATGAAATAATATCATTTCTCATTTTGCAGTTTTTGGAGGAAAATATTTAGCAAGGAATTTTCGTGCCATATCTGCCCATGTTTTAATAGAACAAGTTGCTAATGAATTAAGCCACATTTTTTCTTTATCTTTTAAGGAAAAAAGAAAGAGTCTAAGCGTAATAGCATCATCAGAAACATTATTATATTTAACGGTAGAACAATGTTCTAAAAAACAAGCAAGTTGTAAATTTGGATCTTCATTAGGTGTTCCTCCAAATTGATTTTTTTTAACCATTTGAATAATAGAAGGTTTAAGCTCAAAAGAATTAGCATCTACAGCTAGAATTTGAATACTAACATGAAGTTCATCAGCTATAGGATTCGCATATTCCCTTAATGGTTTATAAATATTTTGTTCATTAATTTCGATTGTATTTTGATTATTATTATGTTAGTTAGCCTTTTTTTTATGTTTTGAAATTTGTTTTCCTTTTTTAATCCTTTTAATTTTTCTTTCTAATTCAGAATCAAAAGGTAGTAATCCTTCAGATCCAAAACTACGCATAAAAATTTAAAGAAAATATTTTTGTTTTGTTTTGTTTTTTTTTATTTTTATTTTTTACTTTTTATTAATTTTTATTCTATCCCCGGCAATGGCGCCAAAAACTTGATGCGATGTGACTTTATATATGCTTTAAAATATAAGAATTTGATACCACTTTTTAGAATATTTAATTTCTGGCAAATGGCTTCAAAAACTTGATGTGCGAGGTTTACTTTTATAATTTTATATTTAGATTTTATTACTGTAAAAGTCACAATTTTAAACGCAAGTATACGTATCGTTTAAGTAATACAGGGCTCTAGTGGAGTCCTGGTTATTGATCCCATAGGGATAGTTAATTTATAAAAAGTAAGAAATATAAGTAATACTTTGGAATTTTCAAATGCAATTTACATATACTTTATATATATATATATATATATATATATATATATATATATATATATATATATATATATATATATATATATACATCAATTTAATTGACTAATAACTTTTACTAAAAGCAAGTAAGCAATAAGCAGTAAAGTAAAGTAAGCAGTAATTAAAATTAAATGCAAGTATAAAAATGACTTTCTCCTTTTTCAACTAATCCAAGAATTATAGAGTAATTATCTTTTGTAGGGAATTAAGATTATGGTATTGTGCCAAACTGAAGCATTCCTATTCTTTACCCTTTGGTCAGGTGCAAAGAACATTGACTAATCTATAGATAGGCTCAGGATGTTTTATTAGTTGAATGGGTTAATCTAGGCTCACACTACTAGATGTCAAAGGGTGGCTATGGTTGGCCCTACCAGTGTCCGGTTACCTTTCTATAAACCAAATTATTAGAATTTAGTATGTCACTCTAAAAACTAATTAATTTTACGCCCAATAAATATTATCTTCCTATTTATTTGCACTTCTCCTTAAACAATCTGCGTATAGCCTACGATTACCTAAGGATTCATGTGATATCTACTAGTTAAGAATTTATCTCCGGATAGGTCTCAAAATTCTTCAACAGGTTTTAACAAATTAAATGGTAAATTTAAAAAGTAAACTAAGATCAGGTATTAATATCATCACAATGTTTTAAAATATTTTATATTTAATTCTCCCACAAAATTTAATTAATTTATAATCTTTTCATAATTGAAAGGATAAAGATAACTAACTACTTAGAACACATTGAAATAACACAACAAAACATATTTATAAAACTTTGAACCAAAATACAAATACTTATCCGAAGTGTTCCTTCAAGTGGTCCGCTGACTTCTACTGACTCCAAAGCCATGATGAAGGACTACAACAACAATAATACACAATAAACACTCAATATAAACTCACTAGATACAAAATAAAGTGGCACCCTAAGTATGGAAGAGACTAAATAAAACTAGAGATGAGAGAGAAGATGCTAAAATGGGTATGTGTACTAAGAGGGGGGGTTTTGGTGCCATTTTCTCTGTAGAATGGGCTCGTATTTATAGAGTTCTGAATATAACCAGGGGTTGCTTAAGGCACCTCTTCAAAATTCGTCCAAATTCAATGTATCTTCTAGAAGGTAACTGTCCGGGATCTGGCGCCTAGGCGCCGGACTCCTTGACCAAGTCTTTCGCACCTCTTCACTTTGGGTCGCACCTCTTTGCGATCTAGACCGTTTCCTTGTGTCCAAATACATTGTATCACATGTCCTATATATTAGAAGTAACTTCCAGTCTTCTAGAAGCTCCAATAACGGCTTAACACCATCAAAATAACTGCCCAAAATCATCAAAAAAACTTGACAGCGTCTGTATTGAACTGGCGCTTAGGCGCCGGATTCTGGCGCTTAGGCTCCAGGCCAATAATTCCAAATTTTTGCTCCGTAAGCTCCTTTTTTGCTCCTTTTTCCTTCTTTTCCTTTCTTGGACTCCTTTTAAATCATCTACATCCAAAAATATAAAGAAAACCTTTCATTAATGCATAATATCTTTAAGAATTGAATCATACATAAGGCATAGAGATGGGTATTTTTTAGGTAGATCAGTTGGCCAAACAACCATTTTGACCAATTTGGCGTCTGGGTTGACCAAAAGGTTCAATTTGAACAAGTTTGACCAAACATGACCCTTTTTACCATGATTGACAATTTGATCAAAGTTGACTAATTTAACCAAATTTGACCAATTGGGTCAATTGAATGTCTGTATTGACCAAATGGTTATTGTAGTAACTATTAGGTCATTTAACCAAAATTTGACCAGTTAGGTCAATGGTTAACATCGTGGTTAATATGGTGGTCATTTGGTTCAAAATTTACTATTTTGACCAAGTTTGACTAATTTAACCAAACTTGACTAGATTTACCAAATGTGGCCAACTTAGTGTTCAGGTTGACCAAATGATCCATTTTGTCCAATTTGGTGTCTAGGTTGATGAAATGGTTCAATTTGACCAAGTTCTACCAAAATTAACCATTATAACCAGGGTTGATCAATTTGACCAAAGTTAACTAGTTTGACCAAATTTGACCAAATTCGTCAGTTGGATGTCTATATTAACCAAATTGTTATTTTGGTAACAATTTGGTCATTTTAACCAAAGTTTGGCCAGTGAGGTTAAGGGTTGACATGGTGATAAATGTGGTGGCCATTGGTTCTAAAATTGATCATTTTAACCAAGTTTAACTAATTTGACCAAAGTTGATTATTTTGACCAAATTTGTCCAATTAAGTGTTTAGGTTGACAAAATGATTCATTTTGACAAATTTAGTGTTTGGGTCGACCAAATTGATTAATTTGACCAAGTTTGACTAAAGTTGACCAAATTGATCAGGGTTGACCAATTTGACCAAATTTAGACTAGTTTGATAAAATTTGATTAATTGGGTTAATTGAATGTCTTTATTAACCAAATGGTTATTGTGGTAACTATTAGGTCATTTTAACCAAATTTTGACCATTTAGGTCAAGGATTGACATGGTGGTCTATGTGGTAATCATTGGGTCCATATTTAACCATTTTGACCAAGTTTGACTAATTTGACCAAGGTTGTCCAGTTCGACCAAATATGACCAATTTACTGTTTTGGTTGAACAAATGGTCCATTTTAACCAATTTGGCATCTGGGTTGACCAAAAGGTTCAATTTGACCAAGTTTGACCAAAATTAAACATTTTGACCCAGGTTAACCAATTTCATCTAAGTTGATCAATTTGACTAAATTTGACCAATTTGGTCAACTAAATGTCTGTATTGACCAAATGGTTATTGTGGTAACTATTAGGTCATTTTAGCCAATGTTTGACCAGTTAGGTCAAGGGTTGACCTGGTGATCAATGTGGCGGTCATTGGGTCCAAAATTGACCATTTTGACAAAGTTTGACTAATTTGAACAAAGTTGACCAGTTTGACAAAATTTGACCAATTTATTGTTTAAATTGACCAAATGCTCCATTAAACCAATTCGGTTTTTGGGTTTACCAAATAGATTAATTTGACAAAGTTTGACCGAAGTTAGCCTTTTTAACCGGGGTTGACGAATTTTACCAATTTTTACCACCAGTTTATCCAAATTTGACCAAAGTTAACCAGTTGGATGTCTGTATTGATCAAATGGTTATTGCAATGACAATTAGGTCATTTTAACTAAATTTTGACTTGTTAGGTCAAGGGTTGACCTGGTGGTCAATATGGTGGTCATTGGGTCTAAAATTGACCATTTCGATTAAGTTTGACTAATTTGACCTAAGTTGACCAGTTTGACTAATTTAATATTTAAGTTAACTAAATGGTCCATTGTCACCAATTTGGTGTATGGGTTAACCAAATGGTTAAATTTAACCAAGTTTAACCAAACTTAACCATTTTCACTAATGTTGAACAATTTGACGAAAGTTGACATGTTTGACAAAATTTCACAAATTGGGTCACTTGGATGTCCGTATTGACCAATTGGTTATTACGGTAACTATTATGTTATTTTAACCATGTTTGACTTGTTAGGTCAAGGGTTGACTGGTTATCAATGTGGTGGTGATTGGTTTCACAAAAGACCATTTTGACTAAGTTTGACTAATTTGACCAATGTATACTAGTTTTACCAAATTTGACCAATTTAGTGTTTAAGTTGATCAAATGGTCCATTTTGACCAATTTGTTGTCTGAGTTGACCAAATAGTTCAATTTAACCAAGTTTGACCAAACATGATGATTTTGACCACGGTTGAATAATTTGAACAAAGTTGAACATTTTGATCAAATTTGACAAATTGTGTCAGTTGGATGTTTGTATTGACTAAATAGTTATTATGGTAACTATTAGGTCATTTTAACCAACTTTATCCAGTTAGGTCAAGGATTGATTTGGAGATCAATGTGGTGGTCATGCTCCAAAATTGACCATTTTGACTAAGTTTGACTAATTTGACCAATGTTAACCAGTTTGACCAAATTTGACCAATTTAGTGTTTAAGTTGACCAAATGGTCCATTTTGATCAATTTGGTGTCTGGGTTGATGATCCTCGATAAATATATGTGCACCAAAAAATTGACTTCACACCGAATCTATGTGCTGATGATTTAGATATGAAAATTATGATTTTATAATATGGGATACTACGCAAGTATAGGTATCGTTTATCTAGTAATATTGGACTTTCTGATTAAGCCCCGAGATATCGAACGCATAGGGAAATGTAAAAACTTTTTAAAGAATTAAGAAAATTATAATAATTTTGTTTTAATGATTTTTGAAAGTATGTTCTGACTTGAAAAGCTTGAAAATTAATTTTGGTATTTTTTTAAAGCTAAGCAGTAAATGAAAATTATCAGAACTTTAAAATGCAGTAATAATTATGAAAGTATTGTTGTGGAAATATTTAAATGTGTTATGATAAATGGAGGCAAATTTATTCTTTACCCTTACTTGGTTCTATAAAGAACATTGGTTAATTTGAAATTTTAAAATCTTGAACATGGTTAGGCAGGGAAGATACTAGCTGTCACTCTAGAGTTCCCTCGATTCCCTCTACCCGGGGACTAACTTCTCATAAAAAAATTTAAAATATCAAACCAAATTAGGGGGCTTTAGCCTGTCACTTTAAAGACCTCTAATTTTACTCCCCATTAAAAGCATATCTCTTAAGAATTCAATTATATTGACTACAATTCTCATCTATATAATTGGATGTCATTTATACCACTTTTTGTTTGAGACAATATTGCATTGGATCTTACATAATCTCATAACAAATTAAACATCTTACTGGCCAAATTAAGAAGTAAATTAAGTTCATGAAATTAAATCTTCATAATGTATTCCAACTTTAAACACTTATACATTCCACAACAATCATACATAATTTAATTACTTCTTTATTTAAGAAAGAAAATGATAAAGAAAACTACTAAGAATTTAAGGAGAAAACACAAGCGCACATGGATTTGAAAATAGAAATCATAAAGAAAGCACAATAATAAAAACTAAATATAGAAAATAGAAATAAACAGTTATCTGAAAATCCTCTCCACAAGACTCTGAATGTTCCTTTCAAACTTAACTTTTCACAGGACAACACTACAGAGGTTGGCGCCTAACTCTGTTGACTCCAACTCTAATTTTAGACTTCAATAAAAACTAGATAAATTGATGAAAGTAAATTGGTGGAAAGAAAGTTTCACACCAAACTAACTAACTCTAAACAATAAAAGACTGAATGTAAATCTCTTTAAACTAGAAGATGAAACTGAATACTAGAAGAGACTCTTGAATACTAAACTAAAAGACTAACTCTTACTAAGGGCACACACACTAAAGACTCTCATGACATATCTTTAATAATAATCCAAAAGGTGCCTTGGTGTTTCTTCAAATCATGTCTCGATTCAACGTATCTACCAAAAGATGCATCCTTTCATTCAAATTTACCGCCCATGGGAAGTTAAGGAAGTCACCACCAAAAGTTGCTTCAAACACCCCTTGAATTTGGTGCCAAAAATGAAGAAAATTTGATCTTTAACTGTCGCGACTAAGCACCGACCAGGCGGCGCTTAGCTGCCAAGGTCCAATTTTTCATTTTTTTTTTATTTTGTTTGCTCCAAGTTTCATCCAATTTTTCTCCTTTCATCATAATCACTCATTTTCATTATACCTGTAGGAAAAATACAAAATACATTCTATTACAGTGCAATATAATCAAAAATAGGTCAAAAATTGTGCATAAAAACACTATATATTTTAGGTGTATCAAAATCCCTCAAACATAAAATGTTACTTGTCCTCAAGTGACTCTTAATCATTTAGAAAATTTTAGAATGCAAATTATGTAATTAGTTTATTAAGAAGATACCAAAATTTTTTTCTAGAAATGTAATAGTCCAATTTAGAAAAAATTTCAGTAGTTAAGACCAACTTAAAGTTTAGAAAGTTTTTAGGTAAAAAATAATGTAAAATATAATTTTCTATCTGATTCAGAAATATTTGTTGATTCTTCAAAATCTTAGATTCACACATATTTATTTTTCTCACTTAAAATTCTTTATTTGAAAATAATTTTACCAAGATTTTCACAATTAAGAAAATAGACTAAACCACTTAGTTAATCACCCTTAATCTTCTCAAAATAATTGTTTCTTACTCAATAATCTCAAATACACCAATTTCAAACTTTAATATCCATCAATTCTAATTAAATTTTACACAAACACAAACTTATATTCATTAAAATCAAACCACACTTAATACAAACTAAAAATTTCCATCCAAACACTTTGGATGAAATTCCCTAGATACAAATGGACTCAATAAGCATAATGATAAGTTTACATCACTAAGATGTAACAATCAAACATTAAAGTGCAACTGATCACAAACATAAAACATTAAACACTTTAAAATATCAAACTCATAAAACATAAAATACTCAAAACAAATCACAAGATCAAACCAACATTTAATTCCACTCTCCAGTAGGCATAATATATCCAGAACCACTATTATTTCCAATTGACCCTTCTGGAATATAAATCTGATAGAAAGGATGATGATTGAACACTCTTACATCTTCTTCTTCTAACCACTTGTTCTTCAGAAACATCGCCTTATCCACTTGTTCTATGTGACTTTTATGATTGAATTGCATCTTGAGTTGTCATCCCATGTGCTTAAAATCTGCATTAGTTTCATTAATCTTTACTTTGATTGAAGTTACTCAGGCTTTGATCATTGCAATCTTTTCTGTAATTCCCTGAATACTAACGGCAAGAAATCCATTAAATAATTCTTTAGCATTATCAATAATAAACTTACTCTTGTCAGACACCTCTTTCTTCTTGATCTCATTCACCCAGGAAGACAAGGTGTACTCAAAACACTCTTCTTAAGACTCAGAAATGAAAATAGGACTTGGGGCAAGTGTTTCTCTTAATCTGGGCCTTTTTTATGAACTTTAGAAGTGCATAATCCCGCTCTTTAATGTTTAAAAACTCCAAAATAACTTCCAAAACCACTTCCCCACGATCTAGGCTACTAGAACCTCATTTATCACATGTTTCATAACTCCGACGCCTAAGCGCCAGTTAGGCGACAATTAGCCGCCAGTGCTCAATTTAGCACAGGTCTGCCAAATATCCAAAATTTTTTTCCGACTCCTCTAAGTTATAAAATAAGGTCAAATAAACACTACTATAACATAAAAACTCCAAAATACTACCACCATAACATAGAAAAAAACCAAACAAAGCACACAAAGCAAACATAAAGCAAAGCACACCGATAACTATGGGTTGCCTCCCACGAGCGCTTGGTTTAACGTCTTCAGCCTGACAAACCCAAAACTCATTCTGAGTGACCCAACATCAGATTATCATCAGATTTAAGTTGATCGACTATAAAATAAGGTTTAATTCTATGACCATTAACTTTAAATATTTTCCTAGTCTTAGGATCTTAAATATCCACAGCTCTATAGGAATAAACTTTTATTACAATAAATGGACCCATCTACTTGGACTTAAGTTTTCCAGAAAAAATTCTCAATCTCACATTAGACAGCAAAACTTTCTGTTCTGATACAAGAATTTTAGTAAGAATCTTTTGATCATGCCATAACTTCATCTTTTCCTTATAAATTTTAGCATTTTCATAAGATTTATTCCTTATCTCTTCAAGCTCATTTAATTGCAATATTCTCTTTTCAGTAGCATCCTTCAAATTATAATTGAACTCTTTAATAGCTAAATACGTTTTATGCTCAATTTAAATAGACAAATGATAAGCTTTTCCAAAAATCATCCTATATGGGGACATTCCTATATGGGTTCTATAGGCAGTCCTATAGGCCCATAAAGCATAATTCAGTTTGATTGACCAATCTGTTTTGTTTGGATTAACAGTCTTTTCCAATATTCTTTTAATTTCATGATTGGATAATTCAACCAAAACACTTGTCTGAGGATGATAAGCAGTAGCAATGCGTTGATTTATATGATATTTCTTTACTAACTTCTCAATAATTGCATTTTTAAAATGACTTCCCCCATCTGTTATGATTACTCTTGGTATTCCAAATCTGCAAAATATATTATTTTTTTACAAACTTTGCAACACTTTGAGCATCACATCGAGGTAAAGTAATAGCTTCAATCCATTTGGAAACATAATCTACTGCTATCAAAATATAAACAGTTCTGAAAGATGGTGTAAATGGACCAATGAAATCTTATCCCCAAACATCAAATATTTCAACTTCCAACATATAATTGAGGGACATTTCATTTCTTCTAGAAATATTGCCTACACACTGACATCTATCACAATTTTTAATATAAGTATTCACATCCTTAAAAATTGTACGCCAATAAAATCCAGATTGTAAGATTTTATGCAGTTCTTTCAACTCCAAAATGTCTTCCATAATCAGAATCATGACATTTTTGAATAATTTCATAAGTCTCTTCCAAAGGTATACATTCTCAATTTGTAAGATCATTTCCTTTTTTATATAAAAATGGGTCATCCCAAAAATAAGTCTTAGCATCAGACAGAACTTTATTCTTGTCCAGGTATGTTAAATCATAAGGTATAATATTACTGACAATAAAGTTTACTATGTCTGCATACCACAGAACATGCCATTCATTAACAATGAATAATTTTTCATCAGGAAAATATTCATTAATTTTCTCAGCATCACAGAGAGATTTCTTATTTTCAAGCTTGGACAAATGATCAACAATTTGACTATCAGAACCCTTCCTATCTACTATCTCAAAATCAAATTCTTGCCAAAGAAGAATCCATCTAATCAATCTCGGCTTCGAATCCTTCTTCATTAAATATTTGATAGTAGAGTTATCAGTATGCACCACACATTTAGTTCCAATTAAATATGATCCAAATTTATCAAAGGCAAATACTATAGCCAATAACTCTTTTTCGGTAGTGATATAATTAATTTAAGCTTCATTAAGAGTTTTACTTGCATAATAAATAACCTTGAAAATTTTATCATGTTTCTGACCCAAAACAGCAGCAATAGCATAATCACTAGCATCACACATTAATTCAATAAGTTTTTTCTAATTTGGTGAAATTATAACAGGTGCAGTGATTATTTTCTTTTAATGTTTCAAAAGCTTTTAGGCAATCATCATTAAAATAGAAATTGCATCCTTTTCCAAAAATCGGCATAAAGGTTTTGTAATCTTTGAAAAGTCTTTGATGTAATGGTTGAAGAATCCAGCATGTCCCAGAAAACTTCTAATTCCCCTTATATTTCTCGGGCAAGGTAAATTAGAGATAACTTGAATGTTTGCAAGATCTACCTCCAAACCTTTTTCTGAATTTCAATGTCTTAATACAATTCCACCTGCTACGATAAATTGGTATTTTTCCCAGTTAAGAACTAAATTAGTTTCTTCACAGTGTTTTAGAACTTTAGTCAAATGTTCTAAATATGATTCTAATGAAATTCCAAACACTGAAAAGTCATCCATAAAAACTTCAATCCCTTTTTCAATTAAATCAAAGAAAATAGCCATCATACATCTCTGAGCAATAGCAAGGGCATTACATAAACCAAATGGCATTCTTTTAAAAGCAAACGTACCATAAGGACTGGTAAACTTATTTTTATCTTGATCCTCAAGAGCATTTTGAATTTGGTGGTAACCAGTATATCCATCCAGAAAAAAAAGTATTTATGCCCAACTAATCTATCCAGCATCTGATCCAGAAATGGGAGTGGAAAATGATCTTTCCTAGTGGCAAGATTTAATTTTCTATAATCAATGCATATTCGCCATCCTGTAACTTGTCTTGTTGGAATCATTTCATTCTTTTCATTAACAATCATAGTTACTCCTCCTTTCTTAGGAACACAGTGAATAAGACTAACCCATGGACTATCTGAAATAGGGTAGATAATTCCAACATCCAACCACTTCAAAAATTCTTTCTTAATGACATCTTTCATGATAGGATTTATCTCATTTGGAGATCATCCTGAGGTTTGTAATAATCTTCCATAAGAAATCTGTGCATACAAATTGAAGGACTGATTCCTTTAATATCAGCAATTGTCCATCCAAAGGCTTTCTTATACTTCTTCAAAATTTCAAGCAAACTCTCTTCTTCTTTTTCAGTCAATTGAGATGAAATTATAACAGGCAAGGTTGAGGATTCACCCAAAAAAATATACTTCAATGATCAGGAAGCATTTTTAACTCAAGTTCAGGAGGTTTTTCAATTGATAGACCTTAAGATTCATCTTTTTCAGTCATATCTAACAATTAAAGATTTTCATGAACATAATTTAATTCTTCCTCTTGAAAATCTTTAGAATGATGTAACTCCTCTTCTTACTTATGTTCCAATTCTTCTCTTTCAGGTTTTTCTTCATAAGTTGACTTGAAATTACATTCAATCAAATTTCTGATAACATCCATCCTATAATATTCATTATCTTTACCTATTGCAGGATATTTCATTGATTTCAAAATATTGAATGTAACAGACTGATCATTAACCCTCATTGTTAATTCCCTTTTTTGCACATCTATCATTGCTCTGCCTGTGGCTAGGAAAGGTCTTCCCAAAATGATGGGTATCTCTTTATCTTCCTCCATATCAAGTACAATGAAATCAACAGGAAAGATAAATTGATCCACTTTAACCAAAACATCTTCTCTAACTCCTTTTAGATATGTGATCGAACGATCTGATAATTGCAGAGTTACAGTAGTTGGGGTTATTTCTTCTAATCCCAGTCTTTTGAAAACTGATAGAGGCATAAGGTTAATGTTTGCATTCAATTTACATAAAGCTTTTCCATAAAATCTATCTCTGATTGCACATGTAATTATGAAATTACTAGGATCTTTATGTTTTTCAAGAAGATTCTTCTGAATTATTGCACTGCACTCCTCACTGAGTGTAACTGTCTCATTATCTTCAAACTTCCTCTTTTGGTTGAGAATATCCATCATAAATCTCACATAGCTCGGCATTTGTTCTAAGGCTTCAGCAAATGGAATATTAATTGTAAGCTTCTTAAATATCTCCAGGAATTTTGAAAATTGCTTATCTAACTTTTGTTGACGAAGTCTCTGAGAAAATGGAGGTGGTGGCTTTTCCAAATCAACCTTAGGTGGAGAAATTGGTCTTTCCAAACCTTTCGGAGCATCCTCTTTTGGTTCTTTAATCCCTTCTTTCTCTACTTCAGTTTCTTTCTGAACTCTACCTTCCAAAATCTCTTCCACTTCTCTGTTGAATTGCTCTTACATGCTTTTTATTTTTTTCTCTTGGATTCACTTCAGTATCACTTGGAAGCATTCATTGGGGTCTATTAGTTAATGAATTTGCAATTTCCCCAATTGATTTTTAATATTTCTGATGGTTGCTCCTTGAATTTGCAATTGATTTCTCATATGTGACACCACTTCTTCAATAGACAACTTCTTCTCCTTTAATTATAAGGCATTGTTAAAACCTGGAGGATAGGTTAGTCTATAATTATTATTGCCTTGATTATTCCAGTTTCCAAATGGATTTACTTGGTGGTTCCCCCATTGTTGATTAATACCACCCTGATTATTGGTATTCCAGTTAAAGTTTGGATGATACCTCCAACCTAGATTATAATAATTGGAATATGAGTTATTAGGCTTACTTATAGCATTCATAGTTTCTGGTGAAGAATAAGAATCAACCATTTGACCTAATGAATTTTCTTTAATCATGTAATTTGTTTGAGAAAAATTCATCCCAAATTGGTCTATCTTTCTTGAAATTGCAGCAACCTGATTTGCTAATATTGCAAAATCATCACTGTCATGAACACTGGCTACCTTTTTAAGATTTAACCTTTCAGAAGGCCTTTGAAAATTATTAGTATCAATCTCTTCAATTAAAGCATAAGCACGAGAAAATTTTTTAGACATTAATGATCCACCAGCAGCAGCATCGATAATTGATCTAAGAAATCCAACTAATCCATTGTAAAAAGTTTTTATTATTAACCAATCTGGTATCAAATGATGTGGACACTTCTTGAGGAGATCTTTAAATCTTTCCCATGCTTCATATATTGATTCACCCTCTAACTGAAAAAAAGATGTAATATCATTTCTCAACTTCGTAGTCTTCGATGGTGGAAAATATTTAGCAAGGAATTTTTGTGCTAAATCACCCCATGTTCTGATAGATCTAGGTGCTAACGAATTTAACCATATCTTACCTTTATCCCTTAGCGAGAAAGGGAAAAGTCTAAGTCTAATATCATCATCTGAAACACCATCATATTTAAAAGTAGCACAAAACTCTAAAAAATTAGCAAGATGCAAATTAGGATCTTCAGTTGTTGCTCCCTCAAACTGATTATTAGAAACCATTTGGATAATAGCAGGTTTAAGTTCAATGGAATTAGCAGCTACAGCAGGGTGTTGAATACTACCATGAAGTTCATCCACTATAGGGTTAGCATAATCTCTTAAAGGTCTGAATTCTTGATGAATGCCAACATTTTGATTTTGATGATTTGCCATTTCTTGAATATTTTTATTTTTTTTCAAAATTTTTAATTTTTTTAATTTTTCTAATAGTTCTTTCTACTTCAGAATTGTAAGGCAAAAGTCCCTCAGAACCTGAACTACGTATAAAACAAAAACAAAAAATGACACACTAACAAAAACAAAGAAAAGTAAAAATTTTAATTTTTCTTAATTTTCTTTAAAAATGTAGTTTTAATTAATTTCCCAAGAAATGACGCTAAAAACTTGATCCCCAATAAATATATGTGCACCAAAAACTTGACTTCACACCGAATCTATGTGCTGATGATTTAGATATGAAAATTATGATTTTATAATATGGGATACTACGCAGGTATACGTATCGTTTATCAAGTAATATAAAACTTTTTTACTAAGCCCCGAGATATCGAACACACAGGGAAATGTAAAAACTTTTTAAATAATTAAGAAAACTATACTTTTACTTTTGTTGTATTGATTTTTGAAAGTATGTTTTGATTTGAAAAACTTAAAAATTGTTTTTGGTATTTTTAATTAAAGCTGAGCAGTAAATGAAAATTATCAGAACTTTAAAATGCGGTATAAAATACTAGGAAATAAAATATCGTTTTCTTTCTCTTATAAAAAATAATAATTATAAAAGTATTGTTGTGGAAGTATTTAAATGTGTTGTGATAAACAGAACCAAATTTATTCTTTACCCTTACTTGGTTCTACAAAGAACATTGGTTAATTTAAAATTTTAAAATCTTGAAAATGGTTAGGCAGGGAAGATACTAGCTCTCACTCTAGAGTTCCCTCGATTACCACCACCTGGGGTCTAACTTCTCAAAACAAAATTTAAAATATCAAAGCAAATTAGGTGGCTTTAGCCTATCACTCTAAAGACCTCTAATTTTACTCCCCATTAAAAGCATATCTCGTAAGCATTCAATTATATTGACTATAATTCTCATCTATATAATTGGATGTGATTTATACCATTTATTGTTTGAGACAATATCGGATTGGATCTTACATAATGTCACAACAAATTAACATCTTAACTGGCCAAATTAAGAAGTAAATTAAGTTCATGGACTTAAATCTTCACAACGTATTCCAACTTTAAACACTTATGCATTCCACAACAATCCTACATAATTTAATTACTTCTTTATTTATTTGAAAGAAAAAGATAAAAAAAACTACTCAGAATTCATGGAGAAAACACAAGCACAGATTGATTGAAAATAGAAATAATAAAGAAAGCACAATAATAAAAACTAAATATAGAAAACAGAAGTAAACACTTATCTGAAAATCCATTCCACAAGAATCTGGAAGTTCCTTTCACACTTGATTTTTCATAGGAGAACACTACAGAGGTTGGCGCCCAACTTTGTTGACTCCAACTCTGACTTTAGACTTCAATAAAAACTAGATAAATGGATTAAAGTAAATTGGTGGAAAGAAGGTTTCACACCAAACTAACTAACTCTAAACAATAAAAGACTGAAAGTAAATCTATTTAAACTAGAAGATGAAATTGAAAACTAGAAGAGACTCTTAAAAATTAAACTAAAAGACTAACTCTCACTATGGACACACACACTAAAGACTCTCATGACATATCTTTAATAATAATCCAAAAGGTGCCTTGGTGTCTCTTCAAATCATGTCCCGATTCAACGTATCCACCAAAAGATGCATCCCTTCATTCAAATTTTCCGCCCATGGCAAGTTAAGAAAGTCACCACCAAAAGTTGTTTCATACACCCTTTGAAGTTGGTGCCAAAAATGAAGAAAATTTGATTTTTAACTGTGGCGGCTAAGCGCCGACTTAGCCACCGAGGTCCAATTTTTTATTTTTTTTTATTTTTTTGCTCTAATTTTGCTCATTTCATTCCTAATCACTCATTTTCATTATGCATGTAATAAAAACACAAAATATCTTCCATTACAGTGTAATATCATCAAAAATAGGTATAAAAATGTGCATAAAAATACTATAAATTTGTTCAATTGGATATCTCTATTCACCAAGTGATTATTGTGGTAACTATTTGGTCGTCTTAACCAAAGGTTGAGCAGTTGGGTCAAGGGCTGAAGTTGACCATTTTGGCTAAGTTGGACTAATTTAGCCAAAGTTGACCAGTTTGACCAAATTTGACTAATTTAGATTTTAAGTTGACAAAATGGTTAATTTGTGTATGGGTTGACCAAATGGTTCAATTTGGCCAAATTTAACCAAAGTTAACCATTTTGGTCAGGCGTGATCAATTTGACCAAAGTTGAGTAGTTTAACTAAATTTGACCAAGTGAGTCAAGTGAATATCTGTATTGACCAAATGGTTATTGTTGTAACTATTATGCCATTTTAACCAAAGTTTGCTCAGTTAGGTGAAGGTTGTACCTGGTGGTCAATGTAGGGGTCATTGGGTCCAAAATTGTCCATTTTGAACAAGTTTGATTAATTTGCCTAAAGTTAGCCTGTTTGACCAATTTAGTGTTTAGGTTGACCAAATGGTCCATTTTGACCAATTTGGTATCTGGGTTGACCAAATCGTCCAACTTGACCAAGTATGACCAAAGTTGACCATATTTACAAGGGTTGACCAATTTTAATAAAGTTGATCGGTTTGATCAAATTTAACCAATTTGGTCAGTCTGTATTCACCAAATGGTTATTGTGGTAACTATTTGGTCATTTTAACCAAAGTTTACCTGTTAGGTCAAGGGTTGACTAGGTGATCAATGTGGTGGTCATTGGGACTAAAATTAGATATTTTGACCAAGTTTTATTAATTTGACCGAAGTTGACCAATTTGACCAAATTTGACCATTTTGGTGTTTAGGTTGACCAAACAGTCCATTTTGACCAATTTGGTGTCTAGGTTGACCAAATGGTTCAATTTGAACAAGTTTGACCAAACATGACCATTTTGACCATGGTTAACCAATTTGATCAAAGTTGACCAATTTGACAAAATTTGACCAATTGGGTCAATTGAATGTCTGTATAGACCAAATGGTAATTGTAGTAACTAATGTCATTTTAATTAAAGACTGACCAGTTAGGTCAATGGTTGACCTGGTGGTCAACGTGGTGGTCATTGGGTCCAAAATTGACTATTTTGCCAAGTTTAACTAACTTGACCAAAGTTGACCAGTTTTATCAAATTTGGCCAATTTAATGTTTAGGTTGACCAAATGATCCATTTTGTCCAATTTGGTGTATGGGTTGACCAAATGGTTCAATTTGACCAAGTTTGACCAAACTTGACCATTTTAAAAAGCGTTGACCAATTTTACCAAACCTGATCAGTTTAATCATTGACCAATTTAGTCAGTTGGATGTATGTATTCACCAAATGTTTATTGTGGAAACAATTTGGTTGTTTTTACCAAAGTTTGACCAGTTAGGTCAAGGGCTGACATGGTGATCAAGTGATGGCCATTAGTTACAAGATTGACCATTTTAACCAAGTTTAACAAATTTGACCAAAGTTGACCAGTTTGATCAAATTTGACCAATTTACTGTTTAGGTTGACCAAATGGTCAATTTTAACCAATTTGGCATCTAGGTTGACCAATAAGTTCAATTTGCCCAAGTTTGATCAAAGTTAACCATTTTGACCCAAGTTTACCAATTTGATATAAGTTGACCAAGTTAACCAAATTTAACCAATTTAGTCAATTGAATGTTTGTATTGACCAAAAGGTTATTGTGGTAACGATTAGGTCATTTTAACCAAAGTTTCACCAATTAGGTCAAGAGTTGACTTGGTGATCAATGTGGTGGTGATTGGGTCCAAAATTGACCATTTGGACCAAGTTTGACTTATTTGAACAAGGTTTACCATTTTGACAAAATTTGACCAGTTTAGTGTTTAGGTTGACCAAATGGTTCATTTAACCAATTTGGATTATGGGTTGACCAAATGGTTTAATTTGACCTAGTTGACCAAATTTGGTCTTTTTTACCAGGGTTGACGAACATAACAAATTTTTACCACCAGGTTGTCTAAATTTGACCAAAGTGGACCAGGTGGTTGTCTGTATTGACCAGATGGTTATTATAGTAACTATTAGGTTATTTTAACCAAAGTTTGGCTAGTTAGGTCAAGGGTTGACCTGGTGATCAATGTGGTTGTCATTGGGTCTAAAATTAAACATTTTGACTAAGCTTGACTAATTTGACCAAATTTTACAAGTTTCACCAAATTAATATTTAGGTTCACTAAATGTTCCATTTTCACCAATTTGCTGTATGGGTTGACCAAATGGTTAAATTTAACCAAGCTCGACCAAACATGGCCATTTTCACCAATGTTGACCAATTTGACAAAAGTTAACTAGTTTGACAAAATTTGACAAGTTGAGTTAATTAGATGTCTCTATTGACCAAATTGTTATTATGGTAAATATTTGGCCATTTTAAACATGTATGACTTGATGGTTAAGGGTTGACCGGGTGATCAATGTGCTGGTCATTGAGTCCAAAATTAACCATTTTGACAAAGTTTAACTAATTTGACCAATGTGGACCAGTTTGACCAAATTTGACCAATTTAGTGTTTAGGTTGACAAAATGGTCCACTTTGACCAATTTGGTGTCTGGGTTAACCAATTGGTTCAATTTGATCAAGTTTGACCAAACATGACCATTTTAACAAGGGTTGACCAATTTGACCAAAGTTGATCATTTTGATCAAATTTGACAAAATAGGTAAATTGGATGTTTGTATTGGCAAAATGGTTATTATGGTAACTATTAGGTCTTTTTAACCAAGTTTGACCAGTTAGGTCAAGGCTTGACGTGGAGATCAATGTGGTGGTCATTGCGTTCAAGATTGATCATTTTGACCAAGTTTGACTAATTTGACCAATCTTGACCAGTTTGACCAAATTTAACCAATTTAGTGTATAGGTTGACCAAATCGTCCACTTTGACCATTTGGTGTCTGGATTGATCAAATGGTGCACTTTGACCAAGTTTGACCAAACATGACCATTTTGACCAAAGTTGACCAATTTGACCAATTGGGTCAATTTGATGTTTGTATTGAACAAATGTTTATTGTGGTAAATATTAGATCATTTTAGCCAAAGTTTGACTAATTAGGTCAAGGGTTGACCTGGTGATCAATGTGGTGGTCAGTGGGTCCAAATTTGATCATTTTGACTAAGTTTGACTAATTTAACCAAAGTTGACCAGTTTTATAAAAGTGGATCAATTTAGTGTTTGGATTTACAAAATGGTCCATTTTGACCAATTTACTGTTTGGGTTGACCAAATGGTTCAATTTGATCATGTTTGACCAAAGTTGACCATTTAGACCATGGTTGACCAATTTCACCAAAGTTGACCAGTTTGACAAAATTTGACCCATTTACTCAATTAGATGTATGTATTAACCAAATGGTTATTGTGGTAACTATTACTATTAGGTCATTTTAGCTAAAGTTTAACCAGTTAGGTCAAGGGTTGACCTGGTGGTCAATGTGGTGGTCATTGGGTCCAAAATTGACCATTTTGATCAAGTTTAACTAATTTGACCAAAGTTGAACAGTTTGACCAAATTTGACCAATTTAGTGTTTAGGTTAACCAAATTTCCCATTTTAAACAATTTGGTGTCTGGGTTTACCAAATGGTTCAATTTGATCAAGTGTGACCAAAGTTGACCATTTTGACCAGGATGATCAATTTAACCAAAGTTGAAAAGTCTGACCAAATTTGGCCAATGTTGTCAATTGGATGTATGTATTGAACAAATGATTATTGTAGTAACTATCAGGTCATTTTAACCAAAGTTTGACAGAGTTTGACTAACTTGACCAAAGTTTACCAATTAGAGCAAATTTGACCAATTTAGTGTTTAGGTTCACCAAATGGTCCATTTTGACCAATTTGGTGTCTGTATTGACAAAATGGTTTAATTTGACCATGTTTGAGAAAAATTAACAATTTTGATAAGGTTGACCAATTTGACTAAAGTTGACCATTTTAATCAGGGTTGACCAATTTGACCAAAGTTGACAGGTTTGACCAAATTTAACCAATTGAGTCAATTGGATGTCTGTATTGACCAAATTATTATTGTGGTAACACTTAGGTCATTTTAACCATAGTTTGACCAGTTAGGTAAAGGGTTGACCTGGTGGACAATGTATTGGGTCATTTTGTCCAAAATTGTCAATTTGGTCTAAGTTTGACTAATTTGACGAAAGTAGAACAGTTTGAACAAATCCGACCAATTTAATGTTTAGGTTGACCAATTCTCGTGTATGGGTTGACCAAATGGTCCAATTTGACCAAGTTTAACCAAATTTAACCATTTTGAATAAGGTTGACCAATTTGACAAAAGTTCACCAGTTCGACCAAATGGATCAGTTGAATGTTTATATTGACCAAATGTTTATTGTTCTAACTTTTAGGTCATTTTAACAAATGTTTGACCTGTTAGGTCAATGTGGTGGTCATTGGGTCAAAAATTGAACTTTTTGCCAAAGTTTGACTAATTTAACCTAAGTTGACTAGTTAGACTAAATTTGACAATTTAGTGTTTAGGTTGACCAAATAGTCCTTTTTTTACCAATTTGGCATCTGGGTTGACTAAATAATTTATTTTGACCAAGTTTGACCAAGGTTAACCATTTGGACCAAGGTTGACTAATTTGACCAAAGTTGATGAGTTTGACCAAATTTGACTGATTAGGTCAAGTGAATGTCAATATTGACCAAATAGTTATTGTGGTAACTATTATTTTGTTTTAACTAAAGTTTAACCAGTTAGGTCAAGGGCTGACCTGGTAGTATATGTTGTAGTCATTGGGTCCAAAATTGACCATTTTGACAAAGCTTGAGACCAAAGTTGACCAATTTGACCAAATTTGACCATTATTAGAGTTTTGGTTGTCCAATAGGTTCATTTTAACCAATTTGGTGTCTGGGTTGACCAAACGGTTCAATTTGACCAAGTTTAACAATGGTTAACCATTTTACCAGTGTTAACTAATTTGACCGAAGTTGACTAGTTGGACCAAATTTGACAATTTAATGTTTAGGTTTACCAAATGGTCCATTTTGACCAATTCAGTGACTGGGTTGACCAAACAGTTCAATTTGACCAAGTTTGACCAATGTTAACCATTTTTACCAGGGTTGACCAATTTGACCAAAGTTGACCAGTTTGACTAAATTTGACTTATTTGGTTAATTGGATGTCTATATTCACTAAATTATTTATGTGGTAACTTTTTGGTTGTTTTAACCTAAGTTTGACTTGTTAGGTTAAGGGTTGACCTGGTCGTAAATGTGGTAGTCATTGGGTGCAAAATTAACCATTTTGACCAAGTTTGTCTAATTTGATCAAAGTTGACCAATTAAACCAAATTTGACCAATTTAGTATTTAGGTTGACCAAATATTCCATTTTGACCAATTTGGTGTCTGGGATGACCAAATAGTTTAATTTGACCAAGTTTGACCAAAGTTGACCATTTTGATCAAGGTTGATCAATTTGACCAAAGTTGACCATTTTGATCAGGTTTGACCAATTCGGTCAATTGGATGTCTGTATTGACCAAATGGTTGTTGTGGTAACCCTTAGGTCATTTTAACCAGAGTTTGACTAGTTAGGTCAAGGGTTGACCTGGTGGTCAATTTGGTGGGTCATTTGGTCCAAAATTGACCATTTTGATCATGTTTGACTAATTTGACCAAAGTTGACCAGTTTGATCAAATTTGACCATTTTAGTGTTTAAGTTGACCAAATGGTCCATTTTAACCAATCTGGTGTATCAGTTGACCAAATGGTTCAATTTCACCAATTTTGACCAAATTTAACCATTTTGAACAAGGTCAATGTTGTGGTCACTTTGTCCAAAATTGACAATTTTGACCAAGTTTGATTATTTGACCACAGTTGACCAGTTTGACCAAATTTAGCCAATTTTAGGGTTTAGGTTGACCAAACGGTCCATTTTGACCAATTTGTTGTTTGGGTTGATTAAACGTTTCAATTTAACCATGTTTGACCAAGGTTTACCAATTTTACCAGGGTTGACTAATTTGATAAAAGTTAACCAGTTGCACCAAATTTTACAAATTAGTATTTAGGTTTACCAAATAGTTCGTTTTGACCAATTTAGTGTCTGGGTTAACCAAACGGTTCAATTTTGAGTTGTGAATGAGCCGAGCCTGAGCGACCTCAGAGTCGGCTCGTGTTCGGCTCGTTCGATACTGGCTTAAGCTTGAAATCGGCTCGTGTTCGAAATGGCTTGTGAAAGGTGTGTTCGTGTCCAGCTTGAATTAAATATTCTTGTTCGTGTTTAGCTCGTGTTCGACTCGAAATTGGCTCATTAAAATTAATTGAAAAAATTATATGCATAGTGCCGGATTCGAACTTGGACCAAATGAATGGAAACAATACGCATAACCACGTTACCACACATGAAATTATGATTTAAACTTAAATATAAATATATATAATATATTAATATATAAGTAATATATATATATAATAAATTATTATATATATAACTATATGATTATTTTTTATTTCTAGCTAAAACGAGCCGAACACGAGCGAACAAAGAGTTGTTTGTGTTCGGCTCATTTGTAGTTCGAGCTTAAGGAATTTATTCGTGTTCGGCTCGTTTACTTAACGAAAGAGCCAAACACGAGCTGTTCGCGAACAACGAGCTTTTTTGACAGCCCTAGTTCAATTTGACCTTGTTCGACCAAGGTTAATCAATTTGACTAGGGTTGACCAATTTAACCAAATTTTCCCAACTTGACCAAATTTGACCAGTTTGAGCAAATTTGACCAATTTAGTGTGTAGGTTGACCAAATGATCCATTTTGACCAATTTGGTATTTGCGTTTACCAAATGGTTCTATTTGACCAAGTTTGACCAAAGTTAACCATTTTGATCAGGGTTGACCATATAGACCAAAGTTAACTAGTTGCCAAATTTGACCAATCTGGTCAATTAGATGTCTTTATTCACCAAATGGTTATTTGGTAACAAATTTGTCATTTTAGCCAAAGTTGACTAGTTCGGTTGAGGGATGAACTGGAGATCAATGTGGTGGTCATTGGGTCAAAATTTGACTCTTTTAACTAAGTTGGTCTAATTTGACCAAAGTTGATCAGTTTGACCAATTTAGTGTTTAGGTTGACCAAATAGTCCATTTTGACCAATTTGGTGTCGGGTTCACCAAATGGTTTAATTTGATAAAGTTTGACCAAAGTTCACCATTTTGACCAGGGTTGACGAATTTGATTAAAGTTGATCAATTGACTAAATTTGACCAATTGGATCAATTGGATGTCTTTATTTACCAAATGGTTACTGTGGTAACTTTTAGGTACTTAACCAATGTTTGACCAGTTAGGTCAAGGGTTGATCTGGTGGTTAATGTGGTGGTCATTGGGTCCAAAATTGACCATTTTGACTAAGTTTGACTAATTTAACCAAATTTGACTAGTTTGACCAAATTTGACCAATTTAGTATTTAGGTTGACCAAATGGTCCATTTTGATAAATTTGGTATTTGGGTTGCCAAAATGGATCAATTTGAGTAAGTTTGACCAAAGTTAACTATTTTGACCAGGGTTGACCAATTTGACCAAAGTTGACCATTTTGACCAAAGTTGACCGGTTGGATTTTTGTATTGACTAAATGGTTATTGTGGAAACTATTAGATCATTTTAACCAAAGTTTAACTAGATAGGTCAAGGGTTGACCTGGTTGTTAATGTTGTGGTCATTGGGTCTAAAATTGACCATTTTGACCAATTTTAACTCATTTGACCAAAGTTGACTAGTTTGACTAAATTTGACTAATTTCATGTTTATGTTGACCAAATGATCCATTTTGACAAGTCTGGTGTCTAGATTGACCAAAAGGTTCAATTTGACAAAATTGTCCAATTTGACTAAATATGACCGAAATTGACCAATTTAACCAAATTTGAGCAAATTGGTCAATTAGATGTCTATATTCACCAAATAATTAATGTGGTAACATTTTGGTAATTTTAACCTAACTTTGACCGGTTAGGTCAACGTTTGACTTGCTCGAAAATGAGTTGGTCATTGTGTACAAAAATGACTATTTTAATTAAGTTTGGCTAATTTGATTAAAGTTGACCAGATGGACTAAATTTGACCAATTTATAGTTTAGTATTACCAAATTGTCCATTTTGACTAATTTGGTGTCTGGGTTGACCAAATGGTTCAATTTGACCAAATTTGACCATGGTTAATCATTTTAACCATGGTTGACCAATTTGACCAAAGTTGACCAGTTTCACCAAATTTGACCAACTGGGTCATTTGAATGTCTATGTTGACCAAATGGTTATTGTGGTAACTATTAGGTCATATTAGCCAATGTTGACCAGTTAGGTCAAGGGTTGACCCGGTGGTCAATGTGGTAGTCATTGGCTCCAAAATTGACCATTTTGTCCAAGTTTGACCAAATTTGTCAGTTTAACTAAATTTGACCAATTTAGTGTTTAGGTTGACCAAATTGTATATTTTGACCAATTTGGTGTCTGGGTTGACAAAATTGCAAGTTTGACCAAAGTTTTAACCATTTTAACAATGGTTGACTAATTTAACTAAAGTTGACATGTTTGACCAAATTTGACTAAAGTTGACCGGTTGGATTTTTGTATTGACCAAATGGTTATTTTGGAAAGTATTAGGTCATTTTAACTAAATTTTGACCAGTGAGGTCAAGGGTTGACCTGGTGGTCAATGTTGTTGTCATTGGGTCTAAAATTGACCAATTGACAAGTTCGACTAATTTGACAAAAGTTGACCAATTTGACCAAATTTGACCAATTTCAAGTTTAGGTTGACCAAATGGTCCATGTTGACCAATTTGGTGTCTCAGTTGACCAAAAGATTCAATATGACAAATTTTGACGAAAGTTAACCATTTTGACCATGGTTGACCAATTTGACCAAAGTTGATCAGCTTGACCAAATATGACCAAATTGGCCAATTGGATGTCTGTATTTACAAAATGGTTAATATGATATTTATTTGGTCGTTTTAACCTATGTTTGACCAGTTAGGTCAAGGGTTGACCCCGTCGTAAAAATGGTGGTCATTGGGTAAAAAATTGTCCAATTCGATCAAGTTTGACTGGTTGATCAAAGTTGACCAGTTTGACTAAATTTGACCAATTTAGTGTTTAGGATGATCAAATTGTCTATTTTGACAAATTTGGTGTCTGGGTGGACCAAATGGTTTAATTTGACCAAGTTTGACCAAAGATGATCATTTTGATAAGGGTTGACCAATTTGACCAAATTTGACCATTTTGATCAGGGTCGACAAATTTGACCAAAGTTGACAAGTTTGACTAAATTTGACCAATTGGGTCAATTGGGTATCTGTATTGACCAAATAGTTATTGTGGTAACTCATAGGTCATTTTAACCAGAGTTTGACCAGTTATGTAAAGGTCTGACCTGACGGTCAATGTGGTGGGCCTTTTGGTCCAAAATTGACCATTTTGACCAAGTTTGACTAATTTGACCAAAGTTGACCAGTTTGATCGAATTTGACCAATTTAGTGTTTAAGTTGACCAAATGGTTAATTTTGACCAATTTGGTGTATGGGTTGACCAAAGAGTTCAAATTGACCAAGTTTGACCAAATTTAATCATTTTGATCACGGTTGACCAATTTGACCAAAGTTAACCATTTTCACCAAATTTGACAAATTAAATGTCTATACTAACGAAATGGTAATTGTGGTAACTTTTAGGTCATTTTAACTAATGTTTGACCTATTAGGTCAAGGGTTGAGCATGTGTCAATGTGGCGGTCATTAGGTCCAAAAATTGACAATTTTGAAAAAGTTTGACTAATTTGACCAAGGTTCACCAGTTAGACCAAAGTTGACAATTAGTGTTTAGGTTATGCAAATGGTTTATTTTGACCAATTTGGTGTCTGGTTTGATCAAATGGTTTAATTTTGACCAAGTTTGACCACAGTTTACAATTTGACTAGGGTTGACCAAAGTTGACCAGTTTGACCAAATTTGACAAATTGGGTCACTTAACTGTCTGTATTGACCAAATGGTTATTGTGGCAACTATTTGGTCATTTTAACCAATGTTTGACCAGTTAGGTCAAGGGTTGACCTAGTTGTTAATGTGGTGGTCATTACGTGGGTCCAAAATTGATCATTTTGATCAGGTTTGACTAATTTGACCAAATTTGACGAGCCTAAGAAAATTTGACTAACTTAGTGTTTAAGTTGACGAAATGGTCCATTTGATCAATTTGGTGTCTACATTTACCAAATGGTTCAATATGAAAAATTTTGACAAATGTTAACCGTTTTGATCAGGGTTGACCAAAATTGACCAGTTTGACCAAATTTGACCAATTTGGCTAGTTGGATTTTGTATTCACCAAATGGTTATTCTAGTAACAATTTGGTTATTTTAACCATTGTTTGACCAGTTAGGTCAAGGATTAACCTGGTGGTCAAAGTGGTGGTCATTGGCATTAAAATTAACCATTTTGACCAAGTTTGACTAATTTGACCAAAGTTGGCATATTTTACCAAATTTAACCATTTTAGTGTTTAAGTTAACCAAATGGTCCATTTTAACCAATTTAGTGTCTGAATTTACAAAATGGTTCAATTTGACAAAGTTTGACCAAAGATAACCATTTTGACCAGGATTGACCAATTGATCAAAGTTGACCAGTTTGACCAAATTTAACTAAAGTTGACTGTTCAGATTTTTGTATTGACTAAATGGTTATTGTGGAAACTATTAGGTCATTTTAACAAAAGCTTGACCATTTAGGTTAAGGGTTGACCTGGTGGTCAATGTTGTGGTCATTGGGCCTAAAATTGACAATTTTGACCAAATTTGACTAATTTCACCAAAGTTGACCAGTTTGACCAAATTTGACAATTTAGTGTTTAGGTTGACCAAATGGTCCATTTTGAGCAATTTGGTGTCTGGGTTGACCAAATGGTTCAATTTTACAACGTTTGACCAAGGTTAAAGATTTTGACCAGGGTTGACCAATTTGACCAAAGTTGAATAGTTTGACAAAATTTGACCACTTGGGTCATTTGAATTTCGTTATTAACCAAATGGTTATTGTAATAACTATTAGGTCATTTTAACCAAAGTTTGATCAGTTAAGTCAATGGTTGACTTGGTGCTCAATGTGGTGGTCATTGGGTCCAAAATTGATAATTTTGACCAAGTTTGATTATTTGACCAAAGTTGACCAGTTTGACAAATTTTGACCAATTTTGGGGTTTATTTTGACCAAACAGTCAATTTTGACAAATTTGGTGTCTGGGTTGACCAAACGATTTAATTTGACCAAGTTTAACTAAGGTTAACCATTTTGATTAGGGTTGACTAATTTGGTCAAGGTTGACCAGTTGGATAAATTTTGACAATTTAGTGATTAGGTTTACCAAATGTTCAATTTTGCTAATTTGGTGTCTATATCAACTAAACGATTTAATTTGACCAAGTTTGACCAAGGTTAACCATATTTGGCTAGGGTTGACCAATTTGACTAAAGTTGACCAGTTTGACCAAATTTGATCAGTTTGAGTAAATTTGACCAATTTAGTGTTTAGGTTGACCGAACGGTCCATTTTGACCAATTTGGTGTCAGTGTTTACTAAATATTTCAATTTGACCAAGTTTGACCAATGTTAACCATCTTTATCAGGGTTGGCCATTTAGGCCAAAGTTGACCACTTTGATTAAATTTGACAAATTTGGTTAATTAGATGTTTTTATTCACCCAATGGTTATTGTGGTAAAAATTTATTCGTTTTAACCATTGTTTGACAAGTTAGGTCGGGGATTGACCTGGAGATCAATGTGGTGGTCATTGGGTCCAAAATTGACTATTTTAACCAAGTTTGAATAATTTGACCCAAGTTGACCAGTTAAACCAAAGTTTGACAATTTAGTATTTAGGTTGTGCAAATGGTCCTATTTAACCAATTTGGTGTATGGGTTGACCAAATGGTTCAATTTGACGAAGTTTGACCACAGTTAACAATTTTGACAAGGGTTGACCAATTTGACCAAAGTTGACCAGTTTAACCAAATTTGACCAGTTTGACCAAAGTTGACCAGTTTGACCAAATTTGACCAAATTATCTATTTTGACAAATTTGGTGTCTGGTTGACCGAATGTTCAATTTAACCAAGTTTGATCAAAGTTGGCCATTTTAATTAAGGATGACCAATTTGATCAAAGTTAACTAGTCTGACCAATTTTGATAAATTGGGTGAATTATGTGTTTGTATTAACCAAATGGTTGTTGTGGTAAATATTAGGTCATTTTAACGAAGTTTGACTAAACCTGACCATTTTGACAATGGTTGACCAATTTGACCAAGTTGACCAGTTTGACCAAATTTGACAAATTTGGTCAATTGGATGTCTGTATTGACCAAATGGTTATTATGGTAACTTTTAGTTCATTTTAACTAAGCTTGATCAGTTTGGTCGGGGTTAACCTGGTGATCAAGGTGGTGGTCATTGGGTCTAAAATTAACCATTTTTACCAAGTTTGACTATTTTGAATAAAGTTGACTATTTTCACGAATTTTGACCTATTAATTTTTTAGGTTGACCAAATAGTCCATTTTGTGCAATTTTGTGTCTGTGTTGACCAACTGGTTTAATTTGACCAAGTTTGAGAAAATTTGACATATTTGATAATGTTGACCAATTTAACTAAAGTAGACCATTTTGATCAGGGTTGACCAATTTGACCAAAGTTAACGGGTTTGACCAAATTTAACCAATTGAGTTAATTGGATTTCTGTATTGACCAAATGGTTATTGTGGTAACACTTAGGTCATTTTAGCCATAGCTTGACCAGTTAGGTAAAGGGTTGACCTGGTGGACAATGTATTGGGTCATTTTATCCAAAATTGTCACTTTTGTCTAAGTTTGACTAATTTGACCAAAGTAGAACAGTTTGAACAAATCTGACCAATTTAATGTTTATTTTGACCAATTCTCGTGTATGGGTTGACCAAATGGTTCAATTTGACCAAGTCAAATTTAACCATTTTGAACAAGGTTACCAATTTGACAAAAGTTCACCAGTTCGACCAACTAGGTCAGTTGAATGTTTATATTGACCAAATGTTTATTGTTCTAACTTTTAGGTCATTTTAACAAATGTTTGACCTGTTAGGTCAAGGGTTGACCCAGTGTCAATGTGGTGGTCATTGGGTCAAAAATTGACCTTTTTGCCAAAGTTTGACTAATTTAATCTAAGTTGACTAGTTAGACTAAATTTGACAATTTAGTGTTTAGGTTGACCAAATAGTCCATTTTTTACCAATTTGGTGTCTGGGTTGACCAAATAATTCATTTTGGCCAAGTTTCACCGGTGTTAACCAATCGGGACCGTGGTCGACTAATTCGACCAAAGTTGATGAGTTTGACCGAATTTGACCGATTAGGTCAGTGAATGTCAATATTGACCAAATGGTTATTATGGAAACTATTATTTTGTTTTAACTAAAGTTTAACCAGTTAGGTCAAGGGCTGACCTGGTAGTGAATGTTGTAGTCATTGGGTCCAAAATTGACCATTTTGACAAAGCTTGAGACCGAAGTTGGCCAATTTGACCAATTTTGAACATTATTAGGGTTTAGGTTGTCCAATTGGTCCATTTTAACCAATTTGGTGTCTGGGTTGACTAAACGGTTCAATTTAACCAAGTTTGACAAAGGTTAACCATTTTACCAGGGTTAACTAATTTGTCCAAAGTTGACTACTTGGACCAAATTTGACAATTTAGTGTTTAGGTTTACCAAATGGTCCATTTTGACCAATTCAGTGACTGGATTTACCAAACAGTTCAATTTGACTAAGTTTGTACCAAGGTTAACCATTTTTACTGTGGTCGACTAATTTGACTAAACTTGACTCGCTCGACTTAAATTCGGACTAATTCGTCAATTGGATGTCTATATTCACTAAATTATTAATGTGGTAACTTTTTGGTTGTTTTAACCTAAGTTTGACTAGTTAAGTTAAAGGTTGACCTGGTCGTAAATGTGGTAGTCATTGGGTGCAAAATTAACCATTTTGACTAAGTTTGTCTAATTTGATCAAAGTTGACCAGTTAAACCAAATTTGACCAATTTAGTATTTAGGTTGACCAAATAGTTCATTTTGACCAATTTGGTGTCCGGGATATACTAAATGGTTTAATTTAACCAAGTTCGACAAAAGTTGACCATTTTGATCAAGGTTGATCAATTTGACCAAAGTTGACCATTTTGATCAGGGTTGACCAATTTGGTCAATTGGATGTCTGTATTGACCAAATGGTTATTGTGGTGACCCTTAGGTCATTTTAACCATAGTTTGACTAGTTAGGTCAAGGGTTGACTTGGTGGTCAGTGTGGTGGGTCATTTGGTCCAAAATTGACCATTTTGACCATGTTTGACTAATTTGACCAAAGTTGACCAGTTTGATCAAATTTGACCAATTTGATCAAATTTGACCAATTTAGAGTTTAAGTTGACCAAATGGTCCATTTTAACCAATCTGGTGTATTGGTTGACCAAATGGTTCAATTTCACCAATTTTGACCAATTTTAACCATTTTGAACAGGGTCAATGTGGTGGTCACTGGGTCCAAAATTAACAATTTGGACCCAGTTTGATTATTTGACCAAAGTTGACCAGTTTGACGAAATTTGGCCAATTTTAGGGTTTAGGTTGACCAAATGGTCCATTTTGACCAATTTGTTGTTTGGGTTGACCAAACGTTTCAATTTAACCATGTTTGACCAAGGTTTACCAATTTTACCAGGGTTGACTAATTTGATAAAAGTTGACGAGTTGCACCAAATTTGACAAATTAGTATTTAGGTTTACCAAATGGTCCGTTTTGACCAATTTAGTGTCTGGGTTGACCAAACAGTTCAATTTTGAGTTGTGAATGAGCCGAGCCTGAGCGAGCTCATAGTCGGCTCGTGTTCGGCTCGTTCGATACTGACTTGAGCTTGAAATCGGCTCATGTTCGAAATGGCTTGTGAAAGGTGTGTTCGTGTCCGGCTCGAATTAAATATTCTTGTTCGTTTTCGGCTCGTGTTCGACTCGAAATTGGCTCATTAAAATTAATTGAAAAAAATATATGCATGGTGCCGGATTCGAACTTGGACTAAATGAATGGAAACAATACGCATAACCACGTTACCACACATGCAATTATGATTTAAACTTAAATATAAATAGATATAATATATTAATATATAAGTAATATATATATATCATAAATTATTATATAAATAACTATATGATTATTTTTTATTTCGAGCTAAAACGAGCTGAACACGAGCAAACAAAGAGTTGTTTGTGTTCGGCTCATTTGTAGTTCGAGCTTAAAGAATTTGTTCGTGTTCGGCTCGTTTACTTAACGAACAAGCCGAAAACGAGCTGTTCGCGAACAACGAGCTTTTTTGACAGCCCTAGTTCAATTTGACATTGTTTGACGAAGGTTAATCAATTTGACTAGGGTTGACCAATTTGACCAAATTTGCCCAACTTGACCAAATTTGACCAGTTTTAGCAAATTTGACCAATTTAGTGTTTAGGTTGATTAAAAGATCCATTTTGACCAATTTGGTATTTGCGTTTAACCAATGGTTCTATTTGACCAAGTTTGACCAAAGTTAATCATTTTGATCAGGGTTGACCATATAGACCAAAGTTGACTAGTTTGCCAAATTTGATAAATCTGGTCAATTAGATGTCTTTATTCAACAAATGGTTATTTGGTAACAAATTTTTCATTTTAACCAAAGTTGACTAGTTCGGTTGAGGGTTGAACTGGAGATCAATGTGGTGGTCATTGGGTCAAAATTTGACAATTTTAACTAAGTTGGTCTAATTTGACCAAAGTTGATCAGTTTGACCAATTTAGTGTTTAGGCCGACCAAATAATCCATTTTGACTAATTTGGTGTCTCAGGTTCACCAAATGTTTTAATTTGATAAAGTTTGACCAAAGTTTACCATTTTGACCAGGGTTGACGAATTTGATTAAAGTTGATGAATTGACTAAATTTGACCAATTGGATCAATTAGATGTCTTTATTTACCAAATGGTTACTGTGGTAACTATTAGGTACTTAACCAATGTTTGACCAGTTAGGTCAAGGGTTGATCTGGTGGTTAATGTGGTGGTCATTGGGTCCAAAATTGACCATTTTGACCAAGTTTGACTTATTTGACCAAATTTGACCAGTTTGGCCAAATTTGACCAATTTAGTGTTTAGGTTGACCAAATGGTCCATTTTGACCAATTTGGTATTTGGGTTGCCAAAATGGATCAATTTGAGTAACTTTGACCAAGGTTAACTATTTTGACCAGGGTTGACCAATTTTACAAAAGTTGACCATTTTGACCAAAGTTGACTTGTTGGATTTTTGTATTGAACAAATGGTTATTGTGGAAACTATTAGATCATTTTAACCAAAGTTTAACCAGATTGGTCAAGGGATGACCTGGTTGTTAATGTTGTGGTCATTGGGTCTAAAATTGACCATTTTGACCAAGTTTAACTCATTTGACCAAAGTTGACTAGTTTGACTAAATTCGACTAATTTCATGTTTATATTGACTGAATGGTCCATTTTGACTCGTCTGATGTCTAGATTGACCAAAAGGTTCAATTTGACAAAATTGACCAATTTTACTAAATATGACCGAAATTGACCAATTTAACCAAATTTGAGCAAATTGGTCAATTGGATGTCTATATTCACCAAATAATTAATGTGGTAACATTTTGGTCATTTTAACCTAATTTTCACCGGTAAGGTCAATGTTTGACTTCCTCGAAAATGAGTTAGTCATTGTGTACAAAAATGACTATTTTGATCAAATTTGGCTAATTTGATCAAAGTTGACCAGTTTGACTAAATTTGACCAATTTATAGTTTAGTTTTACCAAATTGTTGATTTTGACTAATTTGGTGTCTGGGTTGACCAAATGGTTCAATTTGACCAAGTTTGACCAAGGTTAACCATTTTAACCAGGGTTGACTAATTTGATCAAAGTTAACCAGTTTCACCAAATTTGACCAATTGGGTCATTTGAATGTCTATGTTGACCAAATGGTTATTGTGGTAACTATTAGGTCATTTTAACCAATGTTTGACCAGTTAGGTCAAGGGTTGACCCTGTGGTCAATGTGGTAGTCATTGGCTCCAAAATTCACTATTTTGTCCAAGTTTGACCAACTTTGACCAGTTTAACCAAATTTGACCAATTTCGTGTTTAGGTTGACCAAATGGTATATTTTGACCAATTTGGTGTTTGGGTTGACAAAATGCCAAGTTTGACCAAATTTTTAACCTTTTTAACAATGGTTGACTAATTTAATTAAAGTTGACCAGTTTGACCAAATTTGAATAAAGTTGACCGGTTGGATTTTTGTTTTGACCAAATGGTTATTTTGAAAAGTATTAGGTCATTTTAACTACAATTTGACTAGTGAGGTCAAGGGTTGACTTGGTGGTCAATGTTGTGGTCATTGGGTCTAAAATTGACCAATTGAAAAGTTTGACTAATTTGACGAAAGTTGACCAATTTGACCATATTTGACCAATTTCATGTTTAGGTTGACCAAATGGTCCATTTTGACCAATTTGGTGTCTCTGACCAAAAGATTCAATTTGACAAATTTTGACGAAAGTTAACCATTTTGGCCATGGTTGACCAATTTGACCAAAGTTGATCAGCTTGACCAAATATGACCAAATTAGCCAATTGGATGTATGTATTTACCAAATGGTTAATGTGGTATTTATTTGGTCGTTTTAACCTATGTTTGACCAATTAGGTCAAGGGTTGACCCGGTCGTAAAAATGGTGGTCATTGGGTAAAAAATTGACCAATTCGATTAAGTTTGACTAGGTTGATCAAAGTTGACCAGTTTGACCAAATTTTATCAATTTAGTGTTTAGGATGACCAAATGGTCTATTTTGACAAATTTGGTGTTTGGGTGGACCAAATGGTTTAATTTGACCAAGTTTGACCAAAGTTGATCATTTTGATAAGGGTTGACCAATTTGACCAAATTTGACCATTTTGATCAGTGTTGACCAATTTGACCAAAGTTTACAAGTTCGACTAAATTCGACTAATTGTGTCAATCGGGTATCTCTATCGACCAAATAGTTAGTCGTGGTAACTCTGTAGACATTTTAACCGTAGTTCGACTCAGTTATGTAAAGGTTCGACTCGACGGTCAATGTAGTGGGTCTTTTGGTCCAAAATCGACCATTTTGACTAAGTATGACTAATTTGACCAAAGTTGACCAGCTTGATCGACTTTGACCAATTTAGCGTTTAAGTTGACCAAATGGTTAATTTTGACCAAGTTGGTGTATGGGTTGACCAATGGGTTCAATTTGACCAAGTTTGACCAAATTTAATTATTTTGATCAGGGTTGACCAATTTGACCAAAGTTAACCATTTTCATCAAATTTGACCAATTAAATGTCAATACTAACGAAATGGTAATTGTGGTAACTTTTAGGTCATTTTAACTAATGTTTGACCTATTAGGTCAAGAGTTGACCAGGTGTCAATGTGGTGGTCATTTGGTCCAAAAATTGACAATTTTGACCAAGTTTGACTAATTTGACCAAGGTTGACCAATTAAAGACAATTTAGTGTTTAGGTTATGTAAATGGTTTATTTTGACCAATTTGGTGTCTGGGTTGACCAAATGGTTCAATTTGACCATGTTTGACCACAGTTTACAATTTTGACTAGGGTTGACCAAAGTTGAACAGTTTGACCAAATTTGGCCAAATGGGTCAATTGACTGTCTGTATTGACGAAATGGTTATTGTGGCAACTATTTGGTCATTTTAACCAATGTTTGACCAGTTAGGTCAAGGGTTGACCTTGTTGCTAATGTGGTGGTCATTAGGTGAGTCCAAAATTGATCATTTTGACCAAGTTCGACTAAGTTGACCAAATTTGACGAGCCTAAGAAAATTTGACTAACTTAGTGTTTAAGTTGACCAAACGGTCCATTTAATCAATTTGGTGTCTACATTTACCAAATGGTTCGATATGAAAAATTTTGACAAAAGTTAACCATTTTGATCAGGGTTGACCAAAATTGACTAGTTTGACCAAATTTGACCAATTTGGCTAGTTTGATTTTGTATTCACCAAATGGTTATTATAGTAACAATTTGGTCGTTTTAACCAATGTTTGACCAGTTAGGTCAAGGATTAACCTGGTGGTCAAAGTGGTGGTCATTGGAATCAAAATTAACCATTTTGACCAAGTTTGACTAATTTGACCAAAGTTGGCATATTTTACCAAATTTAACCATTTCAGTGTTTAGGTTAACCAAATGGTCCATTTTAACCAATTTGGTGTCTGAGTTTACAAAATGGTTCAATTTGACAATGTTTTACCAAAGATAACCATTTTGACCAAGATTGACCAATTGATCAAAGTTGACCAGTTTGACCAAATTTTACTAAAGTTGACTGCTCAGATATTTGTATTAACTAAATGGTTATTGTGGAAACTATTAGGTCATTTTAACAAAAGCTTGACCATTTAGGTCAAGGGTTGACCTGGTGGTCAATGTTGTGGTCATTGGGCCTAAAATTGACAATTTTGACCAAATTTGACTAATTTGACCAAAGTTGACCAGTTTGACCAAATTTGACAATTTAGTATTTAAGTTGACCAAATGGTCCAGTTTGAAGCGATTTGGTGTCCGGGTCGACCAAATGGTTCGGTTTACAACGTTTGACCAAGGTTAACGATTTTGACCAGGGTTGACCAATTTGCCCAAAGTTGAATAGTTTGACAAAATTTGACCACTTGGGTCATTTGAATGTCTTTATTAACCAAATGGTTATTGTAATAACTATTAAGTCATTTTAACCAAAGTTTGACTAGTTAAGTCAATGGTTGACCTGGTGCTCAATGTGGTGGTCAATGGGTCCAAAATTGATAATTTTAACCAAGATTGATTATTTGACCAAAGTTGACCAGTTTAACAAATTTTGACCAATTTTGGGGTTTATTTTGACCAAACAGTCAATTTTGACAAATTTGGTATCAGGGTTGACCAAACGATTTAATTTGACCAAGTTTGACTAAGGTTAACCATTTTGACTAGGGTTGACTAATTTGGACAAAGTTGACCAGTTGGATAAATTTTGACAATTTAGTGATTAGGTTTACCAATTGTTCAATTTTGACTAATTTGGTGTCTAGATCGACTAAACAATTCAATTTGACCAAGTTTGACCAAGGTTAACCATATTTGGCTAGGGTTCACCAATTTGACTAAAGTTGATCAGTTTGACCAAATTTGACCAGTTTGAATAAATTTGACCAATTTAGTGTTTAGGTTGACCAAACGGTCCATTTTGACCAATTTGGTGTCAGTGTTTACTAAATATTTCAATTTGACCAAGTTTGACCAATGTTAACCAACTTGATCAAGGTTGGCCATTTAGGCCAAAGTTGACCACTTTGACTAAATTTGACCAATTTGGTTAATTAGATGTTTTTATTCACCAAATGGTTATTGTGGTAAAAATTTATTCATTTTAACCATTGTTTGACATGTTAGGTCGGGGGTTGACCTGGAGATCAATGTGGTGGTCATTGGGTCCAAAACTGACTATTTTAACCAAGTTTGAATAATTTGACCAAAGTTGACCAGTTAAACCAAAGTTTGACAATTTAGTGTTTAGGTTGCGCAAATGGTACACTTTGTCCAATTTGGTGTATGGGTTGACCAAATGGTTCAATTTGACGAATTTTGACCACAATTAACAATTTTTACAAGGGTTGACCAATTTGACCAAAGTCGATTGGCACTAATTTGACGAATTGACAGCTTTGACTAAAGTCAGTTTGACCAAATTTGACCAAATTATCTATTTTGACAAATTTGGTGTCTGGGTTAATCGAATGTTCAATTTAACCAAGTTTGATCAAAGTTGACCATTTTAATTAAGGATGACCAATTTGATCAAAGTTAACTTGTCTGACCAATTTTGATAAATTGGGTCAATTGTGTGTTTGTATTGACCAAATGGTTGTTGTGGTAAATAATAGGTCATTTTAACCAAGTTTGACTAAACCTGACCTTTTTGACAATGGTTGACCAAGTTGACCAGTTTGACCAAATTTGATAAATTAGGTCAATTGGATGTCTGTATTGACCAAATGGTTATTATGGTAACTTTTAGTTCATTTTAACTAAGATTGACCAGTTAGGTCGGGGTTAACCTGGTGATCAAGGTGGTGTTCATTGGGTCTAAAATTGACCATTTTGACCGAGTTTGACTATTTTGAATAAAGTTGACTATTTTCATGAAATTTGACCTATTAATTGTTTAGGTTGACCAAATAGTCCATTTTGACCAATTTGGTTTCTGGGTTGACCAATAGTTTAATTTCACCAAGTTTTACTAAGGTTGACCATTTTGATGAGAGTTGACCAATTTGACCATCGTTGACCAGTTTGACCAAATATGAGCAATTTAGTCAATTAGATGTCTGTATTGTCCAAATGGTTGTTGTAGTAACTTTTAGGTCATTTTAACTAAAGTTTGACCAGTTAGGTTAAGGGTTGACCTCGTGATCAATGTGGTTGTCATTGGGTCAAAAATTAATCATTTGATCAGGTTTGACTAATATAACCAAAGTTGACTACATTGACTATATTTGACCAATTTAGAGTTTTGGTTGACCAAATGACCCAATGGTTCGATTTAATCACCATTTTGACCAGGGTTGACCAATTTGACCAAAGTTGACTAATCTGACTAATTTTGACCAATCTGGTCAATTGGATGTTTGTATTGACCAAATGTTTATTGTGGTAACTATTAAATCATTTTAGCCAAAATTTGACCAGTTGCGTCAAGGGTTAACCTGGTGATCAATGTGATGGTCATTGGGTCCAAAATTTATCATTTTGACCAAGTTCGACTAATTTGACCAAAGTTGACCAGTTTGACCAAATTTGACCAATTTAGTGTTTCAGTTGACCAAATGGTCCATTTTGATCAATTTGGTGTTTGGATTAACCAAATGATTCAATTTGACCAAGTTTGACCAAAGTTGACCATTTATTGTTTCGGTTGACCAAATGGTTCAATTTTGATCAATTAGGTCATTTTAACCAATGTTTGACCACTTAAGTAAAGGGTTGACCTTGTGGTCAATGTGGTGGTTACTGGGTTCAAATTTGACCATTTCGACCAAGTTTGACTAATTTGACCAAAGTTGAGCAGTTTGACTAATTTAGTGTTGAGGTTGATCAATTGGTCCAATTGAACCAAATTGGTGTATGGCGATTAAATGGATCTATTTAACCAAGTTCGAAAAAACGTGACCATTTTGACCAAGGTTGACCAATTTGACCGAAGTTGACCAGTTTGACCAAATTTGATAGATTGGGTTAATTGGATGCATGTATTAACCAAATGATTATAATGTTAACTATTAGGTCATTTTAACCAAGTTTGACTAATTTGGTCCATGGATGTCCTTGTGATCAATATGGTGGTCATTGAGTCCAAAATTGACCATTTTGACCAAGTTTGACTAATTTTACCAATATTAAGCAGTTTGACCAAATTTGACCAATTTAGTGTTTCAGGTAACCAAAACGTCAAATTTGACCAATTTGGTGTCTAGGTTGACCAAATGGTTCGAGTTGACCAAGTTTGACCAAATATGACCATTTTAACCATGGTTGACCAATTTGACCAAAGTTAACTAATTTGGCCAAGTATGACAAATTGGTTCAATTGAATGTCTGTATTAACCAAATGTTTATTGTGGAAACTATTAGGTCATTTTAGCCAAAATTTGACCAGTTAAGTCAATGGTTGACCTGGTGATCAATCTGATAGTCTTTGGGTCCAAAATTAACCATTTTGACTAAATTTGACTAATTTGACCAAAGTTGACCAGTTTTACAAAATTTGACCAATTTAGTGTTTGAGGTGACTAAATGGTCAATTTCAACCAATTTGGTGTATGGGTTGACCAAATGGTTTAATTTGACCATGTTTGACCAAAGTTGACCATTTTGACCAAGGTTGACCAATTTGACCAACATTGACCATTTTGACAAAATTTGACCAATTTAAATTGCATGTCTGTATTGACCAAATGATTTTGTGGTAAATATTAAGTCATTTTAACCAAGTTTGACCAGTTTGGTCAAGGGTTGACCGGTGGTCAATGTGGTGGTCACCGTGTTCAAAATTGAACATTTTGACCATGTTTAACTAATTTGACCAAAGTTGACCATTTTGACAAAATTTGACCAATTTAGTGTTTAGGTTGACCAAATGGTCCATTTTGACCAATTAGTGTCTGGGTTGACCAACGGTTCAATTTCTCCATGTTTGATCAAAATTGATCATTTTGATTAAGGTTGACCAATTTTGACAAAAGTTGACTAGTTTAACCAAATTTGACCAATTTGGTCAATTGGATGCCTACATTGAACAAATGGTTATTGTGGTAACTATTAGGTCATTTTAACCAAAGATTGGCCCTGGTGATCAATGTGGTCGTCATTGGGTAAAAAATTGACCATTTGACCAAGTTTGACGTATTTGACCAAAGTTGACCAGTTAAACTAAATTTAACTAATTTAGTGTTCAGGTTGACCAAATGGTCCATTTTAACCAATTTGGTGTCTAGGTTGACCTAATGGTTCAATTTGACTAAGTTTGACCAAATTTGACCAGGGTTGACCAATTTGACCAAAGTTAACCAATTTGACAAAATTTGACCAATATGGTCAATTAGATGTCTGTATTGACCAAATGGTTATTGTGATAACTATTATGTCATTTTAACCAAAGTTTGACCAATCAGGTCAAGGGTTGACCTGTTGGTCAATGCGGTGGTCATTGGGTCCAAAATTATCTTTCTTAACCAAGTTTGACTAATTTGACCAATTTAGTGTTTAGGTTGACCAAATGTTCCTTTTTTACCAATTTGGTATTTGGGTTTACCAAATGATTCAATTTGACCAACTTTGACCCAAGTTAACTATTTTGACTAGGGTTGACCAATTTGACTAATGTTGACCAGTTGTTGACCTCAATTTTGAAGTCTTTATTTCCCCTCTCCTTAAAGACTAGGATCTAGCCTTAGGACTTCCTATTTTTGACTCTCCTAGAGAGATAGACTGGGACCCACTTTTTTTAGAAATTCAAGCATTTCTTCTCTCCTTGAAGTTTAATATGATGATTCTAAATCCTCAACACCAACTTGAGTCGATTAAAGCCGACATATTGAAGCTCGTGTTGCGTTCTTATATTGATTTGAAAGCCCTAAGCGGACCCTACGGTGTACGACATTTGACTTTTTTGCCGAGAGCAATATGCTTGACTATGTTTGTCATTTATGCAAGGACCGGTCATTAATTTGCTCGTTATACGACCCCGATCAGGGAAAAATAAATTCATTTTTCCACTTGTTACAAATTATTTTTAATGTGCCTTGACTATCAGTGAACTTATCCGAACGACCCTGAATGATGAAACGGACCACACCGGTGCGTCCGAAACATCAATTTTAGTCGCGAAGGATGTATAATTTGATAGGGCTTTGAATCTGGTTAAATTGTGTGTAATTTGATGAATTTAAATAAAAGAATAAATTAAAAAATGATTTTAAAACAAACAAAAAACTCACGCACGCCTCATCCCACTCGGGCCTCATCTCTTCCTCAAGGGGGGAACTCATGCAAAGCCCTAACCATCGGCTCTCGAAGCTTCCTCCTCCTTCTTCTTCTCTCTCAACCGGCTCGGCCAGTTCCCTTCTACTTTCTTCTACCCTAATCGAACCCTCACCGCCGGTAACCCTTATTTTGTAACCGTTTCTCCCGCCCAAGTGGATCCGATGACCTTCCTTCTTCTTAGATTTGAGGGCTTCTCTTTTCTTTGGTGGTTTCTCGTCACCTTATCGATCTTAACTGCTGGTAAGTCCCTGCTCCTCGATCTTCACCGTTGGGAAGTCCCTAGTTCAATTTATGATGGCATGTATGTAAGATGAAATTGAAAGTGTAGATGTTAGGCATGTAAATGTATAGGAATTGAGTCATACATATGAAAATCTCTCATTTCTAATTTACTTTAATTCTTGCGGCAATTTATGGGGGTGAGTAAGTACATACCACTCAATTTATATGTATTTACAAATATAACATCTAAAACTTCAATAGGTTTTGCAGCATATGGCATGGTCATACGACAACTTGACTAGTTTTGTTAAAATTTCCATGGTTGGAAAATATTTTGGACTATCTGATTTTTATATATCTGTAATTAAGGCCCTTTTACATGCCTGTGTTGCTTGCTCTTTGAGGCCATCAGTTCAATGGATTGCTGCTTCAGATCTTGAAGATGAAAGTGTAAGATTGACTCCACAGACACACGCCACTGCACGTAACACCATTGAAGATTGTTGATGCATTTTGGTTATTCCCTTTGATATTTCTCTAAATGATAAGGGTAAAAGGATTTTCCATGTGTTTTGCTCTTTCCAGGTTTCCAGTTTCATGATACCTTCCTTAACTTAGAGGTCTTCATTTTTTTCTTCTCAGCTTTTTTTATAAATACATATTTAACACCTAAACTTAATCTTTACATTCATACCACCCAATTCATATGGGTTTACAACTGAAAATTAAAAATTGGTTATTTCAATTATTATGGGGGAAATCTTAAATGCTTTTCGGCCATTAAACTTTAAAATATTATTTTTTTAAAAAATAGTTTCATTTAATATATATATATATATATATATATATATATATATATATATATATATATATATATATTTGAAAAATAGCATTTTAATTTTTTAAATAAGAAATCAAACTGATCTTATATAATCAATACTTTAAATAATCAAACGCTTTATTAAAAGACATATATCTATCTCGAAGAATGGATACATTGCTTGATGATGAGGCTTGATCAAAAAAACTAAAGAATTCATGACATCTGTTTAATCTGCGAACCTTTTGTGTTGACTGACAATTTCTTCCATAAAATATGAAGGAATTAGATAGTATTTATATTAAACCGAGTTCTTTATGTTTCTAATAAGAGTAAGCCCCTATAGTTAATTACATCTTAGATAAGCAAAGTCAACTAAAAAAATTCTTGATAGAGATCATGAACTATTTTATCCATGAATTTCAAATGGTATGATTCTTCATGAAAATGTGGTAATAGGAAATCCAATATGTGAATGCCTCAAATTTTAGAATATTTATTGTAGGAGTCCAAGGGAGAAGAAAGCTAGGGGAAAGACAAGGATCTGGGAAAATCTCAGTGTCTTCCCAAACTATCATATTGTTTGACTCAAATTTTAGACATTTATCTTATGTTTAATCCCATCGAGTTTATTATTTAGGACTTATATTCACCTAATACCGATCATGTGAATAGCCTGAAATATAGGAGGATTTATGTCATATTGGAAGATCACCTTGGAACCTAAGACGAGTTAGGGCTTATATTACACAAAGTGCAAAAGCCTAAAGGGATAAAGTGAGGGTTTATGCCGCACTAGGGAAACTACCTCGAAGTCCTATGGCTTGTTTTTTAATTTCTAAGGAGTTTTGCTATTGAAGATGGTCATGTTGCCCAATGCGCATGCTCCAAACACCTCGTCGTAGTAGATTTAGTTTAAAGAAGTGTCGATTTGAGAAGAAAAGAGAAGTACCATGTCATAGAAAGTTGAAAATTAAGGCGGCTTAATAATTTATTAGGGGACAATGTTTAAGTTGATTAAGCGGAACTGGTTAAGATCTCATGGTTCCATCATCCCGGTTCCACTATTTTCTTCTGATTCACTTTATCCAGATGAATTTACTAAACTCAACTTAATGAGTTCCATTCTTTTATTTAGTCCGTGGAAAATCTCATTAACAACCGTAGGTTGTATCCTCTGAGGGATTCCCGATCATCCGATATATATGTTTTAATTTAGTTGCAATTATGATTTTTGTTTTGTTTGTGATTAAATTTTGACTTTTTTTATATTTTGACTGTTGTGGTGGTGAATATTATCTTGAATTAATTTTTAATTTTAATTTTAGTTTCAATTATGTGGCTAGCCTAACAGTTTTGGTATTCATGCAGGGTGACATTGTTGTTTAACATGCAAGCTCGTAAGAAAGAAGAAGTAAAGAAAGTGCAGAAAAAGAAAGCGTTGTAAACTATAAAAGTGTACCTGCCTTGTCTTCTCGTTCCTCAACCTGAAACTTTAGTATCTTTGCAATAAACATTTATAATTTGCAGAAAAGTAAAAGCCTCGAGATGAATTCGTCACAGGCCTACCAAACTCTATGTCATAACTTGGTGGGTCCTATTTATCCATTTAAAAAATCTCTTCATTTAATAAATTTGATAGGTTCAGTTTTCCTACAAGGTGTTCAAAAGATTTATGCGAAGGGTCTAGGAATTACTTAGACATTCCACAATCCTTTTGAGCTTCCTTGAGTTCATTTTGTACTTATCATAATTTATGGAAGAATTTAATTAATTTTGATGGACTTGTAGTGTTTTAAAAGTGGTTTAAGATTAGTAGGGTTTTTCTTTTCTAAATTTCATTAGTAAAATTTGATTAAGCCTAGTCTCATAACAAAGCATTTAAACATCTTAGTGCGTAAATTTATAATTTTTAGAGAAATTAATTTAAGTGGCAATGATTTTATCAAGATATTTCAATATTATTTAAACACCAATTAGGGGTATTAGATCAGTGAATTATTAACTTCCAAGGTCATACCCCTAACCTTGAGGATCACATAATTTAATTTTTTTCCAAATTATAATGATTAATTAAATCATAAACTTTGTCTTTCAATGTAACAAAAATGAGGTGAGTTTCTCCCATTTATACATTTATATTTCAATCATTCAAACATAATAATTAAAGTCATTCATTGCCCATTTCCCACTTTAATTAAGCCTAAATATTGATTAAGGCTAAATTCTTCAAAATTACACTTTTGCCCCTAAGGCCTTATCACCTCATAATTCAAATTTAACTCATATGGCTTTGAAATTTTTATGTGACTCCAATTATGGGTCAATTAAAACATCAGAGGAGGAAATGTGATTTTTCAACTTTTAATTTAATTTATATATTTATTTTAATGTAAAAATAAGAATTTTCAATGAAAATTCATTAACTTGACCAAAACAAAACCTTTGGCTTTGCAATTTTATTTGGAGGTAGACCTAAACTAGTGGACCACTTATACCAAATTTCATGACTTTTTGTTCTTTAATTTAATTATTAAAATTATTTTAAATTCTAGATTATTAATTAATGATAAAATATTTTGTAGTTTGAAAATTAAGTTTTCTATTTTCATTGAATCTATCTAAGTTCAGAGAACCTAGAGAAATAAATTTCACATTTTTCTAATTTTTATTTTAATTTTTAGAATTATTTTGGTGGGAAGTTAAGGTATTTTATTTTTAAAACTTTAAAAATTAATTTAAGCCTTTGAAAATTAATATCTTGACTTAGAGGCTTGGGAAAATTATTTCAATGGTTCTTAAATGATTTGGAGATAAAATGTGAACATTTTGTGAATTTTTATATTTTAGTGATTTTTGTCATTTTTAATTATTTTAAAATTCACTTTTAGGCTTAAAAATGAAATGTTTATTTTAATTATCATGTTATTTTCATAAAATTCAACTAGTCATAAGAAACTCCCAAAACCATTTTTATAAATTTGTTGCTTGTATTTTAATTACTAAAAATCAATTTAGTGGTAAAAATGTATTTTAATTTAGAAACTTCAACTAGGTGGTTAAATGAATTCCAAATTACTTCAAAATTTTTAGAGGAGTCCCTCTAACCCTAAACCACAGTGGAGAATGATTTTTGAGCCATTTACACATTTAGTTTGTTCAAATTAATTCCACTTTAGTTTTAGGTTAAAATAACAATTAGGTGAATTCTTAAAGATTTAACTCAATTGAAATTTTTTCTAGGGTCCTCAGGTCATAAGTAACCTACAAAAATTTATCTATCATTTTTCTGATCAATATTTTAATTATTTTAATTATTTTACCAAAACAGACACAATATTTAAAAAAATAGGGATCTCCTCATAGAGATTCCCTTTGTCTTGGAAATATTAGTGAAGATCCTTTATAAAAGAGAGATCAAAACCCCAAAATTTCATTCCATGGTGAAATGTCCAAGCTAATGGAGAATTAAAATACTCCAGACTGTATTTAATTAATTAAAAATAAAACATGCATCAAATAAACTTCAAATTTCAAAATTCTTTCCCTCTGTTCACTGAGCATTAGGGTATTTTTCTTTTATTTTTATAATTTTTGTACACCAAGTTATGAATTTTTAATGTTCATGGAATTAAATAAATAAATATCCCCCAAATTTTTTATTTAAGTGACATAGCGCTGACTGAATCCTTGGCAGCTCCGAAAGCACATGTGACGCTTCCTGGTTTAACGCCGCCATCTGACTCAGCTCCTCGTTTTAGACATCAAGAGTATGCCGGATCCTGGCCATCCAAGCAAAACACGTGCGATCTAAAGGCTGTGGGTCATCATCCCCAACTGGCCTAACCCGTAAACCGTTCACACTAAATCCTTAAGATCTAGAGCTAGACTTAACCAAATCACTTGGGGTTTATTCTTAGAGCTTCATCTGGCCTAGGTGTATCTACCTAGATGGCTAACCTTTTCTAAAATTGACCCAACATGTATGGAAAATTTAAATAAGCTCGGGAGGAAGGTGAGGTACAATACCTTTATCTGAGGGGGAGGCCTCAATCAAATGGTTGTGGCAACTTCGATTGATCCCAACGAACCTCCAGATGAAGCCATTTGTTGTAGTAAAATGTCTAGAATTGAATTTTACCAACATCGATTTCAGGTGTTAATCAAGGTCTGGTGTAGAGGCTCTTTGTGATGGGACTTCAATGGGGGATCTTCTTCTTTCAGTACTGTGAAGGTGTGGGTACAATTAATTTGAATTTGGTGAACTGTTGAGCTGTGGTGAAATGTGTCCTGGTTTCAGATGGAATTTCAGTCGGGAAATTGGCTCTCGACGGTGGGTTCAATGGCTGAGGATGGTGGGCTTGCACTCAGGAGGTCTTAGAGAAGCTTTGGTGAGGTTTTGGCAGGGTTTCCTTGACAAAATTTCAGCACCTCCTCTTGGCCGTGAAAAATGGCTTTTATAGCCATCACCAATTGTTGGAGCTCAGGGTGCCAATGTGAGTGCTTTAGGTTGCTTAAGGTGAGAGATACTCAGTGTAATTGATCACTGAGGGGATGCCTCACTGACAAAGTTTAATTTTGGGTTTAGAGAGGTATAGGGCGCTTGGGCTTAGCTGTTCCGACGGCTAGGGTTGCTGGCAAGGACAGGGATGGTGGCTGAAGGCTGATGGTAGGTAAGAGGGGAGCTCGATGCCATTAATTGGGTTGCTTACTTGAGGGTTATGAGGAGTTATGGATTAGCCTAAAAGGGGGAAGTCCATTGGTCTTAAGTGAGGGACCTTTGGTCCATGGCTCAATAGGCTTAGTTTGGGTTGATCTTGGCTGGTCCTTGGGGTCCCAAAATGGGTACGTGGTGGAGTTAATTTGGTCAAATTAGTTCAATTTAAGTGACATTGGGTCATGGTTCAATTTAGGTCATTTTAGGTTTGGGTTGGGCTAGGTTTGGTTTAAGCTTGATTCAGACCCAATTAATTGTTCACAATGATGTATATGATTGTCATAAAGTGTTTGAAAGGGGATTGGAGTGGTTTTGAATAGGGTTGGGGGTTCAAATTGACTTAATTTGTGTATTTGACCAATTTTAGGACACTTGGGTTAGCTTGGGTTTAGATTTGGCTAGAGTGGGGTTAAAGACCAATTGATGGTTTCAAATGGTCTAGAGGGATGTGGGGAAGAGTTCCAAACATTAATTTGCTCGAAATTTTGGGTTAGGGCATTCAATTTGAAGTGATTTGGTCATGTGACACATTTAGGCCAAAATTGGAGATTTTGTCTAAATTGGACTTGGATGAGGTTTAGGCTCAAATTAAGAGCCATTAAATGTTGAATTTATCATAGAGGAATTTCATGAGGACATTAGAATTCAAATTAAGGGAAAATTGAGTGATATTAAGCCAATTTGGGGTGAATTGGGTTATATGGTCAAAATTGGGGCTTTTGAATTTGGGTTGAAATTGAGCTCAAAAGTGGATCAAATTGAGCTTGGTTTTAGTTTAGAGTGAGGATGTTGAATCTTTGTTTAGAATTGAAAATGGGTAAGATTGGGGTCAATTGAGCGGACTTTGGGTTTAATTTGGGCATTTTTGGGTTAAATGAGTCAAATTTGTGCTTTTGGTTAAATTGGGCCAAATTGGCCAAACTGAGTCATGTGTTAGTTGAGAGAAATGAAATTGGGAATATTTAGGAGGTTTTGGGAATTTTTCGGAATTTTTGGAATTTTTTGATTTTTTGGGCTAGGATGGGTATTTTGGTATTTTTTAATATTTTGGGATCATTTTAAAAATTTTGGTAAATTTGGGTCAAATTGGTCAATATGAGTGATGGGGAGTATTTTGAAATAATGTTTGGAAAAAAATGGGTAATTTTGGGTAAATTTGAGGTTTGGTGTTATTTTGGGTAGGTTTAGTGGAAGGGGGGGTCCAAATTTTAAAATTTTGGAAAATTTAAGGTTGATGAGGGGTGAGTAAAACGAGATTGTTTAGATTGAGCTATGGACCAAAGACAAGCCTCATTTGGTCCTATATGTGTTGGTACTAACAAAACCTTTAACTCAGGGCTAAAAGCTTGGGAAAACCACACACATGGGTTTCTAAAGTGTTAGAGGCTCAAGGTGGGATGTGCTTTTTTTTAGGGTTGTGAGTGTAAATTGTGTGTATTGTGTAAGCTCCAGACTTCCCAAGTTAAATCCTAAGGTTTGACCATTTATAGAAGATTTCTCTTGGCTTCCTTATGCTTGGTCTCTTCCTCCCAAAAGCTGGAGGTTAGGCCTTAAGCATATGTAAACTCCCGGTGAAGCAAAGAAGATTTGAACTTCGAAGGGCGAGGGTTCCAAGACTAGTCTTCTAAGAAAGTCACTAGGAGAGTCCTATGGCTATACCCTAGGCTATTCTAAAGAGAGACTAAACCTCAACCAAAAGTAAGTTAAACAATGCTTTAGTTGTAAAAAAATGTGTTGATTCAAATATTTCCTTGGTTTTATCAATACCCCACTTATCATATAAGCCCAATGAGGATGGTCACATGCCATCATTGAAAGGGAATTTCCAGTCTCTGTATTCTCTTAAGGCCTTTGAAATAGTATCCTCATTTTTTTCTTCTAGACTCTTGAAATATTCTTCTGATGCTTTTTGGAAATTTGGAAGTTGGCATTAAGGTGGCTTGCATGAGGCTGAATCCTAAAATTTTAAAAATTTTATTTACTTAAATTAGCGGAAAAGATACCTTGGAAATATGTCAGTCTTATTTATTTTGAATTTTAGATTCTTCTTGGGTTGAATAAGAAAGCTTTATTTGCTTGTGATGCATATGAAATTATCAAAGTGGTTATAAGTTGAGAAATGAGGGCAAAGGAAATGATGCACAAACTTCTATATAATGCTTTTATAGCTGAAAGTTCTAAATCAATAATCAATTATAGATGCCTTTTTCACCCTTTGAGTTGCGGGCAATTCGATACTTACCCTTAAGAATTTTGTGAAACAAGAACAGATGCTACACTTGCACGACAACAAATGCTACACTTACACGATAATAGATGCTACACGTGCATGAGAATAGATGCTACACCTGCGCGGTAACGGATACTACACTTGTGAAGTAATAGATGACCTGAGGTCGGGAGGCAGTAGGGTTTATATGATTGCGGAGCTTTATATTATATATTTTATAAATGATTATCAGAGAAAAATTAACAATTGTGTCCCCCCTTTTATCAACGCAAGTATACGTATCGTTCAAGTAATAAAGGGCTCTAATGGAGTCCTAGATATTGATCCCACAGGAAAGCTTAGAGATTAAGAACTAATTTCAGCAGATGCAATAACTATCTAGTGTACGGAAATAAAGAACGCTTACACTAAACTCTATTACTTAATTTTTAAATAGAAGATTGCAATTTAGAAAAAATATCTTTTTCCTTGTTAAGATAATTATGTGAATAAATAACTAAATTAGTTAGAATTATATTGTGCCAAATAAAAGCATTCCTATTCTTTACCCTTTGGTGCAGGCATAAAGAACATTGACTAATCCTATGCTTGGTTACTGAATCTGTGGCTAGGTCGGGAGGATACCGCGTCGCCACTTCGGAGCTCCCACGTTCCCCTCGCCTGAGGGCTAACATCTACACTTCAGCTCCCAAACGATAGGACCAAATTGAATATTTTAGTCTGTCACACTAAAATATCCAATTATACGCCCGATAAATAATATTTCCCTATTTATTTGCACTCTCCTTCCAAGGTTTTTGACTTCCCTAAATCTTAGATGTAATCTTTACTATAGTTGATAATTCAACACATTTTAACAATTTAATTGGCCAAATTGAAAGTAAATTAAGATTTAAGTAAAAACATTATCACAATTTTATTTAATATTTTTAGGCACAACTAATTCAATTCTTCATTTCACAAAATCTCAACAACAAGGAGAAAGATAGAGAAAACTACTCAGAATGCATAGAAAAAATAACACAAAACTTGGATTTCATTTAAAGTTATAAACAATAAATAAAAACTTATCTCGAATCTTCTCCCTGACGTGACTCCTCGAAGTTCCTCTAACTCTTCCTTCTTGTACAACACACTTAATTATACTTACTAATATACTCTAAAACACACTAATGCACACACAATAGACTCACCACACACTACAGAATTCCACAAGACACACTTTTCAGCCAAAATTCGTCTATATTTAAAGAAGATGGAATATATCCAAAGGTTTCTTAAGAATCTCTTTAAAAAGCATCCAGATTCAATGTATTTGACTTGAACCAACAATTTCGCCGTTGGTGGGCTCGATCTCGCCGTTGGCGGGCTTCTAGAACATTGCCTAACCGCTAAGGCTCGCTGTCGGCGGGCTCGACCTCACCGTCGTCGGGCTCCTTTATAATATATTCAAAACTTTCGGGAAAATCACGCCGTCTGCGACCTTTTCCTCGACGTTGGCGGGCTAGTTCTATTTCCATCTCTTCTTAGTCCTTTTCGTTCCGCATTTGCTTCTTTTCGATCTTTTTGCTTACAATACTTATAATTCTTCATACCTGTAATAAAACATAGAAAATATCTTTCTTTAAAGTGCAATTTCATATAAAATTGGTATGAATTTCTTAATACATTTTCCTATGGTCAAAATCGCCCAAACTTAACTATTACTTGTCCTCAAGTAATCTTGATACTATATAAAAGTAATGATTATTTGTAATAAAATTTTAATTCAGAAATACTATGAATTTGATTTAAATAAAATATTATAGTAAAGCTTATTAGAAAGATTTTTAGATAATTAAATTAACTCTATAGATGTAAGGCTATTTAGTCATCAAGTTTAAGATTTCTAGTCTTCTATTTATTTCAAGAATGACTATATTTTGCAATATTAAATTACTTAAGATATTCAGATGATAGGAATTTCATGAAAGCACTAATTAGTAAAATACTAATATATATATATATAAGTTCAGAAATGTAACTGAGTTTACCCTTTAGGTTGATTCAGATGAAGCCAATTTTTGATAAAGCATCTCCTCAAGCTTCTCCTCACTTACTCTTTCTTTTCTTTTCATTTGGATTGATTTTTCAATCCTTATTTCTTTTTCAAGTGAGGATTACTGTATCTGGATAGCCTGTTAATAATTTTGAACTTCACCTTCCTCTTCCTAAATTTGAAACTTGAAACATTTACTTACCTTATATGTATTTCCAGGTTTTTACTTCATTGAGTTTCAATCTTTTCTTTCTCAACTAAATACTTAAGAATTTCATATTTTGAAATATAGTTTTCCTTACTTTAAATAGTTAACTATATTTTTATCCTTTTATACCAAATATCTTAATCTACAAAATTAGTTTAATCACTAGAAATATTTCTTTTAACTTTCTATAATAATTAAATAAATTAATTCTAGTTTACTGAATTAAATTCATTATAGAAAATTATTTTATAATAATTTTTGAAAATATAAATTGAGAACAATTTAATAATTAAGTTTTTTTCCTCTCCCAAACTTAAATTTTTCTATATATTTATATAGGGTAAAAAGAAAATAAACTGTAAATTTAAATCATACCTTCGTGCTTTAGGTATTTCTCCTTTTTGAATTTCTGCAGGTTATTTTCATCACTTAATTAACGTGTACTGTTAATAACTTTCTACACATATATAATATCAAAGAAATTGCTGGGTAAAGAAGTTTTGAAATAAGTACAACTACTAACACAATTTATACCACAACATAACACAACATCCACATATATTTCACAAATCCAATTATAGAGTTACAATCACAAATTGAAATATTAAAATTTAAAGGCCACACAAATTTAACTTATACAACAATATTAAAATGTCTTACACAACATAATAATCAAAGTTCATAAACTAAACATCAATACTGAATCTAAGAAAACAAACAAAGAATCCCATAACATAAATACCTAAGCATAGAATCTAATCATCGACATTAAAATCCCAAACTATATCCTCATCTCCTTATTCAGCAGGTGGAGTAGGCTGGTAGTGAGCATAATGGGGGCACTCAGGAAATATAACATCAGGCTCTCCTCTCCGATAACGATTCTCAGCATCATAGTAAGCTATCTTAAATTCAGAATGTCTCTGGAGATAATCGCTGTCATAATTATGCCTCCGTTCTAATCCTCCAATTCTCTGATCAATATTCTCCAATTTTTCTTCAATATTTTCAAATCTTTTTCGCTGCAGGGTCATTTCATTCATCAAATCATAAAGGGTAGGAGAACTATAGGTAGGAGGGTCATAACTGGTAGAGGGAATATCCCTACTAGTTGAAGGTATATAGCTCCTAGTCCCAGATCTCCATCCTTCGTGGGATTCATAAGTTTTTATATTAGCCTGGGTAATGGGTTTCATAGGTTCAACCCATTCCTCATCATCTCTAGCCTCTACTCCAGACAATTGGCAGAGTGCATAAATTAGACCAGGATTTCCTCGTCCTCCTCCACTTTCACTTCTTGCAGTGGCTAATATAGTTTTGTAAATAATACTTCCCACATTAATACTTTTGTGGTTCTGAATACAAAAATTCAGAACCACTCTATCTCTTATTACTTCACTATGGTGATAGGTAGGTAACAAAGTAGAACAAATAAAATAATGCCAAGCTTTAGAGGTTACATTTAACATACACAGAGGGAAGTTTACCCGTTGACGCTGCTTAATTTTCCAAGTCCCTTTCCCATCAGTGAGAAAGTTAATCACCTCCTCCAGCGGTCCTTCCATTGTTCTGAATGTATCGTACTCGCTGGTATGCAGATCTTGTACTTCATAGAAAGAATTTATTCTTGCAGCATTAAAATCAACTAAAAATCCTCTAACCTTTATTGGTACATCTTCTATCTCGGTCAGGTTGGCATAAAATACTTTCACGATTTCAACTGCAGCTCTATTTGTTGTATAACAAAAATTTTCCCATCTTCTATCTTTTATCGTTCGTTCCACTTCTCCTCCCGGTTCTTAAAAAATCTATCTTGAATGCATTTTCTTGCTTTGATATTAAAGTTGTATCTTGATTGAGCTCTAGCATTCACGAATCGTGTCTCGTCATAATCTAGTCTTCTCTTCTGTCGTGGAGCCATTTCTCGATCTATCAAATTTACAAAAATCTTATTTAAACTTCAAAATAATACTAGAATGGCTTCCAAAGGTAACTTAAAATAATCTAAAATGAATTCCACGGATTTCTTCCAACTATTTTTTTCTATATTTCATTTTTTTCCAAAATACCCAAATGTGGAAGAAATACTCAGTGAAAATAAAAAATTTTTGCATGGGAGTGAAGCTTTTACCAAGGGAAGATAAAATTCGGTGTCAAAATGTGTTGATATTACTCCAAATCCACGATCTCTCAAGCCCTAGGTTTATTTTTCGATGTTTTGAGGAAGGGGACGATGAATAGTGACGGTTGACCGGTCAAAATAAAGTGTTTTCTGGCATCTCGCCATCAGCGGGAAAAATCTCACCATCGGTGGGCTAATTAATTAAAATAGGCTTAAAGTTTCTGGAAAATCTCACCGTCGGTGGCATCGTTCTAGCTGTCGGCGGGATTTTTCGGGAATTAATATTTTAATATTTATAATGTTTTCAATTTATTTTAAGCCTTAATAATGTCTGATCAATCAATTAAATGCATTTTAATGTGATTAGATACTATTTTAACTCACATAAATTTACACAACACAAAACATAACAATTTTATATATAAAATTCAAGGTTTTACAATATGCATACACCACATTTACTTAACACATAAAATTCAACGTCGCAATCCAAACCACAGTACTCAAAACGCTGAGACTAAACAAACAACACATAATCTCATCTATATTGAGATCAAATCTTAAAATCTAAAATATCAAAAGTGCAAATTTCATAAAAATTAAATTCAAACTAACTCAACACATAAACAAATGCGAATGTCTTCTACTGATCAGTTTCTGTGCTAAATTCATCTCTGATATCTCCGATAGAACGTAGATGAACGAATAGATTGTAGAAAGGCCTGCAAAGAAATTCTTCTATAGAATCTTCTTCAATCCATCCTTTTTTTCTCAAAAGCCGTATGACACTAGCCTCAAGATGTCTAGAATAATCGAAGTGTTCCTTCATCCTCCAATCAATATGATTAAATAAATCAGAGATATTATTAATGGAAGTCATCACGTTTTGTACCTCTTTTTCCAATACTTTGAGTTTCGTAAGATCATATTTGTTTCATCAGTAAAGGACCAGATTGAAAGAGAGTTTTGAGATGCTTGATCCGCAGTAATGGCTATCTCATTATTGTTATCTAGAGTAGGAAACATATCAGTTGGATCTAATGGTTTCCAAGGCAAAAGTACTTTTTCCCAAGCTTCATAAGAAACTTGGTACTGACTGCATAATGCAAAAATTGTTGAAGGATGTCCAAGCCCATAAATTGATCCATGCACAATCAGGCCTAAAGCAGACTTCACAATAATTGAACCAACATCGATAGGTAATCTCGCTTGAATACAATAATTCAGAATTGCACACTCATTAGAAACTTTGTTTAACCTAATAGTGGGTAATAATTTTGAAGAAATAAAGAAGTGCTAGTGTTAGAGACGGGGTTTAGAAGTGATGCGGAAAAGCTAACATACCCGTCTTTTCTTATTTCCCAATCTTCTGATTCATCAGTCAAATATCGATATATCTCATTCATATTATTTCTTGTAGGAAAAAAATTGGAATAGTGGCAAACAGGTGTATTTTCAATTGAATATAATTCATTGATTCTAGGAGTGAAAGTTACCCATCTACCTCACACATAAAGGCTTCCGTTGTTGATTCCATGAAGATTGGAGTAGAATTCTTTTACTACGGGGATGACTACTGCAGAATTTGTATAGCATAATACCTCCCAACATCGTCGCATAATCATCTCCTCGATAGACGTCGAATTCTCCACTCCTCTATTCACGAGTCCTCTTTCTTTGATTAATTTCTTCTTCATCATATCTTTGTTGAAGATTCGCTGGGCCTCATAACTGACAAACTTTCGTCGATTGAACACTCGGGATCTAGTGATTTCAAGTGGATTGGATGCCATAATGATGAGTTTTTGTGGAGTTTCAAATCGTTTTCAGGAAGTAAATGGTTTAGATTTCGAGTTTTAGGCGTTCTTAAATAGTTAAAACACTTAGAATCGCTAGAAACCGTCAAAATAACTCCCTAAACCGTGCATTCACTGATCTCACCGTCGGCGGCAATGATCTCGCCGTCGGTGGGATTCTAAAATTATGAACTAAATTTGGCGGGCAAAACTCGCCGTCGGCGAGCTAAGGCAAAATTGCCCAGTTTTGCTCTGGTCCGAATGCTTTCCAATTTTTTCTATGTATCCAATATCGTGATGATTATAAATATAAAATTGAGTAATAGAATTCATTTTATACCAAAAATAGTAATAAATCAAATAAATATACAATTATTACACCTAAATAAAGATCACTATGGGTTGCCTCCCATAAAGCGCTTGGTTTAACGTCGTCAGCCCGACCTATTCTGGTTATTAATCGATTGACTGAGCATCAAAACCTCTTTAAAATTTGGTCTTTTTCCTTCAAAATATGGTTTTAATCTGTGTCCATTTACTTTGAATCTGTGTCCAGTCTTTTGATCTTCAATTTCTACAGCTCCGTATGTAAATATTTGAGTTATAGTGAAAGGTCCTAATTATCGAGATTTAAGTTTCTCAGAAAATAATTTCAGCCTAGTATTATAAAGTAATACTTCTTGTCCTGGTTCAAAATTTTTTTGGTTAATCTTCTGATCATGCCATAGTTTTATTTTCTCTTTATAAATTATATCGTTATTATAGGATTCATTTCTTAATTCTTCTAATTCATTCATCTGCAACAATCTCTTCTCACCAGCATCTTTTAAATTATAATTGAATTTTTTAATCACCCAATATGATTTATGCTTTAATTCAACTGATAAGTGACAAGTTTTTCCATAAATAAGCCTGTAAGGAGTCATTCCAATCGGGGTTTTATATGCAGTTCTGTATGCCCATGATGCAGTGTCTAGTCTTGTAGACCAATCTAATCTACTTGGATTTACAGTTTTTTCTAAACTTCATTTAATTTCTCGATTAGAAACTTCAGCTAATCCACTGGTTTGTGGATGATAAGCAGTTGATATTTAATGAATAATATTAAATTTTTCTGCCAATTTTTGAATATATTTATTCCTAAAATGGTATCCTCCGTCAGTTATAATCACTCTCGGAATTCCATATCTTGTGAAAATATTTTTCATTAATAATTTTGAAACACTCTTAGCATCACAACGAGGTAAGGCTTGTGTTTCAATCCATTTAGAAACATAATCAACAGCAACTAATATATATGAGTTTCTAAATGAAGGAATAAATGGTCCCGTGAAATCTAATCCCCAAACATCAAAAATTTCAACTTCTAATATAAAATTCAGAGGCATTTCATTTCTTCTAGATATATTACCTACTCGTTGGCATTTACTGCAAGTTTTAATATACCTATAAACATATTTAAAAGAGTAGGCCAATAAAATTCATATTGTAAAATTTTATAAGCAGTTTTATCAGTCCCAAAATGTCCTCAAAATTCAGAATCGTGACATTTTTTATTAATCTGTTCAGTTTTTCATAAGGCATCTTCTAATAATTAGATCCTTACATTGTTTCTATAAATAGGTTCATCCCAAAAATACGTTTTAGCATCGTAAATGAATTTTTTCTGTTGTTGCAGAGTTAGCATGGGTGGTAAAATATCACTTACAATATAATTAACTATATCAGCATACCATGGTATTTTCCACTCATTTATATTATAAAGTTGTTCGTCAGAAAACTGTCTGTAATTTCATTGTCAGTGTCAGATAATTCACAATATTCTAATCTTGACAAATGATCTGCAATTTGATTATCAGTTCCTTTCTATTAATTATTTCAAAATCAAATTCTTGCATCAGTAATATCCATCTGATTAATCTTGGTTTGGTATCTTTCTTTTGCATTAAATATTTAATAGCAGAGTGATCAGTATGCACAATACATTTAGTTCCAATTAAAGATGGTCTATATTTATCAAAAGAATATACAATTGCAAATAATTCTTTTTCTGTAACTGTATAATTGATTTCAGCACTATTGAGAGTTTTACTAGAATAGTATATAACTTTAAAAATTTGATCATACCTTTGTCCAAGAACAACTCCTATAGCATAATCACTAGCATCACACATAAGTTCAAATGGTTTCACCCAATCTGGTGAAACTATTATAGGTGTTGTGACTAATTTATCTTTTAATAATTCAAAAGCATTTAAGCATTCTGTAGTGAATTCAAATTTCTTGTCTTTTTCTAAAAGTTGGCATAAAGGTTTAGTAATATTTGAAAAATCTTTTATATAGCGTCTGTAAAATCCGGCATGTCTAAGAAAACTTCTTACCCCTCTCACTGTAGTAGGAGATGGTAATTTAGCTATAACATGAATTTTTGCAGGGTCTACTTCCATGCCATTTTCTGAAATTTTATGCCCTAATACAATTCCTTCTGCAACCATAAATTGACATTTCTCCCAATTTTTAACTAAGTTAGTTTATTCACATACCTCTAAGACTTTTTCAAGATGATCCAAGCATGCGTTAAATGATGTTCCAAATACAGAGGAATCATCCATAAATACTTCTATTCCATCATCAATTAATTTACTAAATATAGACTTCATACAACTCTGGAATGTTGCAAGTGCATTACGTATTCGAAAAGACATCCTTCGAAAAACAAATGTTCCAAAAGGACTAGTAAATGTAGTTTTCTTTTAATCCTCAGGATCAATAGGTATTTGATGATAGCCGGTATATCCATCTAAAAAACAAAAATATTTGCGTCCAGAACATTTGGTCTAGGAATGGTAAAGGGAAGTGATCTTTCCTGGTGGCTGCATATAATTTTCTATAATCAATACATATACGCCATCCAGTAACTTGTCTTATAAGTATTAAATCATTATTTTCATTAGCTTCAACAGTCACTCCTCCTTTCTTAGGAACACAATGAATTGGGCTTACCCAAGCGCAGTCCAAAATATGATATATAATACCATTGTCTAACCATTTCAATATTTCTTTCTTGACTAAATCTTTCATTATTAGGTTTAATCTCCTTTGGGGATTAACTCTTGGTTTATGTTCATTATCCAAAATAATTCTATGCATACAGATCGAAGGGACTAATTCCCTTAATATCTGCTAACGTCCAACCAAAAGCTTTCTTATACTTTTTTAATGTGTCCAGAAGTTTTTGCTCTTGTGATTCATTTAATTTTGCCGATATAATAACAGGTAAAGTTAAAGAATTTCCCAAAAATGCATACTTCAAATGAGTAGGTAAAACTTTTAACTCAAGTTTAGGAGGTTTAATAATCGACGGAACTATATTCTTTTCAGCGTTTTCAGTAATATCCAACATCTCAAATCTTCTTGTATATAATCTAATTTTTCATTGTCTGTTTCTTCAATTAATTTTATATTTTTTATTTCTGGTTTATCTTCAAAGTATTCTTTAAAATGTTCATTTCGTAGATGTTCAAGAGTTTCCATTCGAAAACATTCATCTTCTTTTACAGCAGGATATTTCATTAATTTTGCAATGTTAAAAGTTACTTCTTGATTGTTTACTCTCATAGTTAGTTCTCCTTTTTGAACATCAATCTAGCTCTTCCAGTAGCTAAGAAGGGTCTTCCTAAAATTATAGGTATTTATTTATCTTTCTCCATATCTAAGACAATAAAATTCACTGGGAAGATAAATTTATCCACTTTTACTAATACATCTTGAATAACTCCTTTAGGATATGTCACTGAACGATCAGCTAACTAAAGAGTTATTGTAGTAGGTGAGACTTCTCCCAATCCTAATCTTTTAAAAATTGATAGAGGCATAAGATTTATGTTGGCTCCCAAGTCACATAAAGCTTTTCCATAAAATTTTTCTCCAATAGCACATGGTATCGTGAAACTACCATGATCTTTTAATTTCTCAGGAAGCTTTTTCTGAATAATTGCACTATACTCTTTGTTAAGTGCAACAGTTTCATTATCTGTGAACTTTCTTTTCTTGTTTAAAATATCTTTCATAAACTTCACATAATTGGGCATTTGTTCTAATGCTTCTACAAAAGGAATGTTTACCGTTAATTTTTTCAGGATTTCAAGAAATTTAGAAAATTGCTTATCCTTTTTATGTTGCTTTAATCGCTGAGAAAATGGTGGTGGTGATCTCTCTGCAGAAATTTTCATAGGAATTAGTGGATATTCTAAATTTCGTTCTTGTTGATCCTTTTCTTTTTCAGTTTCCAATTTCTCTTTTTCACTTTCAGTTTCTTTTTCTATTCTTGTTTCTAATTATTTTCCACTTCATAACTGTATCGCTTTGATTTGTTCTATTCCTTAATCTTTAGGATTTATTTCCACATTACTAGGAAAAGTACCAGGAATTCTATTATTAAGTGCAATAGCGATACATCCAAGTTGAGTTTCAATATTTTTAATTGCAGTTCCTTGATTTTGTAATTTGTTCCCTTGAATTTGTAGCAGATTTCCTTGATTCTGCAAATGCTGGCCCATATTTAATATTAATTCTTCCATAGATAACTTCTTTTCCTTAAATTGAGAGTTATTATTAAATCCAGGTGGATAAGAAGGTTTATAATTGGAATTTTCTTGGTTAGATGAATTTCCTAATGGGTTTACTAAGTTGTTCATCCATTGTTGATTAGCAGAGTTGTTATTCCAATTAAAGTTTGGATGGTTCTTCCAACAAGGGTTGTAATAATTTGCATAAGGATTATTGGGTCTATTATTAATAGAATTTAAAGTTTCATATGAAGATTGAGCTTATATAAGGTGTCCAGATGAATTTTCTTCTATTATATTAGGAGAATAATTCATTCCAAAATGATCTAATTTCTTGGATATAGCAGCAATCTGAGAATCTAACATAGATACTGCATCAGAGTCATGTATACTAGCTATTTTCTTAGGATTCAACCTCTCAGAAGGCCATTGAAAATTATTAGTAGTCATTTCTTCAATTAATGAATAAGCCTCATCAAATGGTTTTGACATTAATAAACCTTCAGTAGCAACATCTATAATAGATCTAAGAGATCCTACTAATCCATTATAAAAAGTTTGTAGAATCAACCAATCTGGTAATGCATGATGTGGGCATTTCCTAAGAAGATCTTTAAATCTCTCCCAAGCTTCGTATATCGATTCTCCATCAAACTGACTAAAAGATGTTATGTCATTTCTAAGCTTTGCAGTTTTTGAAGGAGGAAAATATTTGGATAGAAATTTTTGTGATAGTTCTCCCCAAGTTCTAATAAATTCAGGTGCTAACGAATTTAACCACATCTTAGCCTTATCCCTTAAAGAAAAAGGAAAAAGCCTAAGTTTAACAGCATCATTGGATACTCCGTCATATTTAAAAGTAGCACAAAGTTCTCTAAAACTAGCTAGATGTAAATTAGGATCTTAGTTTGGTGAACCACTAAATTGATAATTTTGTACCATTTGAATAATTGCAGGTTTAAGCTCAAATGAATTAGTCGCTACATCAGGATTTTGAATAGTTAAATGAATTTCATCTAATGTAGGGTTAGCGTAATCTCTTAAAGGTCTGGGTTGATTTATATTTTCAATTGCTGGATTATTTGCCATTTGAGTTAAATTTATAGTTTCTTTTCTCTATTTTCTAATTCTTTTAATAGTGCGCTCTAATTCTGAATCGTAAGGTATTAAACTTTCGGTTCCAAATTTACGCATACACTAGTTAAGTAGATATTTTTTTAAAATAGTCCTTTACTCTAGTACTTATCTTTAATAATTATTTAATTAATTACCTTAATAATTACTTTTACTTCCCCGGCAATAGTGCCAAAAACTTAACCTGTGGTCGGGAGGCAGCAGGACTTATATGATTGCAGAGCTTTATATTATATATTTTATAAATGATTATCAGGGTAAAATTAGCAATTGTGTCCCCCCTTTTATCAACTCAAGTATACGTATTGTTCAAGTAATAAAGGGCTCTAATGGAGTCCTGGATATCGATCCCAAAGGAGTTTAGAGATTAAGAACTAATTTCGGCGAGATACGAATTACTTATCTAGTGTACGGAAATAAAGAACGCTTATACTAAACTCTATTACTTAATTTTTAAATAGAAGATTGCAATTTAGAAAAAGTATCTTTCTCCTTGTTAAGAGAACTAAGTGAATGAATAATTAAATTAGTTAGAATTATATTGTGCCAAATATGAGCATTCCTATTCTTTACCCTTTGGTCTAGGCATAAAGAACATTGACTAATCCTACGCTTGGTTACTGAATCTGCGGCTAGACTGGGAGGATACCGGCTGCCACTTCGGAGCTCCCATGTTTCCCTCGCCTGAGGGCTAACATCTACAATTCAGCTCCCAAACGATATGACCAAATTGAAGATTTTAGTCTGTCACACTAAAATATCCAATTCTACGCTCGATAAATAATATTTCCCTATTTATTTGCACCCTCCTTTTAAGGCTTTTGACTTCCATGAATCTTAGATGTAATCTTTACTATAGTTGATAATTCAACATATTTTAACAATTCAATTGGCCAAATTGAAAGTAAATTAAGATTTAAGTAAAAAAGATTATCACAATTTTATTTAATATTTTTAGGCACAACTAATTCAATTCTTCAGTTCACAAAATCTCAACAACAAGGAGAAAGACCGAGAAAACTACTCAGAATGCATAAGAAAAATAACACAAAACTTGGATTTCATTTAAAGTTATAAAATAATAAATAAAAACTTATCTTGAATCTTCTCCCCATGCAGACTCCTTGAAGTTCCTCTAACTCTTCCTTCTCGTACAACACACTTAATTATACTTACTAATATACTCTAAAACACACTAATGCACACACAATAGACTCACCACACACTACTGACTTCCACAAGACACACACTTTTCAACCTAAATTCGTCTATATTTAAAAAAGATGGAATATATCCAAAGGTTGCTTAAGCACCTCTTCAAAAAGAGTCCAGATTCAATGTATTTGGCTTGAACCGACATTTTCGACGTCGACGCGCTCGATCTCGCTGTCGGCGGGCTTTCAGAACAATGGCTAACCGCTAAGGCTCGCTGTCGGCGGGCTCGATCTCGCCGTTGGTGGGTTCCTTTATAATATATTCAAAACTTTCGGGAAAATCACGCCGTCGGCAGCCTATTCCTCGCCATCGGCGGGCTAGTTCAATTTTCATCTCTTTTTAGTGTTTTTCGTTCCAGATTTTCTTCTTTTCGATCTTTTTGCTTCCAATACATATAAATCTTCATACCTGTAATAAAACATAGAAAATACCTTTCTTTAAATTGCAATTTCATATAAAATTGGTATGAATTTCTTAATACATTTTCCTGTGGTCAATAGACACTTCACTTGTAAAACGACATCAAATGCTACAATTGTAAGACTCCAAATACCACACATCAAACATCACATACCAAACACATCACACTTCAAACACTACACATCAATCGCACATTACACACCAAACACTATACACCAAAATACCACATATGAAATACTACACACCAAACACCACACATTAAAACATCACACATCAAACATCACACACTAAACCTTACACACGATACACTACACAACACATATTACACATCAAATACTGTCGGCATATCTTTAGGTTATGTGTTTAATTTTGAAGAAAGGGGTCGCCTACAGAAATTGTCGGCGAATTTTTAATTTAATTTAAATAAATAATTTGAAAAGTAGTATTTGATTTTGAAAATAATTTTAAATTTGAAAATTTTAAGATATGAAATCAAACTGATCTCACATCCCGAATAGTTTATATAAACGAGCACCACACCACAAACCATGTATCTATCCCGAAGAATAGACACATTGCTTGATGATGGGGCTCGATTAAATAAACTAGAAGATTTGTGACATCCGTTTGGTCTGTGAACCAATTTTATAAGCCGACAAGTTCCCCTGCTTAATATGAAAACATTAAACAAGGTTTATATTACACAGGTTCTTAAAATTCCCTATAAGGGCAAGCCCCTATAGTTAATTACATCTTAAGTGACGGGAATCACCTAAGAAAACTCTCGATAATAATCGGTAGTTCTGCTCTCGAGAATTTCAAAGTTTAAGTTTTCAAGGGATTGAATTTTGGAATTTAAATAGGGAATGGATCAAATTTGGAACATTTTATTTTGGGAATCCAAAGGAAGAAAGGTAGGAGCAATCACAGATTCGAAGTGAACTTCGGTAATTTCCCGACTATCCTATTGTTTGGCTTGGATTTAGGAAAGACCTAATGTTTATTTAATATTTTGATCTTGCCAATTTTAATTAATTAGGACTTATATTCGTATGATGCGATCACACAAATAGCCTTGAAGATGTGAGGGTTTATGTCGTATCGGACGACTACCTCGGAATCCTAAGACCGGTTAGGGCTTAATTTACATGACATGATCATGCAAATGCCTAACGAAGAGTTGAGGATTTATGTTGCACCAGACAAACTACCTCGAAGTCCTATGGCTTGGTTATTTAATTCTAATAAAGTTTTTTGCGAAGTAGACTCGGGTTTTGCGATGACGATGGCCGTGCTTGCCCACCATGCTACGAGCTCCTTGTTGTTGCAGAGGTTTAGTTTTAGAAGTCATAAATCAGGGGATGAGAGAAGTGTTATGGTTTAGAGAAAATCTTAAAATCCAGGTGTTTTAATATTTTAATTAAGCAAATCTTAAAGTTGATTATAACAACACCGGTTAAGATCCCACGGTTCCATCCTTCCTGCATCGTTATTTTTATCGGATTCACTTAGTCCAGATGAATTTGCTAAACTCAACTGAATGAGTTCCACACTTTCATTTAGACCGTGGGAAATCCCGTTAGCAACACGTAGGTTACATCATCCGAGGTATTCCCGATCATCCAACAAGACGTTTTAATTTAGTTGTAGTTGTAGTTTTGTTGTTCGTTTGTGATTAAATTTTGAGTTGTTTTATATTTTGGAATGTTGTGGCGGTGAATTTTATCTTGTAATGACTTTTAATTTAGTTTTGGTTTCGGTTTAGGGACTACCCTAAAGGTTTTGGTTTTCATGCAACAGTTGTTATCATGCAAGAAAGGTAAGTGCGATGCGATTAAGTAAATTACAATAAGATAAATTGCAATAAAATAAAAGCGTACCTGGAGGGTCTTCCCGTCATCCCAAGCTGCACTTAAAACACAATTAGAATACTTAAGCATTTAAAGCAAGTTCCTAGGTAAAGCTAAGGGAAGGGTTATGGTTTTCTACCAAGGTCCTATTTCTATAGCTAGTCACCTCCAGGACGTCTGAGTTCTTGTGTTTTGGTTTGAGGAAGATTTTCTTCATCGAAGAACAATTAAGTTCGATTGTTCTTATAAATATCCTATCATATCGAGGAAGTGCTTAAGACGAGTCTTAAACATCTTTTCAATATTTCTAGGATTATTTTAAGTCCGAGAGAATTTAATTATACAAATGAATTAATCGTCCGGGAGTTCAAGTTTTGTTATCTTGCTCAGTGAACTAGGACATTTGAATATCCTATAAGTGAAGTAACAATTCACTTAACGCTCCATTTAGGAGTTATGACAACAAAAGCTTTCGAGGGCAAATGGATGTTCAAGTGATTTGTGATTTAATTTAATTTCAATTAATGGGTTTAAGTTTGGAATTGTGTTCAAGTTGTTTTAGATTTATTTTTTTTTTGAATTCTTTATGTCTTAAGTGATGTTATTTTTAATTCAATTTAATTTAATTTAATTTTTAATTTGATTTAATTTGGTTTAGTTTTAATTTTAATTTAATTTATTTAATTTAATCTAATTTTAATTTTAACTTGATTTTATTTTTTATTTTAATTTAATTTAATTTAATTTAATTTAATTTAATTTAATTTATTTTGATTTAATTTAATATGTTTTAATTTAATTTAATTTAATTTAATTTAATGTGTTTTAATTTAATTTAATTTAATTTAATTTAATTTAATTTAAATTAATTTAATTTTAGATTTTAATTTAATTTAATTTAATTTAATTTTAAATTTTAATTTAATTTAATTTAATTTAAACTTTAATTTTAATTTAATTTTTATTTTAGATTTTAATTTAATTTAAATTTAAATTTATTTTTTTTAATTTTAATTTAATATTTTATATTTTTTTTATGTTTTAAAAATGATTTAATTTTAATTGTTAAAGTATTAATTTAATTGAAATTTTAAAAGGATTTAATTTAAATAATTTAATTTTAATTTAATTTACTGATTAAGCCTTTTAGCATTTTAAATTTTAAATTTGGATTATCATTTTAATTAGGAATTAAATATTATTGAAGTGATTAATTTAGGGATTCTTAAATTAAAGAACAAATCTCTTCCTAATAACATCCTTATTTTAATTATTCCAATTTTTTTTATTATTCTTCCAAATTTAATTAATTATTTAATTAAGGTTTATTTTAATTATTTTTAAATTGTTTAGTAGGTTTCTACCCTTTAAATTTCAATCATCCAAATCAGGTTAGGATCAAATATTTTACTCTTTCATTTTATTAAGTCTAAAGTTTTAATTAATGGCTAAAATATTAATTACCATTTTGCCCTTCAAGCTTACTAATTCCATAACTCACTAAATTGAGCCCAAATGAATTTGAAATTTTTATGTGACTTCACTCATATGTCAATAAAGACATTAGAGGAGAAAATGTGATTTTTCTGTATTTAATTTATTTATATAATTATTTTTGGTGGAAAATAGGGATTTTCAAGGAAAATTCAATAACATGACCAAGGGAAAGTTTCTATCCTTAAGAAAATTATGGGACATTTCTAATGACCAGAGAACCACGTGGACCAATTTTGGTCATTTTTTGAATTATATTCTTTTTATTATAATTATTTTGAGTTTTGGAGTATTAATTAATTTAAAAATAAAATAAAGGTTGAAAAATGAATTTTATATTTTTCAAAAATCTCTCTGATATCAAGTAAATTAAAGAACCAATTTTTATAATTTTCTGATTTTTCTTTGATTTATTATAATTATTTTAGTGGAAATGCTAGAAAATACATTTTTCTAATTTTAAAATTACCCTAGGGCTTTAAAATTTAATATCTCATCATAGAGACCTAAGAAAAATACGGGGTTTGTTCCTAAGTGATTAAAATTCAAAATGTGACATTTTGGTGAATTTTATTATTTTTTAATTATTCAAAATATTAAAATAATGCAAAAAATCAACTTTTTTAGAAAATTACATTTTTAATTTTCTTAAATTCCCCCGATATCGGAGAGGCTACAAAACCAATTTGGTGAATTTTTGAAAAGTATTTTGAAAGTTATGAATTTTTTAAATTTAATTTTGGCTAAATGGCTTAATCGACCCATTTGATAGGGCTAACTAAGTCCGATTGACTTCGAAACTTTTATGGTGGGTTCCTCCGATCCTAAAGGTCGGTGGAGAATTGATTTCAAGTCAATTTGATGTATGATTAGCTCTAATTAATTAAAGCTCCATTTTGGGTGTTTAAGCCGATTAGGGTTACTCCAAGTGAGTTAACTCAAAACCTATTTTTCTTAGGGTCCTCTGGTCATAATAAACATCACCAAATTTTCCTAGAATTTATCTCACAATATGTTAATTATTGGAATTAAAATACTCAAACTAGCAACCTAGAATTGAAAAATCAATAACTCTTCATAGGGATGGCCTCGACTTTGGAAAATTCAGGGAATGTTCCCAAATTCGGAGGCTTCAAAGCTCCTATGGTCTCATGCCATGGTGAATTGTATACATGCATGGAGAATTGAAAATGTGCGAGAGAGTAAATAAATTATTAAAAATCAAATACTCAATGAAATTGAATGATTTCTTTTCCACATTATTCTCCTCTATTCACCGAGCGAAGAGTTTATTTTTATTTTATTTTTCTGATTTTTCTACACGAAGTTATGCATTTTTGAAGTTTAGGGAATTAAATAAATAGGAAAATAGCCTAATTTCCTACTTATCCACGCGGCGCCAACTCAACCTAGGTATCTCCAAAGCCCCACACGTCGTCTTCTGATTCGGCGCCGCCATCTGACTAGGATGCCACGCGGCCCGCGGTTCATGTTCCGTTGCTCCGTCCGGCGCGATCCTAGCCGTCCGCTCGATACACACGCAATCTGACGACTCCTGGTCATCGTCTACGACTGGTGTGAACCCGTGACCGTCAACCTTCTAACCCTAATTTCTCACTCGATTCTCAATGAATTTTTGTGTTCTTATGCTCTATGGATTCGTCTTGAAGAGATGAATACATCCATACGGTAAACATGCATTGAAATTGATTCAAATTAAATGGAGAATCTCTGTAAGCTCGGGAAGAAGAATGAGTCCATACCTTTGCTCAGAGAAGTGAATCTTCGATCTGAGAGTTGTGTCACCTTCGATTGGGTCCAAGCAAGCTCCAGATGAAGTCCCTTGGCACAGTGAATTGTACGAGTAAGATTTCGACCAAGCCCGATCACAAAGCTTGGAGGTCGGAAGCAATGGCTGGCTTCGGTGAGGGGCTTTTGCTTGGTAAACTTCTTCCCTTGGTCCGGTGAAGGTGTAGGACCAATCAATTTGGGGATTGGTCCACTGTGAAGAAGTGTCCTGGTTTTTATCTTTGAAATTTGAACTTAAAATTGAGCTCGAGTTCGGAGGGAATTAGGCTGGAATCCGGTGGGAATCAAATGCTCTATGTGTGGAGAGTGGTACGGAATGATTTTGGCGAGTTTCCTTAAGGTTGGTTCGAGCACCTCTTCCATGGCCGAGAGGGGTGGTATTTAAATAGGAGAGGCTGGAGGCTCTCCCGGGGAGTTAGGGGTCAGGATCAGCTGCTCTTGGCGAGGAAGAACAGCTGCAATGGCCAGCTGGGCATGGGGCAACTCAGCAAGGTGGAATTTCAATGCTTGGCTCCTTCCCATGTCTCGGCCATGGCGTTTTCCGGCGGCCCAGGTGGCTGGCCGGCAGGCATGGGTCACCCTCAGGGTCAGGGGGTCCAGGGCTTGAAGTTGGTGAAGGCAATTGGGCTTGGACATGTGTAAAGTGTTTGGATTAAAATGGCATGGGAGAAGGCCAATTTTGGCTTGATTTGGGTCAACCCATCATTTTGGGCTTGGTTCACCCTTCAAGGTGGCTTTGGGTGTTGTGGGGAGTCGAAGGAATCGAGTTTGGTTTGGCATGGAGAAGTCCTTATCCAAATATATTTGGATTAAATTTGGAGTTAAGGTGAAACATGCTTAAGGCTAATGACTTTTAGGAGGTGCTTAAAGGACCTCCTCCTTTTGCCATTTAAGGAGGGTTGACAACTTAGAGATCCTCATGGCTTGCCAATGGCTTGCATGTGGCTTCATGGCTCCATGTGGCTTGGGAAAAGATTGGGTCAATTTCATGAAAAGGGATTTTATGGATTTTGGCATTTTGATGGAAATTGTTATGGGGCTTGATTTGGAATTGTTTAATTGATAAATTAGGACTTTAGGGATGATTTTAAATTGAATTTGTGATGAAGGAAAGTGTCATGTGGGCTTTAGATGGATTTGGGCTTTTGAATTTGATGGAAGTGCGCTTTTAGGAAGGTTTAAGGGAGTGGGCCTTTAGGTTTAAGAATGAGTTCATGGATGGGAATTTTTTTAAAAGGTTGGGCCAAATAATTGTTGGGTTTGCTTTAGGGATATGTCATGAGTAATTTGAAATAGATTTGAGGTGGTTTGGGTTTGAATTGGGTTGAATTTGGGCTTCTTTGGTAAAGGGATTAATGTAGGTCAAATTGGGCTAACTTGGGCCAATGTTGGGCTAGGGTTGAAATTGATGTAAAATTAATGTTGGGAAATGTTTATGGGAATGTTTCAAAGAGGATTTGACTTTGGTTGGGTTTTGATTTTGGGGTTTGGGCTTATTTGGGTTAGGTTTGGGCTTAGGTCAAAATTGGGCTTTTTAGCTTTGGGTTGAATTTGAGTGGGTTTTGGGTCTAAATTTTGGGCAAAATCATGTTAGTGTTTTGTTTGTGGGGATGTTAGGGAAGGTTTAGAAAAGATTTGGGGTTAATTGGAGTTGAATTGGGTGAGTTTGGGCTAAGTTTGGGTCATGGGTCCAAATAGGGCTTTAAGGTCCAAAATGAAATTGGGTTCAAATGCCAATCAAATTGGACTTGGATATGGTCTAGGTTGGTGTTGGGGATGTTGAATTGAAGTTTGGAATTGAATTGGACCAGAATTTGGGTCAATTGGGTAGGTTTGGTTTGACATTGGGTTCACTTTGGGTTAAAATGGGTCAAGTCGGGATTTTGACAAAAGTGGGGTAACTTGACAAAACTGGCCCAAGGTGTAGTTGAACAAAATGAAATTGGGAATATTTTGGATTTTTTGAAATTTTCTGGGAATTTTCGGAATTTTTGGATTTTTTGGCTAAGATGGGCATTTTGGGTATTTAGAGGGTATTGGGAGGTATTTTTGAAATTTTTGGTATTTTTGGCTATGAATGATCAATTTGAGTGGTGTGGGAATGTTTGGGATTGGTTTTAAGGAATTTGGGTGATTTTGGAGAATTTTGAAAATTTTGGGTAATTTCAAGGGTTTTGGGTAGGCTAGGCGGGTGTAGGGTCCCCGGGGTCAAAAATTAAAAATTTGGCAAATTGAAGATTGGGTAAATGTAAGTGAAATGAAATCATTTTGGTTGAGCCATGAAGCCATGTTAAGTCTATATGAGCCATGAGAGGACTCATTTGAGGCATTCACTATGTTGTTCCTAACCCTCTTAGCCAAGGGCTTAGGGGTTAAGGACCATCCATGTGAATCACCTTCATGAGTCAGGAGGTCAAGTTAGGTATGGGTGTGGTTTTAGGAGGTGTGTGAAAGTGTAGTGTATAAGTGTAGTGTGTGTGTAAGTCGACCCCTTCACCAGACCAGGCCACCTAGGGCAGTCCTAAGGCCAAAGAGTCCTATAGGAACTCATCCTTTAAACTTCCACATTTGATCTCAACCCTCTAGATGATTAGGGGTCTACAATCAAGTTAGTGGAGTTTGCAGGGAGTTAAGAAGTGGTTTGAATTTCTAAGTGGTGGGTCCCAATTCTAATCCTCTAGGATAGTCAAAGGAAAAGCCTAAGGCTAGATCCTAAGTACTAAAAAGAAGAAGAGAAGACCTCATAAAAAATGAGGTCAACAAATACAACACGTCAAACACTACACATCAAACCCTCCATATCAAACACTAAATATCAAATATTACACAACGAATACGACATACTGAACACTATACACTAGCAACTTGTCATCAAACATCACACACCAGATACTACACATCAGATATTACACTTTTAAGTGTTCAAATACCAGATGCAGATACTACACTTCTAAAAATTCAGGTACATCATATTAATTCAATCCTCGATTAAGTGGTAGGGATTACAGCTGCCCAACTCTAGGATGGTTTGTTGGTGACTTGACTTGAGATTAATATAAAGACTTCAATATTTTGGGTTGCCTGTGGGATCATGATAAACAAAGATGTCTAGACTGAGCCTAACCCCAAATTGAATTCTTTTTTTCCCACTTTGATGATCATATACTTATCACTAAACTCATTTTTTAATATGAAAACACTTGTAATTACAGTTGCTTTTTAGTCATTAGTAGAATTAGCTAAGTACACAGCTTGTTTCTTTATTTACCACACAGTTCTTTCATTTTTCTTACTATATATTGTTGCACAGTTCTTTTCATCCATTATTGTACATACCTACTTATATTCATGTTTCTAGTTATTACTTTTATGGCATGTTTATACATAACCCTAGGATTGGTCGTTTGAGGCATGGTTTCCCTTTTCTCTCTTCTATCTCTCCTCTTCGCTGGACAAGACAATGATGTGGTCGAGTGAAGATTCATCTTCACGTAGCGAACGAGACAATAACAGTCAGAAGAAATAAGAACTTCAACTGAACTTTTAGAGACATAAATAACACACAACATAGAACGTTGAGGTCGTTCATTTGTTACGACGTAAATCCTCACACCATCTTTTAGGACTAAGTACTATTGTACATTGTACGATTCAAGTCCTAAATCATTTAGGATTCCGAGGTAGTCATTTGACACGACATAAATTCTCCTATTTTCTCGGGATATTTGCATATTTCATGCAAATATAAGTCCTGAATATCTAAATAATTTGCAAAACTAAAACATTAAATATAATTTTTCTTTAAAAGGCGTAAAGCTAAATTATAGGTTAGTTGAGATGTCACTGAAGCTTCTTCGGTATCTTTGACATCTACTACTCTTCACTCCTTTGTGTTCCTAAAGTAATTGTCCACAATGAGCCTTTCCCTTTTAACTTTCTTATAAGCAATTGTTAAAACCTAAGCGTTGATATTCTTGAAAATGAAACCCATGATCTTAATCGAGAGTTTTCTTAGGTGACTTCAGTTATCTAAGATGTAATTAACTATAGGGGCTTGCCTCTATAGGGAATTAAGAACCCAGATTAATCTAAACCTTATCTAATCTGTGTATTAGATAGGGGAATTTGTTGGCTATAAAATTTACATACCAAAAAAGAGTCATAAACTTTTAATTTCAGATAGTTAAGTCTACTAACAAGTGGTATGCTCATCTTTTGAGATGATATATCACTTGTGGTATTGTGCTCAGCTATTTAAGATATTTGATATATGAGATCTATTTGGTCTCGTTATTTTGAAAATATAAAAAATATACCATCATTTTCAAAATCAAAACTACATTAGATATTACATTAAATTTAAATTTTAAAATTTTATTTTCAAAGTTAAAAATGGCCGACAATTTATGGCGACTCCGTTGGGGACTAGTTCCTCTCTTCATTTTAGATCATGAGGATTTATCTTCATACATCGGTAGTGTGCCCATATCCCTAGTGGGCCAGACTATCATTCTTCCATTAATGTGCTTCGCTCATTTCTTCCTTGAAAAAATATTGTTAACTTCGTTTTTATTCTGGAGCCACTGTTTAATCATCCTTAAATAGAGAGGTTCTGGAATCTTTAAATCCTAAAAGATGGTGGACCCCTAATTGATGTGGTAGGTTAGGTGCGATTTATCGAAGTGAGTCCATTGCGAAGTCGATGTACCCCAAATCTCAGACCGGGTCCTACGCTAAATTTTACTCTCACAGCCTTCCATTTAAACCCGAAACAAAATAAAATTCGTTAAAATTTTAAAACAAAAAAAAAAACATTTTAAAAAATTACAAATATATAATAATAAAACAAAGCATCAAAATTTGAAAGAAAAATTCACATGAATAAATTTCAAAAGATGTCCAGTTCATAAGACAAGTGCTTAAAACAATCACTTATGTTGAAATTATAAGGTACATGACGTCACTAATTTTTTGAAAACTCTTCAAATAACAAAGATGATGTCAGCGCCAAAGTTAGTCTTCTTGTTTACTAGTAGACTACCTTGTAACAAAGCTGCCCTCTAAGAGGGATCAAATATCAAGTTTGGAACCGACCTCAATGATGTAAAAATCATTCTCGACAAAGCACCCAATGTCTTCTTCAAAGCAACTACTCCTGTAATAGAAGGGTCTGTAGTGGAATTTAACTTGAACTGCAAGAAATATTTTCCTTCACTCAGGAAGCCTAAGGTCAAGGAGACTCTTACCAAGCTCGATGCTTTCACCACCAAAATCACAATTACACCAGAGTTCGACACAAAGAAGGATGATCGTCTAAAAGCTGCGACTGTCTTTAAGATAATTAAAGGAAAGTCTAGGCTATGTTAAAGAGACTTTGAGTCGATATTGTTTGATTTTCTGAAGAATAAAGAAACGATAAATGTGATGAAGAGTAAGATATGCCAGATTATATGGAGGAAGAATACGCAGAAATTATGTCATCATGACGATGGTTATATCATCCTTGTGTGATGCTCCCTCGCCTACTGGGGAGAATGCCTAGGATGTGTTTCAAATGGCCAATCAACAATGTGAAGAACATATCAACTGCCTCGAAAAGAAAATTGAAGAAATGATGACCATTGTAACTACTATTCAAGGGCAATCACAGTTACCGCTGATAGAAGCTCCAGAGATGAGCCAACCAAAAATTGTTCACATTACATATGAAAGAAAAGAGCCTGCCTCTGATGAACAATTGAATAAGAATTCAGTTCAGGGTTGGATACCAGAAAAGAACATTAAAAAACTTGATAGAAGTGCAGGTGAGAGAAACATTGGCTCAATCTAAAGGAGGAGCATCGATTCTGAAGGGTAGACCATACCCTGAAGAGTTTGATGTTGTTTAATATCCCAAGGGTTTTGTACCACCTTAGTTCAAGATTTTTAATGGAATCAAAAATCCTCGGCAGCACGTGGCACATTTTTGAGCCATTTGTTGAATGCGTGAGGCAGTGGTGCACTACAATGTCGACAATTTTTTTGCAGTCTTTCGGGAGTCACCTTTGACTGGTACACAGATCTACCAAATGGTTCAGTAAAGTCATTCGTGGAGATGGAAAATATTTTTTTCAATTGCATTGCAGGAGTTCAACACCATGTCACCTTTGGTGATCTTATGATAGAGAAGAAGAAATTGGGTGAGATTTTGGTGGAATACATATTGCGCTGGAGAAATCTCAGCATGTGATGTGAACCACAGCTCTAAGAACAACATGCAATTGAGATTTTGTTGAAAAACATCCACGGTCCAGTAGCTTTTATGTATATAGGATCCACAATTAAATCATTTGAGAAATTACTCAATAAAGCCAAAATTTTGCAAGAGGAGGCCAAGCAGTTAGGATTTCTAGAAAGGATCAAAAAGCCAAAGGCAGTGGATACATTTAAGAAGAAGCCTGTAATTGTAATAATAATGGACAAAGGCAAGCATCTGATGCAGATTCAGGCCAAGCAACCTCAAAAAATCTACCAACATCCACAGCAGTACGAACAGTAATCACTTGAACAAAGATCCTATCAAACAGAGGGAAGACAGGGTCTGTCTATGGATAAGCCGCTTGGTAAAGTGTGTTCTTTCAAAAATGAAGCGATGTCAAAAATATTTCAGAAATTAATCAAAGATCCTAATTCTAATTACCAGATCCAAAGAAGCCAAACAAAGTTCATAAGAACGATCACCCTAGATATTGCCCACATCTCAGGTTGCTTGAGCACACCATAAAAGGTTGTATCAGCTTTAAAGAATGGCTCGAAAAAATCTTCAATAATGGAAATATAGCGATCTCGAAAGAATATTTAAGAGAACCTAAAAAATGTTTCATTAATATGATTTCAGTCGATTCAATGGTTCCAATGGAACCCTACGCACTGGAGGAAAGATGGAGTACAACTTGGGCCAAGTCATTAAAGAAGACTATTAACAAGGTCGGAACAGTTTCAATGCAAGCTGCAATGCAGAGTTTAGGGACTGCTACCCTTTCCGCCACTATAAATAGCAGTAATCCGACATCAGATATCAATAAGAAGATATTGAACAATGTATCAGGTTTGCACGCCAGGGACTGCACTTCTGACAAATTGGTTGATGTTATTAACGGGATACTTAGTATTAAAGCATGGACATTGGATGAGAAGTGACGTAAACCTACGGCTGCCAGACCAGCACTAAAGGAAAAGTCTGAGGGTTATCTCCCTAAAGAGGAATATGAGTCAGATGCTTTGGCTGTCAACTGTGCAACAGCACTACTGCTTGACGAAAAGAACAATGTTCATAAAAAATCTTCGACTGAACTTAAGATAGTCAAAGTGGAATGGATCAAGGTTTCCTTGGGCAAACTTAGAGTTGACATTTCACAGCTATTTGTACAATAAGGGAGAAGTATGGATGATGAATATTGTGATATCTCAGGTTATATGAAAGAAGAATTTGTAGAAATCAACGTTGTTGAGGCCATCTCCTCATCATCCTCCTACTGCGCTCTATTACCCATTGAAGAGAACGCTGTGAATGAATTACAAGAAGTCGTTCTACAACAAGATCAATAAATTAACCGAATAGAGATGAAGATAGAGGAATTGGCTGGTGCTATGAATTTAATTCAAGGGCAGTTACAATCACTACAAATAGCATCTCCAGAGATGAACCAATCAGAAAAGGTTTACTTCACGAACAAAAAATAGAGAATTTTCTTCTGGTAGGTCTACAACTTCTACACCTGATGGGTTTGTTGTTACTGGACGTGTCGTCCCTTTGTCATCAGGAGTGAAAAGAATTTTGTATGAGGCAAAGTCAGCTGAGGCCTTTGCCTAGATGACGATTGTGTTTGAGGTCAGATCAAGCTCCAAGTTTGCACTACTCACTAAAGCACAAAGAAGGAAGCAAGATCAGTAGATTCTTAAAGAAAAGAAGGCAGAGAATCCGAAGACAGTTCTTGCTGAAGGAGTTCCTCTTTCAGAAGAAATAGTTACCAAGTATAATAAGAAACTCCCAAGTATGATCGATTGATTTAACAAAAGATATCCTTTTAAAGATGAAGCTTTGGGAGATATGTTCCAAATTATGATTAAGAAGTCTGAGTTCAAGCTCCCCAAATTGAAGAAACTAGATGAAGTCAACAAGAAAGGGCATCCAAAATATTGTCTGTACCATAGGCTTATCAGAGATACCATAGAAGATTGCTTCAGCTTTAAGAATTGGCTTGAGTATAATATGAAGAATGGGAAAATAACGATCTCGAAAAAGTATTTGAAAGAACCTGAAATATGTTCAATCAAAATGATTTCGTCTAGTTCGATTGTTCCAATTGACTTCAATGAATGAAATACCATATGGGTAAAACCTTTAAAGAAAATTTGAGCAAGATTCAAACTCCTTCAGCGTAGTTTTATAGTACAAAATTGAAACCTCTTCCCTATTGAGGGATGATGAGTTTCATCTTTGAATTGTTACTACTTGTAAGAAGGGATATTAACAAGATTATTGTTACTTCATCCCAACCCTCCCAGCACAACGAAAATAAAAGGAGCTTGTCTTTGTTCAAAGTTCAGCAGTAATTTGAAATGAAAGATGTTTTATTGTTCAGATTCTACAAAACATTTTTACATTGACGTTCAAAGTACAATCAAGAAAGAAGTGCTTCATGAAAATAATTCTGGTGTTTTAATAATTATGACTAAAGGGAAGAATGAAATTAATACTTTATTAATTGGATCCTTCACTTTAAGGATTTCAGACATCGTCCTAAGCATATTTCAAAATAAAATAGTGTGCTTAAAATATGAGTAATTGACCGAGGATATCACGGGTCTTTTAATATCCCGCCAAATGATTCTGTCTTAACTTTTGAATGGACTATAATATCTCAGAATTCATAATAAGGAGCATTCAGAATTATTAATTATGGGAGTCCAGGCATTCAAAATCCTCAATCAAAGATATGCTCTACCAGATATAGTAATTATAAAAAAGGGATAGAAAAAAAGGAAAAAAAAAGGAAACATGAAAAAGTCAAATTATATAAGCTAGTAAATTATGTGAAAAGAAGTTTCCCTGAGAAAAAGCTTGAGGTGAGCATATAATCAAAATTGATATCTGAATTCTCCCATAATTAATAAAATTTGAAGAACCATCTTAATAAAATTCTTCTGATATTATATTCAGGAAAAGAGTTAAGTGATCATGATCTCTTTGGTTGGCTATTAATTGGCCCCGAAATATCTTTTGGAAAATGAAAAATATTTTAATCACATGATCAAAATTTTGAAATCTACTTAGGTACAGAAATAAAGAATTAAAGAAATGATTTTTTTATCAATTATTAATGGAATTTGAACCTGAAGTTATATCTTTCAGTGCCTCGAACATTTTACTCCAACTTCAATACAAGAACGCCAAAATATCCTATCAAAACAACATGGATTATTTGTGCAAAAATTAGTAACAAAGAAATTACATCTACTACATGGAATTATAAATTTAATCTTCTGAATCAAGTGGAAGCACAAAAAATCATCAAAGGAGTACATTCAAGGTTGTGTGCCGCTCAACAATCGGGTACATAAATGAAAATGAAATTTAAAGGTTGGAATATTGTTGGTTAATGATACTGACAGATTGCATGAATATTGCTAAGAGTTGTCACCAATGTCAAATACAAAGAGTAATTTTACATCAACCTCTAAATTTGCTACACTCTACAATTGTGTCATCGCCATTCTAGAATTTGGGTATAGATAGTGTGGGTCTTATAGACCCTCCGTCGTTGAAAAGACACTAATTCATTCATGCCATACCGATAGTTTTTTTGAAGTTCAGTGTACCGTGAAGAAATCATTTCAGGCAGCAGGTCTACATTCAGAAGCACTAAGTTCAATAATTTCATCAGAAGAAGCAGTATTGATTGGTGATACTCCACGATTTACTACCCATGAGCAAATAGATGACCTAGGATTTTAATAAGACTCTCGTCAAAATTTAAAGAAAACTTTGAATGAAAAAAGAAGAAATTAGCATGAGCAATTATTGGAAGCCTCATGGGCCAATAGAACGACGTTTGGATTTCTAACTCAGTCTACACCTTATTCCCTTGTGAGTGGGTCTGAAACCTTCCTTACACTGAAAATGCAACTCCCTCCCTTCAGAGTGGCAGTAGCAAACAAAATCACAGCTGAAGAAAACACCAAATTCCAACTTGAAGAGTTATAAAATCTCAAAGGAAAATGAATGACGGCACAACAGAGTTTGGAGCTTTAAAAGGCCAACATGATACAAGCTCTGATAAATTGTTTCTCCAAAAAAATTTTAAAATCAGTGTTTTGGTTCTTGTTCTCATGCGTCTTAATAGGATTGGGTCATACCAGCTCTTGAAATATCAATGCAAAAGACTGATGTTGCTAATAAACAAACATTACTTGAAGAAGTATTGTGCATCGTGATGTTTTAAAGAATGAATTTTAGAAATAAAATATTGTTTGTAGAAACACTGATGTTGCGCTTGTCTAAGACTAGGTCCAAATGCTAAAAAATAAAAAAAAAAATAAAAACTCACAAAACTTAAATCAAAATAAATAATAAACAAACATACATCAAACCAAAACAAAGATAAATTCAACATCAAATTAAATAAAATCATAATACTTTGCAAAATTCAAAATCTTCACACTCACATTCTCACTTAACATCACACTGTATAAATTTTCACCGCAAAATCTTCACAGAACTCTGCAATTACCATAATTTCACAATTTCATATATCCCTCAAATTTCACAATTCACACAATATTCAATGTTACATCTATACACAATTCTCATACAATTACACACAAATCGCTACATTTCTACAATTTACACAAAAGATCACATTCCTACATAATTTCACACAATACATCACAGTTCTGAAACAAATTCCTATACACATGATATTTTAAGGTCATTGCGGGGATTTTGATTAATTCCACAAATTTCTCACATCCCATCCACTTTTTCCGCACTGATGATATTTTAGGGTCGGTACAGGGATTCAGATTCCTTCTATACATACACTTTTTTTGGGATAGGCTTAGTTCTACTCCTTTCATACATGCACATTCTTTGGGATAGGCTTAGTCCTACTCCTTTCTCAACACACATACACATTCTTTGGGATAGGCTCGTGCCTACTCCTTTCTCACATTCTTTGGTATAGGCTTGTGCCTACTCCTTTCTCAGCATACATACACATTCTTTGGGACAGGATTATGCCTACTCCTTTCTCAGCATACACACATATTCTTTAGGATAGGTTCAATCCTAATCCTTCCTCAGCATGCAGCGAATATTTGAGATAGGTTCAATTCTAATCCTTAGTCAGCACTCATCATATATTTGGGATAGGTTTAATCATATTCCTTTCTTAGCACATATTTGGGATAGGTTCAATCATAATCCTTCCTCAGCACTCAACATACATTTGGGATAGGTTCAATCTTAGACCTTTCTCAGCACTCAACACACATCTGGGATAGATTTAATCCTAATCCTTCCTCAACATATTCTTTGGAATCAAAGTCACATTTTCGAGTCCTTTCCGGAGTCATGTTTCCATATTCTTTTCTCATAACATACCTTAAAATCGACATTTTAAATTTAAAATTTCGAATTCACAACAATAACAATTGAAGACACACCTGCTAATCCCCAACGAGAACTTAACTTCACTTGAACTCTAATTCGATCTATGATTTATTTGAAGTATGACTGCTTAGATATTCTTTTATGATTATGTTGATCGTTCCAGTCAACACGAATAGGCGCGACGTGCTTGTACTACACCTCACACCTATTGGGGGTCCATTCGTTTACCTTAATTTTGAGGTCTTTCTTTCCCCTCTCCTTAGAGCCTAGGATCTAGCCTTAGGACTTTCTACTTTTGACTCTCCTAGATGATTATACTGGGACCCACATTTTTCTAGAAATTTAAGACATTTCTTCACTCGTTGAAGTTTCATATGGATGATTCTAAATCCTCAACACCCATGAGTCGATTAATTGAAGCACATGTTGAGTTCATATATGAATTTGAAAGCCATAGGTGGACCCCAAGACGTACAACATTTGACTTTTTTGCTGAGAGCAACATGCTTGATTATGATTGTCGTTTAGGTGAGGACCGATCATTAATTTGCTCGTTATACTACCCAGATCAAACCAAAATAAATTCATCTTGTCTGGTGTCACAAATTGAGTTTAAAGTGGCTCAACTGTCGATGAACTTGTCCGTATGACTCCAGATAATAAAACGGGCCACACCAGTGCGTCTGGAACATCGATTTTAGTCAGAAAGGATGTATAATTTGCTAAGGCTTCGAATCGGGTGAAATTGTGCATAATTTGATGAATTTAAATAAAAGAATAAATTAAAAAAAATTCTAAAATAAAAAAAAAACCCACGCACGCCTCGTCCCACTCGGGCCTCACCTCTTCCTCACGGCGGGAACTCACGCGAAACCCTAACCTTCGGCTGTTGAAGCTTCCTCCACCTTTACCTCTCTCAACCGGCTCGACCGGTTCCCTTCCCCTTTCTTATGTCCTAATCGAACCCTCACCACCGATAACCCTTTTTGGTAACTGTTTTTCCGGCCCATGTGCATTTGATGACCTTCCTTCTTCTTAGATTTGATGGCTTCTCCTCTCTTTGGTGGTTTCTCATCACCTGCTCGATCTTCACCACTGGTAAGTCCCTGCTCCTCTCTCCGGCTATAAATAGCCTTGCGAGGAAAGCTTTAGGGCGATTTTTTTTTTTGGCTGAGAGGTGGCTGTAGAGGTGTTATCCTGTGGTTTTCTTGATCTTCTTCTTGATCATCTAAGGTCCCAATTAAATAAGTACTTGGAGGTAACAAATCTTCCCCCTTTTCTACTAATTTAGTTACACAGAGTTTCTTCATTCTTTGATTGCAAATGGTTAATTAAGGCTTTCTCTCTCTGAGGATATGATGTATTGTCTATGAACCTACACTGTTTTTTTTTATTCCTTGAAGTTTAGTTTTATAAATTCTGGAATTAAGGGAGAAGATAGGGATTTAAAAAGTTTATTGCAGTAGTAATTTGAATTTGCTTTTTTTTTTAAATTGATTCATAGTTTGATACGGGAAATATGTGAGGAATGTATTTTAGAATATTTGGGGCATATCATATTTGAAAAGATAAGGTTATTAGTTTGGCTATATGTGTTGAGTTTACTTTCTTGATTTCATGGAATATCTTTGATCCCATTTTATTGTTGAAAACATTATTATTGCAATATAATGCAATTAGACAAGACTTTTTGGTTTAATTGATGGATTGGTCCTCTATGTTAGAACTTGAAAGCTTCTTTTCAATAGAGAGATTATAGACTTAATAGTCCGAAAATTATAAATTTGTTTTGTTTGCTTTAATAATTTTTATTTTTATGATTATATGGGATTTGATTTAAAGCGGTAGAAAGATGGTCTTGAGATGAATTATCACAAAGTCCATTCCTTTCTAAATATTTTATCTTATGGCTTCTCCTTCTCAATAATTTTAAATTCTTGATTTAGTGAGAAATTATGGCAGCCTTTATATCATTTTCTGTATGTAATTTGAGGTTTCATTATTTGCTTTATCCTGCTTCAAGACTTATTTCTTTATGAAGCATTAGGGGTTCTGAATCAAGTCTCAAATTTTTAAACCAATGCTTGATATTACCATAAGATTTTGGTTATTGTCGTTTACATTATGTTATTGAAACATTACAGTGAACTTATTTAAAATTTGGTTGAAATATTTCAGTCTTCTTGGTAATGTATGAGTAAGTTATTACAAATTATGGTTATTCTGCACTTTAGCTATTACAGTAATGGAGAAGGTCAGATGCATATATTATTGTTTTTATCATCTTTTATTTTTCTCCCTTGGCTTAATACACGCATATTTATAGATTTATGATGGCATGTATGTAAGAAAAAATTGAAAGTATAGATGTGAGGCATGTTTATTTATAAGAATTGAGTGATACATATGTATATCTATCATTATTAATTTACTTTAATTCTTGCGGCAATTTATCGTGGTGTGTACATACATACCACTCAATTTATTTGTATTCACATATATAACATCTGAATCTTCAATGTGTTTTGTAGCATATGGCATGTCATACGACAACCTGACTAGTTTTGTTAAAATTGCCATGGTTGGCAAATATGTTGGACTATTTGATTCTTATATATCTATAATTAAGGCCCTTTTACATGCCTGTGTTGCTTGCGCTTTGAGGCCGTCAGTTGAATGGATTGCTGCTTCAGATCTTGAAGATGAAAGTGTAAGATTTACTACACAGGCACACGCCATTGCATGGAACACCATTGAAGATTGTTCTGGCATTTTGGTTCCTGGTGGATTTGGCGGTCGTGGAGTTTCTGAAATGACATTGGCTGCTAAATTTGTTAGGGAGGACTCGTTCCTCTTGTTTTTCAGTTTCCCTTGAATGATAAACTTTGAGTTCAACTTTATGAATTTTTTTTTTACCGTTCCTGAATCAAGATTATTTAACTTCAACCCATTGATCTGCCACTAATCATTCTTATCGAATGATAAAAACATGATTTAGATTATTCCCTTTGATATTTGCTCTAACTGATAAGGGTAAAGGATTTTCCATGTGTTTTGCTCGTTCCAGGTTTCCTGTTTCACGATACCTTCCTTAACTTAAAGGGCTTCGTTTTTTCTTCTCAGCTTTAATATAATTACATATTTAGCACCTAAACTCAGTCTTTACATTCAAACCACCCAATTCATATGTGTTTACAACTAAAAATTAAAAATTGGTTATTTTAATTATTGTGGGGGAAATCCTATATGCTTTAGTTTTACAGAAATGTGTTGATTCAGATATTTCCATGGTTTCATCAATACCCCATATATCATATGACCCCAATGAGTTTGGTCACCGGCCATCATTGAAAGAGAAGTTCCAGTCTCTGTATTCTCTTGAGGCCATTGAAATGGTATCATCATTTTTTTCTTCTATACTCTTGAAATTTTCTTCTGAAGTTATTTGAAAATTTGGAAGTTGACATTAAGGTGTCTTGCATGAGGTTGAATCCTAAAAACTTAAAAATCTTATTAACTTTAATTAGCTGAAAAGATATCTTGGGAATATGTTATAGATGCCTTTTTCACCCTTTGAGTTGCGGGCAATTCAACCCCTACCCTTAAGAATTTTGTGAAATGACAACAGATGCTACACTTGCACGACAACAGATGCAACACTTGTAAGACCACAAATGCTACACTTGCACGACAAAAGATGCTACACTTGTAAGACCACAAATGCTACACTTGCACGACAAAAGATGCTACACTTGCACGGTAACATATACTACACTTGTGAAGCAATAGACACTACACTTGTAAAACGACACCAGATACTACAATTGTAAGAGTCCAAATACCACACATCAAACATCACATACCAAAAACATCGCACTTCAAACACTACACATCAATCGCACATTACACATCAAACACTATACAACAAATACCACATACCAAATACTACACACCAAACACTACACATTAAAACATTACACTTCAAATATCATACACTAAACCGTACACACCATACGCTACACAACACATATTACACATCAAATACAACACGTCAAACACAACACATCAAACACTCCATCTCAAACACTATATATCAAATACTATACAACGAACACCACATACTGAACACCATACACCGTGCACTATACACTAGCTACTACACATCAAACATCATACACACCAGATACTACACATCAGATATTACACTTTTAAGAGTTCGAATACTATATGCAGAGACTATACTTCTAAAAGTTCAAATACTTCATATTAATTCAATCCTTGATTAAGTGGTAGAGATTAGAATTGCCCAACTCTAGGATGACTTGCTGGTGACCTTAGTTGAGATTGATATAATGACTTTAATATTTTGGGTTGCCTGTGGGATCTTGATAAAAAAAAAGTTTACACTGAGCCTGTCCTCAAATTGAAATCTTATTTTCCCACTTTGATGTCATATGCTTATCGTTAATCTCATTTATTAATACGAAAACACTTGTAACTACAATTGTTTTTGAGGCATCAGCAGAATTAGCTAGAACACAACTTTTTTCTTTACTTTACCACACAATTCTTTCATTTTTCTTACTATATATTGTTGCAAAGTTCATTTCTTTTCATTACTGTACATACCTAATTGTATTCATGTTTCTAGTTATTACTTTTCTGGCATGTTTATACATAACCCTAGGATAGGCCGTTCGAGGCATGGTTTCTCTTTTCTCTCTCCTATCTCTCTTCTTCTTTGGACGAGACGACTATGTGGTAGAGTGAAGATTCATCTTCGTGCAGCAAACAAGGCGATAACGTACGGAAGAAATAAGAGCATTAACTGAACTTTTGTAGACATAATAACGCACACCCATATGACGTCGAGGTTGTTCCTTTGTTACGATGTAAATCTTCACACCATTTTTTAGGACTTAGTACGATTGTATATCGTACGATTCAAGTCCTAAATCATTTAAGATTCCGAGGTAGTCGTTTGGCACGACATAAATCATCCAATTTTCTCGGGCTATTTGTATATGACACAAATAATAGTCCTGAATATCTAAATAATTTATAGGATTGAAACATAAATATAATTTCTCTTTCAAAGACGTAAAACTAAATTATAGGTTAGTTGAGATGTCACTGAAGCTTCTTCATTATCTTTGATATCTCCTACTCTTCACTCCTTTGGGTTCCTAAAGTAACTGTTCCACATTGAGCCTTTCACTTTTAAATTTCTTATAAACAACCATGAAAACCTAAACATTGATATTCTTGAAGACGAAAATTATGATATTAATCGATAGTTTTCTTATGTGACTTCAGTTGTCTAAGATGTAATTAACTATATGGGCTTAGCTTTATAGCGAATTAAGAAATTCGATTAATCTAAACATTATCTAATTTGTCTATTAGATAAGAGAATTTGTCTGCTATAAAATTCACAGACCAAAATAGAGTCATAAACTTTTATGCTTAGATAATTAAGTCTAATAACAAGAGGTATGCTCATCTTCCGAGATGACATACCACCTATGGTATCGTGCTCAGTTCTTTAAGCTTTTTCAAAATATAAACAATATACCATCATTTTCAAAATAAAAAATACATTACAAATTACATTAAATTTAAATTTTGAAACTTTATTTTTAACGACAAAAATGGCCGACACCAGTTTGACCAAATTTGACTAATTTGGTAAATTAGATGTCCGTATTAACCAAATGGTTATTCTGGTAACAATTTGATCATTTTAACCAAAATTTGACCAGTTAGGTTAATGATTGACCTGGTGACCAATGTGGTGGTCATTGGGTCCAAAATTGACCATTTTAACCAAGTTTGACTACTTTGATCGAAGTTGACAAGTTTGACCAAATTTGTCCAATTTAGTATTTAGGATGAGCTAATGGTCCCTTTTGACCAATTTGGTGTCTGGATTGACCAAATGGTTTAATTTGACCAAGTTTGACCAAAGTTGACCATTTTAACCACGGTTGAAGAATTTGATCAAAGTTGACAAGTTTGACCAAATTTGACCAATTGGGTCTATTGGATATCTTTATTGACCAAATGATTATTGTGGTAACTATTAGGTCATTTTGATCAAGTTTGACTAAAGTGAGCAGAGTTGACCAGTTTAACCATATTTGACCAACTTAGGGTTTAGGTTCACAAAATGGTCCATTTTGACCAATTTGGTGTTTGGGTTGACCAAATGATGCAATTTGACCAAGTTTGACTAATGTTAACTGTTTTGACTAGGGTTGACCAATTTGACCAAAGTTGACCAGCTTGACCAAATTTGACTAAAGTTGAATGACTGGATTTCTATATTGATCAAATAGTTATTATGGTAACTATTAGGTCATTTTAACCAAAGTTTGATCATTTAGGTCAAGAGTTGACCTGGTAGTCAATGTGGTGGTCATTAGGTCTGAAATTGACCAGTTTGACCAAATTTGACTAATTTGACCAAAGTTGAACAGTTTGACCAAATTTGACAAATTTAGTTTTTAGGTTAACCAAATGGTCCATTTTGACTAGTTTGGTATCTAGTTTAACCAAAAAGTTCAATTCGATAAACTTTGACCAAGGTTAATCATTTTGACCATGATTGACCAATTTGACAAATGTTGACCAGTTTGACTAAATTTCACCAATTTGGTCAATTGGATGTCTGTATTCACTAAATGGTTAATGTGGTAACTATTTAGTTTTTTTAACTTAAGTTTGACTAGTTTGGTCAAGGGTTGACCTGGTCGTAAATGTGGTGGTCATTGAGTACAAAATTGACCATTTTGACCAAGTTTGACTAATTTAATCAAACTTAGCCAATTTGACCAAATTTAATCAATTTAGTGTTTAAAATGATCGAATGGTCCAATTTGACCAATTTGGTGTCTGCGTTGACCAAACGTTTAATTTGATAAGTTTGACCGAAGTTGACCATTTTGATAAGGCTTGACCAATTTGACCAAAGTTGATGAGTTTGACCAAATTTGATTAATTGGGTCAATTGGATGTCTTTATTAACCAAATGGTTACTGTGCTAACTATTAGGTCATTTTAACCAAAGTTTGACCTGTCAGGTGAAGGGTTGACTTGGTGGTCAATGTTGTGGGTCATTTGGTCCAAAATTGACCATTTTGACCAAGTTTGACTAATTTGACCAAAGTTAACCAGTTCGATCAAATTTGATCAATTTTGTTTTTAAGTTAACCAAATCTTCAATTTTGAGCAATTTGATGTCTGGGTTGACCAAATGGCTTAATTTGACTAAAGTTTAACCAATGTTAACTATTTTGATGAGGGTTGATCAGTTGACCAAAGTTGACCACTTTGACCAAATTTGACCAATAGGGTCAATTGAAGGTCTATATTGACCAAATGGTTATTGTGGTAACAATTAGGTCATTTTAACCAAATTTTGACCAGTTAGTTCAAGGGTTAATCTAGTGGTCAACATGGTGGTTATTGGGTCAAAAATTGACCATTTTGACTAAGTTAGACTAATTTGACCAAAGTTGACCAGTTTAACCAAATCCAACAAATTTAGTGTTTAGATTAACTAAATAGTCCATTTTGACCAATTTGGTGTATGGGTTGGCCAAATGGTTCAAATTGACTAAGTTTGACTAAAGTTAACCAATTTGACCAGGGTTGACCAATTTGACCAAAGTTGACCATTTTGACCAAATTTAACCAGTTGGGTCAATTGGATGTCTTTTTTACCAAATGGTTATTGTGGTAACTATTAGGTCATTTTAACTAAATTTGACCAGTTGGGTCAAGAGTTGACCTGGGGGTCAATGTGATGGTCATTGGGTAAAAAATTGACCAAGTTTGACTAATTTGACCAAAGTTGACCGGTCTGACCAAATTTGACTAATATAGTGTTTAGGTTGACCAAATGGTCCATTTTGACCAATTTGGTGTTTCGGTGGACTAAATTGTTCAATTTGACCAAGTTTGACCAAAGTTAACATTTTTGATTAGGGTCGACCAATTTGACCAAAGTTGACCAGTTTGAAAAATTTTGACCAATTGAGTGCACATTGAATTTTTGTATTGAACAAATGATTATTATTTTCATTTTAACCAAAGTTTGACGAGTTAGGTCAAGGGTTGACCTAGTGGTCCATGTGATCGTCATTGGGTCCAAAATTGACCTTTTTGTCCAAGCTTGATTAATTTGAATAAAGTTGACCAATCTGATCAAATTTGACTAATTTAGTGTTTAGATTGACTAAATGGTCCATTTTGACCAATTTCGTGTCTAGGTTAACCGGATGGTTCAATTTGGCCAAGTTTGGCCCAAGTTAACCGTTTTGACTAGGAGTTGACCAATTTAACCAAAGTTTACCAGTTTGACTAAATTGGACCAATTGAGTCAATTGAATGTTTGTATTAACCAAATGATAATTGTGGTAACTATTATGTCATTTTAACCAAAGTTTGACCAGTTAAGTCAAGGGTTAACCTGGTGGTCATAGTGGTGGTGATTGGGTCCAAAATTGACCATTTTGACAAAGTTTGTCTAATTTAACCAAAATTGACCAATTTGACCAAATTTGACCAATTTAGTGTTTAAATTTTTTACCAATTTCGTGTCTGGGTTGGCCAAATGGTTGAATTTGACAAAGTTTGATTAAAGTTAACCATTTTGACCAGGGTTGACCAAATTGACCTAAGTTGACCATTTTGACCAAATGGTTATTGTGGTAACTATTAGGCCATTTTAACCAATGTTTGACCAGTTGGTTCAAGAGTTGACCTGGTGGTCAATGTAGTGGTCATTTGGTAAAAAATTGACAATTTTGATCAAGTTTGACTAATTTGGCCAAAGTTGATCGGTTTGACCAAATTTGACCAATTTAGTGTTTAGCTTGATCAAATGACTCATTTTGACCAATTTGGTGTCTGGGTTCACCAAATAGTTTAACTTGACTAAATTTTATCAAAGTTGACAATTTTGATCAAGGTTAACCAATTTGACCAGATGTTGTGAGTTTGACCGAAGTTGTTGAATTTGGTCATTTAGATGTATATATTGACCAAATGATTATTGTGGTAGCTTATTAGGTCAATTTAACCAAAGTTTGACCAATTAAGTCTAAGGTCGACCAGTGGTTATTGCGGTGGTCATTGGGTCAAAAAATGATTATTTTGACCAAGTTTGACTAATTTGACTGAAATTGACCAGTTTTGACCAAAATTGATCAATTTAGTGTTTAGGTTAAATCGTCCATTATGACCAATTTCGTGTCTTGGTTGATCAAATGGTTCAATTTGACCAAGTTTGACCAAGGTTAACCATTTTGACCAGGGTTGACTAATTTTGCCAAAGTTGATCAGTTTGACCAAATTTGACCAATTGGGTCAGTTGAATGTCTGTATTGGCGAATGGTTATTGTGGTAGCTATTGAGGTCATTTTTAGCAGTTGGACCGATTAGGTCGAGGGTTGACTACAGGGGTCGATGTCTTTGATCGTTGGGTCCAAAATTAACCATTTTGACCAAGTTTGATTAATTTGACCAAAGTTTATCAGTTTGACAAAAATTGACCAATTTAGTGTTAAGGCTGATCAAATTGTCCATTTTGACCAATTTGGTGTCTGGGTTCACCAAATGTCTGTATTCACCAAAATGGTTAAAGTGGTAACTATTTGGTTGTTTTAACCTAAGTTTAACCAGTTAGGTCAAGCGTTGACCTGGTCGTCAATGTGGTGGTCATTGAGTAAAAAATTGACTATTTTAACCAAGTTTGACTAATTTGATCAAAATTGACCATTTTGACCAAATTTGACCAATTTAGTGTTTAGTTTGACCAAATGATCCATTTTGACCAATTTGGTGTCTGGTTTGACTAAACGGTTTAATTTGATAAGTTTGACCGAAAATGACCATTTTGATCAGGCTTAACCAATTTGACCAAAGTTGATGAGTTTGACCAAATTTGACTAATTGGGTCAATTGGATGTCTGTATTGAACAAATGATTATTGTGGTAACTATTAGGTCATTTTAACCAAAGTTTGTCCAGTTAGGTTAACGGTTGACCTGGTCGTAAATGTGGTGGTGATTAGGTACAAAATTGACTTTTTTGACCAAGTTTGACTAATTTGATCAAAGTTGACTTGTTTGATCAAATTTGATCAATTTAGTGTTTGGGTTGACGAAATAGTCTATTTTGACCAATTTGTTTTTTGGGTTGAGGAAATGATTTAATTTGACCAAGTTTGACCATAGTTAACCATTTTAATTAGGGTTGACCAATTTGACAAAGTTGACCAGTTTGATGAAATTTGACTAATTTGGTGAATTGGTTGTCTGTATTGAACAAATAATTATTGTGGGAACTATTAAGTCGTTTTAACCAAAGTTTGACCAGTTAGGTTGACCTTGTGGTCAATGTGGTGGGTCATTTGGTCATAAATTAACCATTTTGACCAAGTTTAACTAATTTAACCAAAGTTGAACAGTTTGATCAAATTCGACCAATTTAGTTTTTAAGTTGACCAAATAGCCCATTTAGACAACTTTGGTTTCTGGATTGAGCAAATGATTAAATTTGACCAACTTTGATCAAAATGAATCATTTTGAACAGGCTTGAACAATTTGACCAAAGTTGACCAGTTTGACAAATCGGGTCAATTGAATGTCTGTATTAGCCAAATGGTTATTGTGGTAACTATTAGGTCATTTTAATTAAAGTTTGACCAGTTAGATCAAGGGTTAGCATTAGATATAAAATTGACCATTTTGACCAAGTTTGACTAATTTGACCAAAGTTGACCATTTGGACAAAATTTGTCCAATTTTGTGTTTAGGTTGACAAAATGGTCCATTTTGACTAATTTGGTGTCTGGGTTCACCAAATGATTCAATTTGACAAAGTTTGGCCAAAGTTAATCATTTTGACCATTGTTGACCAATTTGACAAAAGTTGACTAGTTGACCAATTTTGACTAATTTGGTCAATTGGATATATGTATTCACCAAAATGGTTAACGTGGTAACTGTTTGGTTATTTTAACCTAAGTTTGACCAGTTAGGTGAAGGGTTGATCTGGTCATAAATGTGGTGGTCATTGAGTCCAAAATTGACTATTTTGATCAAGTTTGACTTATTTGACCAAGTTGACCAGTTTGACCAAATTCTACCAATTTAGTGTTTAAGTTGACTAAATAGTCCATTTTGACCAATTTGGTGTCTGGGTTGATCAAATGGTTAACTTTGACCAAGTTTGACCAAAGCTAACCATTTTGACTAGGGTTGATCAATTTGACCAAAGTTGACCAGTTTGACCAAATTTAACCAATTTGGTCAATTAGATGTCTGTATTGATCAAATGCTCCTTGTGGTAACAATTTGGTCGTTTTAACCAAAATTTGACCAGTTAGGTCAAGGGTTGACCGGGTGATCAATGTGGTTGTCATTAGGTCTAAAATATACTATTTGACTAATTTGATTAAAGTTGTTATGTTTGACCAAATTTGACCAATTTATTGTTTAGGTTGACCAACTGATCCATATTGACCAGTTTGGTGTTTAGGTTGACTAAATGGTTCAATTTGACCAAGATTGACCAAAGTTGACCATTTTGACCAGAGTTGACCAATTTAACAAAAGTTAACCAGTTTGATCAAATTTAACAAGTTAGGTTAAATGGATGTTTGTATTGATCAAATGGTTATTATGGTAACTATTGGGTCATTTTAAACAAAGTTATACAAGTAAGTTAGAGTTATGGCCATTATCTGTGATGTTTGTGGTCGTTGGATCAAGAAATTGACCATTTTGATCATGTTTGACTAATTTGACCAATGTTCAACAATTTGACCAAATTTGACAAATTTAGTTTTTAGATTAACCAATTGGTCCATTTTGACCAATTTGGTCTCTGGGTTGACCAAATGGTTCAACTTGACCATGTTTAACCAAAGTTGATCATTTTGACTAGGTTGATCAATTTAACCAAAGTTGACCAGTCTGACCAAATTTGACCATTTTGTCAATTTGATGTCTGTATTGACCAAATAATTATTGTGGTATCTATTAATTAATTTTAACCAGATTTTGACTAGTTAGGTCAAGAGTTGACCTGGTGGTCAATGTGGTGGTCATTGGGTCCAAAATTGACCATTTTTACCAAGTTTGACTAATTTGATCTAGGTTGACCAGTTTGACCAAATTTAACCAATTTAGTATTTAGATTGACCAAATGATCCATTTTAACTAATTTGGTGTATGGGTGACCATGCAGTTGAATTGGACAAAGTTTGACCAAACATGACCATTTTTACCAAGCTTGACCAATTTGACTAAAGTTGACTAATTTGACCAAATTTGACCAATTAGGTCAATTGGAAGTCTGTATAGTCCAAATGGTTATTGTGGCAACTATTAATTAGGTCATTTTAATAATAGTTTAACTAGTTAGGTAAAGGGTTGATTTGGTTGTCAATGTGGGGGTCATTGGGTCCAAAATTAACCATTTTGACCAAGTTTGACTAATCTGATAAAAGTTGACCAGTTTGACTAAGTTTGACCAATTTATTATTTAGGTTGACTAAATGGTCCATTTTGACCAATTTGGAGTATGGGTTGACTAAATGGTTCAATTTGACGAAGTTTGACCAAACTTAACATCTTGACCAGGGTTGACCAATTCGACCAAAGTTGACCAACTTGACCAGTTGGGTCAATTGAATGTTTGTATTGAAAAAATGGTTATTATGGTAACTATTAGGTCATTTTAACTAGAGTTTGACTATTTAGGTAAAGGGATGACCTGGTGGTCAATTTGGTGGTTATTGGTTCCAAAATTAACCATTTTGACCAAGTTTGATTAATTTGACCAAAGTTGACCAAATTTGACTAATTTAGTGTTTAGGTTGACCAAATGACCCATTTTGACTAGGGTTGGCCAATTTGACCAATGTTAACTAGTTTGAGCAACTTTGACCAATTTGGTTAATTGGATGTTTGTATTCACCAAATGATTATTGTGGAAATTATTAGTTCAAGGGTTGACAAGGTTGTAAATGTAGTGGTCATTAGGTCCAAAATTGACCATTTTGGACCAAGTTTGACTAATTTGACCAAAATTGATTAGTTTAACCAAATTTGACCAATTTAGTATTTTGGCTGACCAAACGGTTCTTTTTGTCCAATTTGTTATCTGGGTTGACCAAATTGTTCAATTTGACCAATTTTGACCAGGGTTGAACAATTTGACCAATGTTGACCAGTTTGACCAAATTTGACCTATTTGGTCAAATGGATGTCTGTAATCAGCAAATAGTTATTGTGGTAACTATTTAGTCGTTTTAACCAAATTTTGACCATTTAGGTCATGGGATGACATAGAGATCAATTATTGTTGTCATTAGGTACAAAATTGATCATTTTGACCAAGTTTGACTAATTTGTCCAAAGTTGAACAGTTTGACCAAAGTTGACCAATTTAATATTTAGGTAGACCAAATGCTCCATTTTGATCAATTTGGTGTCTAGGTTATCAAATGGTTCAATTTGACCAAGTGTGAGCAATTTGACCAAAGTTGACCATGGTTGACCAATTTGACCAAAGTAGACTAGTTTGATCAAATTTGACCAATTTGGTTGATTAGATGACTGTATTTACCAAATGGTTATTTTAGTAACTATTTGGTCGTTTTAACAAAAGTTTGACCAGTTAGATCAAGGGTTGACCTGGTGGTAAATGTGGTGGTTATTGGTCCAATATTGATCATTTTAATCAAGTTTTACTAATTTGACCAAAGTTGAGCAGTATGATCAAATTTGATCAATTTATTGTTTAGATTGACCAAATGGTCCATTTTGACCAATTTGGTGTCTGGGTTGACCAAATGATTCAATTTGACCAGGTTTACCAAACTTGACCATTTTGATCAGAGTCCACCAATTTGACCAAAGTTGACCAGTTTGACTAAATTTGACCATTGAGTCAATTGGATGTCTGTATTGTCCAAATGGTTATTCTGATAACTATTAGGTCATTTAAACCAAAGTTTGACCAGTTAGACCAAGGGTTGACCCGGTGGTCAATGTAGTGGTCTTTGGGTCTAAAATTGATAATTTTGACCAAGTTTATCTAATTTGAACAAAGTTGCCAGTTTAACCAAATTTGACCAACTTAGTGTTTAGGACCAAATGGTATATTTTGACCAATTTGTTGTCTTGGTTGACCAAATGATTCAATTTGACGAAGTTTGACCAAAGTTAACTATTTTGACCAGAGTTTACCAATTCAACCAAAGTTGACTAGTTTGACAAAACTTAAACAATTGGGTCAGTTGAATGTCTGTACTAATTAAAAGGTTATTGTGGTAACTATTAGGTCATTTTAACCAAAATTTCACCAGTTAAGTTAAGGGTTGACTTAGTGGTCAATGTGGTGGTCATTGGGTCCAAAATTGACTATTTTGACCAAGTCCGAATAATTTGACCAAAGTTGAACATTTTTTTTCCAAATTTGACTAATTTTGTGCACAAGTTGACTACATGGTCCATTTTGACAATTTGGTATTTGGGTTGAGCAAATGGTCCATTTTGACCAGGGTTGACCAATTTGATCAAAGTTGACCAGATTGACAAAATTTGGCCATATTTGACTAGTTAGATGTCTGCATTGGCCAAAGAGTTATTGTGGTAAATATTAGATCATTTTAACTAAAGTTTGAACAGTTATGTTAAGGGTTGGCCTGGTGGTCAATATAGTGGCCATTAGGTCCAAACTTGACAAATTTGATCAAGTTTGGCTAATTTGACCAAAATTAATCAGTTTAACCAAATTTGATCAATTTAGTGTTTAGGTTGACCAAATGGTCCATTTTGACCAATTTGGTGTCCGGGTTGACCAAATGGATCAATTTGACCAGTTTGACCAAACATGATCATTTTGACTAAGGTTGACTAAATTTGACCAAAGTCAACTGTATGTATATATTAACCAAATGGTTATTTTGGTAACAATTAAGTCATTTTAACCAAAGTTTGACATGCTAGATCAACGGTTGACCTGATGATCAATGTAGTGGATCCTTTGTGTCAAAAGTGACCATTATGACCGAGTTGTGACTGTTGACCGAAGTTGAACGGTTTGACTAAATTTGACGATTTGGTGCTTAGGTTAAGCGAATGGTCCATTTTGACCAATTTGGTGTATGGAGTTAACAAATGGTTGAATTGATTAAGTTTGATCTCGGGTTGACCAGATTTGAGCAGGTGTCGATTGATTAAAAGTTGACTAGTTTGACCATATTTGACCAATATGGTCAATTGAATGTTTGTATTGACCATATTGTTATCGTGGTAAATATTAGGTTATTTTAATTAATGTTTGACCTGTTAGATCAAGGGTTGACGTGGTGGTCAATGTGGTGGTCTATAGGTTCAAAATTGACCATTTTTGACCAAGTTCGACTAATTTGACCAAAGTTGAACAATTTGACCAAATTGACCAAATTAGTGTTTAATTTGAGCAAATGACCCATTTTGAGCAATTTGGTGTCTAGGTTGACAAAATGGTTCAATTTGACCAAGTTTTACCATTTCACGGTTGATAAACTTGACCAAAGATGACCAGCTTGACCAAATTTGACCAATTGGTTCAATTGAATGTCTGTATTCACCATATAGTTATTGTGGTAACTATTAGGTCATTTTAACCAGAATACGACTAGTTAGGTTAAGGGTAGACCTGGTGTTAATGTTGTGGTAATTGGGTCCAAAATTGCCCTTTTTGATTAAGTTTGAGTCATTTGACCAAAGTTGAACAGTTTGATCAAATTTGACCAATTTAGTGTCTAGGTTGACCAAATGGTCCAGTTTGACCAATTTGGTGTCTGGGTTTACAAAATTGTTCAATTCAACAAAGTTTGACCAAAGTTGACCATCTTGACCAGGGTTGTCTAATTTGACCAAAGTTGAGCAGTTTGACCAAACTGGACAAATTGGGTCAACTGAATGTCTATATTGACCAAATAGTTATTGTGGTAACTATTAGGTCATTTTAAATAGAGTTTGACTAGTTAGGTCAAGGGTTGACCGGTTGGTCAATGTGGTGTTCGTTGGGTCCAAAGTTGATCATTTTGATAACGTTTGACTAATTTGACTAAAGTTGACAAGTTTGACCGAATCTTACCAGTTTGACCGAATCTTACCAGTTTAGTTTTTAAGTTAACCAAATGGTCCATTTTGATCTATCTGGTGTTTGGGTTGACCAAATGGTTCAATTTGACCAAAGTTAACCATTTTAATCAGGGTTGACCAATTTGACCAAAGTTGACCAGTTTGACAAAATTTGACCAATTTGGTCAATTGATTGTATGTATTCATCAGATAGTTATTGTGGTAACTATTTGGTCATTTTAAAAAAAGTTTGACCAGTTATGCTAAGGGTTGATATGGGGTTAAATGTGGTGGTCATTAAATCCAAAATTAATAATTTTGACCAAGTTTGACTAATTTGACTAAAGTTGACTAGTTTTACTAAATTTTACCAATTTAGTGTTTAGGTTGATCGAATGGTTCATTTTGACTAAATTGGTGTCAGGGTTGACCAAATGGTTCAATTTGACAAAGTTTGACCAAAGTTTACAAATTCGACCAAAGTTGACCATTTTGACCAAAATTAACCAATATGGTCAATTGGGTGTCTGTATTGACCAAATGGTTATTGTGGTAACTAATATGTAATTTTAACCAAAGTATGACCAGTTAACTCAAGGGTGGACTTGGTGGTCAATGTGGTCGTCATTTGGCCCAAAATTGACCAAAGTTTTACTAATTTGACCAAAGTTAAAGAGTTTGACCAAATTTGACAATTTTAGTGTTTAGGTTGACCAAATGGTCCATTTTGACCAATTTGGTGTATGGGTTGACCAAATGGTTCAATTGATCAAGTTTGACCAAAGTTGACCAGTTTGAACAGAACTAACCAATTTGACCAAAGTTGAAAAGTTTGACTATCTTTGACCAATATAGTCAATTGGATGTCTGTATTGACCAAATTATTATTGTGGTAAATATTAGGTCATTTTAACCAAAGTTTGACCAGTTAGGTCAAGGGTTAACCTGGTGGTCAATGTGGTGGTCTATGGGTCAAAAATTGAACATTTTAAACCAACTTCAACTAATTTGACCAAAGCTGAACAGTTTAACCAAATTTGATCAATTTAGTGTTTAGGTTGATAAAATGGTCCATTTCGACCAATTTGGAGTCTGGGTTGACCAAATTGTTGAAAATGACCAAGTTTGACTAAAGTGGACCATTTTGATCACGGTCGACCAATTTGACCAAAGTTAACCAGTTTGACCAAATTTGACCAATTGGGTCAACTGAATGTTTGTATTGACCAATTGGTTAATGTCTTAACTTATTAGTTCATTTTAGCAGAATGCGACCGAGTTAGATCAATGGTAGCTTAGTGGTCGATGTGGTGGTCATTAGATTAAAATTGACCATTTGACTAAGCTTGACTAATTTGACCAAAGTTGAGCAGGTTTGACCAAATTTGACCAATTTAGTGTCTAGGTTGACCAAATGGTCCATTTTGACCAATTTGGTATCTGGTTGACCAAATGGTTCAATTCAACCAAGTTTGACCAAAGTTGACCATCTTGACCATAGTTGAAAAATTTGACCAAAGTTGACCAGTTCGACGAAACTTGAATAATTGGGTCAATTGAATGTCTGTATTGACCAAATGGTTTTTGGGGTAGCTGTTAAGTCATTTTAAATAGAGTTTGACCACTTGGGTCATGGGTTAACTTTTTAGTCAATGTGGTAGTCATTGCGTCTAAAATTAATCATTTTGATCAAGTTTGACTAATTTGACCAAAGTCGACCAGTTTGACCAAATTTGACCAGGTTGACCAAATTTGACCAAATTAGTGTTTATGCTAACCAAATGATCCATTTTGATCTTTTTAGTGTTTGGGTTGACAAAATGGCTTAGTTTGACCAAGTTTGACCAAAGTTAACCATTTTAACTAGTATTGACAAATTTTACCATAGTTGACCAGTTTGACCAAATTTAACTAATTCGGTCAATTGGATGTCTGTAATCACCAAATTGTTTTTGTGGTAACTATTTGATCGTTTTAACAAAAGTTTGACCAGTTAGGTGAATGGTTGATCTGGTGGTAAATGTGGTGGTCCTTAAATCCAAAATTAACAATTTTGATAAAGTTTGACTAATTTGACCAAAATTGACCAGTTTGACTAAATTTCACCAATTTTGTGTTTAGGTCGACCGACGGGTTCATTTTGACCAATTTGATGTTCGGGTTGACCAAATGGTTCAATTTGACCAAGTTTGACCAAAGTTAAACATTTTCACCAGGGTTTACAAATTCCACCAGTTTAGTTGTTTGACCAAATTTGACCAATATGGTCAATTGGTTGTCCGTATTTACCATGGTTATTGTGGTAACTACTAATAAATTTTAACCAAAGTATGACCAGTTAGGTCAAGCGTTGAACTGGTGGTCAATGTGATGGTCATTGGGTCCAAAATTGACCATTTTGACCAAGTTTGACTAATTTGACCAAAGTTGAACAGTTTGACCAAATTTGACAAATTTAGTGTTTAGCATGACCAAATGGTCCACTTTGACTTATTTGGTTTCAGGGTTTACAAAATTATTCAATTTGACCAAGTTTGACTAAAATTGACCATTTTGATCACGGTTAACCAATTTGACCGAACTTGGCCAGTTTAACCGCACTTGACCAATTGGGTCTATTTAATGTCTTTATTGACCAAACGGTTATTGTGGTAACTATTATGTCATATTAACCATAGTTTGAACAGTTTGGTCAACGGTTGACATGATGATCAATGTGGTGGTCATTAGGTGCAAAATTAACCGTGTTGACCAAGTTTGACTAATTTGACCAAACTTGGCCAATTTAACAAAATTTGACTAATTTAGTGTTTAGCTTGACCATATGGTCCCTTTTGACCAATTTGTTGTCTGGGTTGACTAAATGGTTCAATTTGACCAATTTTACCAAAGTTGACCATTTTGATAAGGGTTGACCAATTTGATCAAAGTTGACAAGTTTGACCAAATTTGACCAATTGGGTCAATTGAATGTCTGTATTTGACTAAATGGTTATTGTGGTAATTATTAAGTCATTTGAACTAAAGTTTGACCAGTTAGGTCAGGGCTTGATCTGGTGATAAATGTGTTGGTCGTTGAGTCCAAAACTGACCCTTCTGTTCAAGTTTGACTAATTTGATCAAAGTTCAGCAGTTTAACCAAATTTGACCAATTTTGTAGCTATGTTGACAAAATGGTTTATTTAACAAATTGGGTGTACGGCTTACTTTTTTAGGTTGAGTGTTGTATTTTGAAAAGGAGCTCGCCTACAGAAGTTGTCGGTGAATTTTAAATTTAATTTAAATTTATATATATAATTTAGAAAGCATCATTTGATTTTAAAAATAGTTTACCACGTTAACCAAATCGATCTCATATCCCAAATAGTTTATATAAACGAGCACCACATCACAAACCATGTATCTATCTCAAAGAATAGACACCTTATGCTTGATCATGATGATCGATTAAATAAACTAGAAGATTTGTGACATCCGTTTGGTCTGCGAACCAATTTTATAAGCCGACAAGTTTCCATGCTTAATATAAATGAATTAAGCGGGGTTTATATTACACAGGTTCTTAAAGTTCCCTATGAAGGGCAAGCCACTACTGAGTTAATTACATCTTAAGTGACGGGAATCACTTAAGAAAACTCTCGATAATGATCGGTGGTTTTGCTCTCGAGGATTTCAAAGTTTAAGGTTTTCGAAGGATTTGAGTTTTGGAAATTTCGATAGGGAATGGATCGAATTTGGAACAATTTATTTTGGGAGTCGAAAGGAAGAGAAGTAGGAGAAGCTGAGGATCCAAGAAGAATCTTGGCAACTTCCCAAACTATCATATTGTTTGGCTTCAATTTGGGAGTTTATTTAATGTTATAATCCTGGCAATTTTAATTAATCAGGATTTATATTCGTATGATATGATCATATGGATAGCCTGGAATATGTGAGGGTTTGTGCCGTATCGAATGACTACCTCAGAGTCCTAAGACCAGTTAGGGCTTAATTTACATAACATGATTATGCAAATGCCTAACGAAAAGTTGAGGATTTATGTTGCACTAGGTAAACTACCTCGAAATCCTATGGCTTGGTTATTTGAAACAAAGAAATGTTTTGCTGATGTAGATCCAAGTTTTACTGATGACGATGGTCGTGCTGCCCACTATGCTCCATGCTCCTTGTTGTTGCAGATGTTTAGTTTTAGAAAGTGAAAATCAGGAGATGAGAGAAGTATTTTGGTTTAGAAAAGTTTTAAAGTCCAAATATCTTTAGTGTTTTATTAGGGGAATCTTAAAGTTGATTATAACAACACAGGTTAAGATCCGCAGTTCACATCGTTACAGCACCGATTATTTTTATCGGATTCACTTAGTCCGGATGAATTTGCTAAACTCAACTGAATGAGTTCCACACTTTCATTTAGACCGTGGAAATCCTCAGTAAGCAACACGTCGGTTACATCATCCGAGGTATTTCCGATCATCCAACAAGACGTTTTAATTTAGTTATAGTTTTAGTTTTGTGTTCTGTTTGTGATTAAATTTTGAGTTGTTTTATATTTTGAAATATTGTGGCGGTGGATTTTATCTTGTTGTGACTTTTAATTTTAGTTTTGGGTTTCAGTTTTTTGGCTATCCTAAAGTTTCCGTTTTCATGCAACAATCTTATTTAACATGCAAGAAAAGTAAAGCGAGTTACATGTAAGTAACTTGCAATAAAATAAAAGCGTACTGGAGAGGTCTTCCCGTCATTCCAAGCTACACTTAAAGCACATGTTAAGGCATTTATATATATTTGCAAGAAAACACCTGAGTAAAGCTAAGGGAAGGTTTTGGTTGTCTACAAAGTCCCAATCACTATGATTAATCAATTCTATGATGTCTAGGTCCTTTTGTTTTGTTAAGGATGATTTTCTTCGTCGAAGAACAATTAAGTTCGATTGTTCTTCTAAAACATTTCATCATATTGAGAAAGTGTTTAGGACGAATCCTGAACATTTTTTTCAATATTTCTGAGATTATTTTGAGGCCAAATGAATTTTATTGTACTGGTGAATTAATCAACCAAGAATTTAGTTAAATTTTGCTTCTTGCTCAGTGAATTAGGATGTTTGACTATCCTATGAGTAGAGTGACATTTACTTAATGCTCCATTTAAGAGTTACGATAACGAAAGCCTTTAAGGGTAAATTAATTTATTAAAGATTTTAATGATTTAAAATTGGGATTGATGATTTAAAATGGTTTAATTTAGTTATGAAATTTTAATCATTTTAAGTTTGGAATAGTGTTCAAGTTGTTTCAATTTAGTTAAATCTTTATATTTTAAATGATCTCAATGTATTAGATTAATGCAGGTTGAAAGAGGTGTTTAGATTATTCAATTTAGAATTTAATGATTTAATTTCAATTTAATTGAAATATTTTAGGTTAATTTTTAATTGGTTTGATTTTTAATTATGAATTATTTTGGGGTTGATTTTGATGTTTCAAGTTTGTTTTAGATTTTATTTCAAATGATCTCAAATTAATTTTAATGTTTTAAATTTATTTCAATTTGATTGTTAAATTACTTAATATTTTAAGCTTTTAACTTAATTAAGGTTTATTTTCCTTTTAATTATTTAATTATTAATTTCAATTATCATTTTTGAGTTTGATTAAGAATTGAATATTATTAAAGTGATTTATCTAGGGATCTTAAATTAAAGGGTTATAGTCTTCCTAAGTTATACTACCCATTTTAATAATTTAAATTTCAATTAATCTTCCAAAATTTAATTATTTAATTAATTAAGGTTTCATTTTTTCTTTTTGATTATTAGAAATGATTAATGGGTTCCTACCTTTTAATTTCCCAAAATTTCAATCATCTAAGGGAAAATTAAGATCAAATATTTTACCCTCCATTTTGATTAAACCTAAAGTTTTAATTAGGGGTTAAAATTCTTAATTACTATTATGCCCTTTTAAGCCTAATTATTTTATAACTCATCAAATTGAGCTCAACAGAGCTAAACTTTTATGTCACTTCACTCACATGTCAATTAAGACATTAGAGGAAAAAATGTGATTTTTTTAATTTTTAATTTACTTTATATAATTATTTTAATGAAAAATATGGATTTTCGATGGAAATTCAACAACATGACCAAGGCAAGGTTTACGTCCTTAAGAAAATTATAGGGTGTCCTTATTGACCAGAGGACCATTTGGACCAATTTTGGTGATTTTTCAAATTATATTTTATTTATTATAATTAATTTAAGTTTTGGAGTATTAATTAATTAAAAAATAAAATTAAAGTTGAAAAATAGATTTTTATATTTTTCATAAATCTCTAACCTCAAGGAATTCAGAGAAACAAATTTTATATTTTTCTGTTTTTTTTTTATTTATTAGAATTAATTTAGTGAAAAATGTAAGGAAATTCATTTTTTAATATTAAAAATTATTTTAAGCCTTTAAAAATCAATATTTTAACCAAGAGACTTAGGAAAAATATTTGGTTTGTTCCTAAGTGATTCGGAATCAAAATATGACATTTTTATGATTTTTAATATTTTTATGATTTTATTATTTTTTTAATTATTAAAATATTAAAATATGATTAAAAGTGAAGATTTTTGGAAAATTTTTAATTTTAATTTTCCTAGACTCCCCTAACATCAGAAGCCCCAAAACCATTTTGGTGAATTTTTGAAATGTATTTTTGGAGTTATGAATTTTTAAAGTTTAATTTTGGTCATGCAACTTAATTAGTCCATTTAGTTGGGCTAATCACCTCCAATTGATCTCAAATTTTTATGTGAGGTTCCTCTAATCCTAAAGATCAGTGGAGAATTGTTTTCAAGTTATTTTTGTGTGGTTAATCCTAGTTAATTAAAATTCAATTTTGAGTGTTTAGGCCAATTAGGATTATTCTTAATGAATTAACTCAAACCATAATTTTCTTAGGTTCCTCTAGTCCTAGATACTTCCCTAAATTTTCCTAGAATTTTCTAAGCGACATGCTAATTACTGGAATTAAAATATCAAAACAGGCACAAAAATTTAGAAAATCAATAACTTGCCGTAGAGGTGGCCACTGACCTTGGAAAATCCAGGGAATGTTCCCAAGATCGGAGGTTACTAAAATCCCTATGGTCTCATGCCATGGTGAATTGTCTATGCAAATGGAGAATTAAAACATTGAAATGAGTAAATAATTAATTAAAAATAAAATACTCATCAAATTAACTCAATTCTTTTATCACGTTATTCTCCTCTATTCACTGAGCAAGTGGGTATTTTTAGTTTATTTTTTTGATTTTTCTATACAAAGTTATGGATTTTTCAATTTATGGGTATTTAAATAAATAGAAAATAGCCTATTTATCTATTTATCCAGCGCGGCGCTGACTCAACCTCGGCGGATCCGAAAGCCCACGCGGCGCGCTCCCATTCGACACCTCCATCTGACTCGCATGCCATGCGGCCCGCGGTCTCGCTCCATCCTTCGATCCGGCGCAATCTGGACCGTCCACTCAATACACGTGCGATCGAACGGTGCCTGGTCATTGTCTACAACTGGTGTTTCCCGTGAGCCATCCACACTAGAACCCTAAGATCTTTCTCATTTCTCAACGGATTTTCGTGTTCTTAGGCTCTATTGATTAGTCATGAGGAGTGGAACACATCCATGGTTTACATGCTATGAAATTAAGCCAAGCAAAATAGAGAATCGCTGGAAGCTCGGGAGGAAGAAGGGGTCCATACCTTGGCTCTGAGAAGTGAAACTTCAATCAGAGACTTGCGGCACCTTCGATTGCACCCAAGGAAGCTCCAGATGAAGTCTCTAGCTCTGGGGAATTGCCTAGGTATGAAAGTGACCAAGGCCGATTTCAAAGCTTGGCCGATAGAGAGGATGGTGGCCTCGGTGAGGGGGCTTTCACTAGGGAACTCCTTCTAGTTCTTGTGCGAGGTGTGGGTGAGTTCAATTTGATTTTGGTGGAGGTTTCGGAGTTGTCCTGGTTTTGGGTGGATTTTTTACTGAGAAATTGAGCTCGTTAATGAGGATTAGGGGCAAAGGGACACTCGGGAATCAATTACTGCGGGTTAGGAGAAGGTCCTGGAGCAATTTTGGCGAGTTTTGTTAAGCTTTGGTTCATCACCTTATTTGGCCGAGAGGGGAGGAGTTTAAATAGAAGTGCGCTAGAGGGCTTCCTGGGGGAGTTAGGGCTTGGGATCGCTGCCTTGGTCGAGGAAGAACGAGCCACGAGTGGCCATTGGGCATGGGGCAGCTCAGCCAGGGAGAATTTTGGAGTTTGGCTCACTTGGAGCTCTCAGCCATTGCGTTTTCCGGTGACCCAAGCGGCTGGCCGGCAGGGTCAGGTCACCATCTTGACTCAGTGAGTCCAGGGATTTCGTTTGGTGCAAGCAATTGGCTTTGGCCATGTGTACAGGATTTGATTTAAGTGGAAAGGGGGGAGGGCTTATTTTGGCTTGATTTGGTCCAAGGCATGTTTTAGTCTAGGTGCACCTCCCCAAGGCTTGACTTTGGGTTGGGAGGAACCATTTGGGTCAGCCATGAGAAGGTGGTCAAGTCCCCATCCAAGGTGAGGTGGCTAATTTTGGTTAAAGTGTATCAAGAATGGGGTTAAAAGAGCTTAATGAAGGCTTAGGAAAGGCTCCCCTCTTCTTTCCATAAATGACTAGGTGAGGTGTCAAAACTCTCATGGCTTCATATGGCTTGTAAATGGCTTACATTTGGCTTACATTTGGCTTGGAAAAGGTTGGCTTATTTCATGAAAAAGGGTTTTGGCATTTTTGATGAATTTAGGTGAAATTGGCATGTAGCTTGATTTGGAATGATTTAATCATTGATTTAAAAGTTAGGGATGGCTTCAATTGAAATGGATGATGGAAAGAAATGCTATGTGGGCTACAGGGTCAATTTTGGGCTTTTGGAATTGTTTAGGAATGGGCTTTTAAAGGCTTTAGGCAAGTGGGCTTCTAGATTTTAAATCAAGTTGATGGATGAAAATTTTGGTAAAGATTGGGCCTTACAAATATTGGGTTTAGTTTAAGGATGTGTCATGAGTGATTTGGAATAGGTTTGAAATAATTTGGAGTTGAATTAGGTTTAATTTGGGCTTCCTTAGTGATAGGGTCAATGTGGGGAAAATTTGGCTAAGGTTGGGCTAATGTTGGTTTTAATGTAAAATTAATGTTGGGAAATGTTTATAGGAGTGTTACAAAGAGCTTTCAATTTTTGTTGGGTATTGATTTAGGGATTTGGGCCTATTTGGGTTAGGTTTGGGTTTAGGCCAATTTAGGGGATTTTGGTTTTGGGTTAGGTTTGGGTGGAGTTTGGGTTCAAATTTGGGGCAAATCATGTTAGTTTTTTGTTTGTGTGGGTGTTAGGAAGGTTTTAGAAAAGATTTGGGGCTAATTGGAGTTAAGTTGGGTTGGTTTGGGCTAAGTTTAGGTCATGGGCCAAAATTGGGCTTTAAGCTTCAAATTGAAATTAGATCCAAATGTTCATCAAATTGGGCTTGGGTTTAATCTAAATTGGTATTGGGGATATTGAATTGAAGCTTACAATTGAATTGGATCAAAATTGAGGTCAATTGGAGTGGTTTGAGGTTAAAAATAGGTCAAATTGGGGGTTTTGGTAAAAGTGGGTTAAATTGACATAATTGGTTTATGGTGTAGTTGAACAAAATGAACTTGGTAATATTTTGGATTTTCTGGAATTTTTTGGAAATTTTCTGAATTTTTTGGAATTTTTGTGTTAAAAGGGTATTTTGGGTATTTGGAGGGTATTGGGGGGTATTTTTTGAAATTTTGGTGTATTTGGCCATGGATGATCAATTTGAGTGGGGGTAAATGCTTAGGGCTGTTTTTGATGGATTTTGGGTAATTTAGGCAATTTTGCAAATTTTAGGGAAATTCAAGGGTATTTGGTAGGGTTTGGTATGTTTAGGGCCCCGGGGGTCAAATATTGAAATTTTGGAAAAATGAAGATTAATCAAGTGTGAGTGAAATGAAATCATTTTGGTTGAGTCATGAAGCCATATTAAGCTTACAAAAGCCATGAGAGGACTCATTTTAGGCACTCAATATATTGTTCATAACCCTCCTAGCCAGGGGCCTAAGGGTTGAGGTTCATCCATATGAGTTACCTACATGAGTCAGAGAGTCAAATTAGTTAAAGGTAGTTTTAGGGTTTGGAATGTGTGTGTGGGAGTGTGGTGTGTGCAAGGCTACCCTCACCGGGACCGGGCCACCCGGGGTAATCCTGAGGCAGAAAAGTCAGTATAGAAACTCATCCTTTAAACCTCCGCATTTTATTTTAACCCTCCAAGTAGCTTGAGGATTCTGCAATCAAACTTGTGGGGATTGAAGGAGCCAGAAGTGTTTGAATTTCTAAATGATGGATCCCATTTCTAGTCCTCTAAGATAGTCAAGGAGAAGCCCTATGGCTAGATCATATGTACTATGGAGAGAGAAAAGAAAAGACCTCATCAAAAATGAGGTCAACATTGGGGTCTGGATTGACCAAACAGTTCAATTTGACAAAGTTTGACCAAAGTTGACTAGTTTGACCAAGGTTGACAAACTTGACTAAAGTTGACTAGTTTAACCAAATTTTACCAATTTAGTCAATTGAATGTCTGTATTAACCAAATGGTTATTGTGGTAACTATTAGATCATTTTAACCAAATTTTGACCAGTTAGGTCAAGGGTTGACCTGGTTGTTAATGTGGTGGTCATTGGGTCGAAAATTGATAATTTTGATTAGGTTTGACTAATTTGACCAAAGTTGACCAGTTTAACCAAATTTGTATTTAGGTTGACCAAATGGTCCATTTTGACCAATTTTGGGTCAAGGTCGACAAATGGTATAATTTGATCAAGTTTGACCGAACGTGACCTTTTTTATCACGGTTGACAATTTTGACCAAAGTTGACCAGTTTGACCAAATTTGGCATATTGGTTCAATTGAATGTCTGTATTGACTAAATGGTTATTGTAGCAACTATTAGGTCATTTTAATCATAGTTCGATTAATTTGATCAAAGCTCAACAGTTTGACCAATTGATCAATTTTGTGTTTATGTTGACAAAGTGGTCCATTTCAACCAATTTGGGGTCTAGGTTGACCAAATGGTTTAAATTAACCAAGTTTGACCAAAGTGGATCATTTTTATCACGGTCGACCAATTTCACCAAAGTTGACCAGTTTGACCAAATTTGACCAATTAGGTCAATTGAATGTTTGTATTGACCAAATGGTTAATGTGATAACTATTAGTTCATTTTGACTAGAGCATGACCTGTTAGATCAATGGTCGGCCTGGTGGTCAATGTGGTGATGCATTAGGTCGAAAATTGATCATTTGATTAAGTTTGACTAATTTGACCAAAGATTGAGACGGTTTGACCAAATTTGACCAATTTTGATCAAATTAATTAATGCGAGTTAACAAATGGTCCATTTTAACCAATTTGGTCTCTGGGTTGACTAAATGGTTCAATTCAACCAAGTTTGACCGAAGTTGACCATCTTAATCAGGGTTGACCAATTTAACCAAAGTTGACCAGTTTGCCGAAACTTGAACAATTGTGTCAATTGAATGTTTGTATTGACCAAATGGTTATTGTGGTAACTATTAGGTTATTTTAAATAGAGTTTGACCAACTTAGATCAAGGTTGACACGTTAATCGATGTGGTAGTCGTTGAGTCGAAAATTAATCATTTTGATCAAGTTTGACCAGTTTGACCAAATTTGACCAGTTTGACCAAATTTGACAAATTTAGTGTTTACGCTAACCAAATGATCCATTTTGATCTTTTTAGTGTTTGGGTTGACCAAATGGTTTAGTTTGACAAAGTTTGACCAAAGTTAACCATTTTGACTTGGGTTAATCACTTTTACCAAAGTTGACCAGTTTGACCAAATTTGACTAATTTGGTCAATTGGATGTCTGTATTCACAAAATTGTTATTATCGTAACTATTTGGTCATTTTAACAAAAATTTGACCAATTAGGTCAAGGGTTGATCTGGGGGTAAATGTGGTGGTCCTTAAATCCAAAATTAACCATTTTTTTATCAAGTTTGACTTATTTGACCAAAATTGACCAGTTTGACTAAATTTCACCAATTTTGTGTTTAGTTAAATATTTTCACCAGGGTTTAAAATGAATGACAAATGGTTCATGTTTGACCAAATTTGACCAATATGGTCAATTGGATGTCTGTATTGACCAAATGGTTATTGTGGTGACTATTAGATCATTTTAACCAAAGTATGACCAGTTAGGTCAAGGGTTGACCTGGCAGTCCATGCGGTGGTCATTGGGTCCAAAATTAGTCATCTTGACCAAGTTTAACTAATTTGACCAACTTAGTGTTTAGGTTGACCAAATCGTCCACTTTGACCAATTTGGTGTCAGGGTTTACAAAATGGTTCAATTTGAGCAAGATTTGACCAAAATTGACCATTTTGATCACTGTTAGCCAATTTGACCAATGTTGGCCAGTTTGATCGAACTTGACCAATTGGGTCAACTGAATGTTTTTATTGACCAAATGGTTATTGAGGTAACTATTAGGTATTTTTAAATAAAGTTTGACCAGTTAGGCCAGGGGTTGATCTGGTGATAAATGTGGTGGTCATTGAGTCCAAAATTGACTCTTCTGTTCAAGTTTGACTAGTTTGACCAAAGTTCAGCAGTTTGACTAAATTTAACCAATTTTGTGGCTATGTTGACAAAATGGTGCATTTTTGAAAAATTTGGGGTGCGGATTGACCAAATGGTTGATTTGTGGTTGACTGAAAGTTGACTGGTTGACTAAAGGTTATGACAAACTTGGTAAAGTTGATCAGTTTAACGAATTTGACCAATTTGGTCAATTGGATTTCTGTATTGACCAAATGATTATTGTGGTAACTATTAGGTCATTTTAACGAAATTTTGACCAGTTAGGTCAAGGGTGGACCTTGTTGTCAGTGTAGTAGTCATTGGGTCCAAAATTAACTATTTTGACCAAGTTTGACTAATTTGACCAAAGTTGACCATTCTAACCAAATTTGACCAATTTTCTATTTTGGTTGGCCAAATGGTCCATTTTGACCAATTTGGTGTCAAGGCCGACCAAATGGTTTAATTTGACCAAGTTTGACTGAACATGACCTTATTGATCACGGTTGACAATTTTGACCAAAGTTGACCAGTTTGACCAAATTTGGCACATTGGTTCAATTGAATGTCTGCATTGACTAAATGGTTTTTGTGGTAACCCTTAGGTCATTTTAATCATAGTTTGACCAGTTACGTCAAGGGTTGACCTGGCAGTCTATGTGGTAGTCATTGGATAAAAAAATAGTCATTTTGACCAAGTTTGAATAATTTGATCAAAGTTGACCAGTTTGACCAAAGTTTGACCAGTTAGGTCAAGAGCTGACCTTGAGGTTAATGTGGTGATCATTAGGTCCAAAATTATCAATTTTGACCAAGTTTGACTAATTTGAGAAAAGTTGACTAATTTGACGAAATTTGACTAATTTATTGTTTAGGTTGACCAAATGGTCCATTTGACTAATTTGGAGTTTGACCAAACATGACCATTTTGACCTGGGTTGATTAATTTGACCAAATTTGACCAAATCAGTGAATTGGATGTCTGTATTGACCAAATGGTTTTTGTGGTAACTAAAAATTAGGTCATTTTATCTATAGGCTAACCTGGTGATCAATGTGGTGATCATTGCGTCCAAAATTGTTCATTTTTACCAAGTTTGACTAATTTTACAAATGTTGACCCGTTTGACAAAATTTGATAAATTTAGTGTTTAGGTTGGCAAAATGGTCCACCTCGACCAATTTTGTGTCTGGATTGACCAAATGGTCCAATTTGACCAAGTTTGACCGAAGTTGACAATTTTGACCAGGGTTGATCAATTTGACCAAATTTCAACAGTTTGATCAATTTTTACCAATTTGGTCAATTGGATGCCTTTGTTGACAAATTGGTTATTATGTTTTACCAAAGTTTGACAAGTTAGGTCAAGGGTTGACCTGGCGGTTAATGTGGTGGTCATTAGGTCCAAAACTGACCATTTTGATCAAGTTTGACTAATCTGACGAAAGTTGAATAGTTTGACCAAATTTGACTAATTTAGTGTTTAGGTTGACCAAATGGTCCATTTTGACCAATTTGGTGTATGGGTTGACTAAAAGGTTCAATTGACCAAGTTGACCAAAGTTGACCAGTTTGAACAGGATTAATCAATTTGACCATAGTTGAATAGTTTGACCATCTTTGACCAATATGTTCAATTGGATGTTTGTATTGATCAAATTTTTATTGTGGTAAATATTAGGTCATTTTAACCATAGTTTGATTCGTTAGGTCAAGGGTTGACCTGGTGGTCAATGTGATGATTTATGGGTCCAAAATTGACCAAGCTCGACTAATTTGACCAAACCTGAACAGTTTGACCAAATATGATCAATTTAGTGTATAGGTTGACAAAATGGTCCATTTCAACCAATTTGGGGTCTGGGTTGACCAAATGGTTCAAATTGACCAAGTTTGACGAAAGTGGACCATTTTGATCATGGTCGACCAATTTGACCAAAGTTGACCAGTCTGACCAAATTTGACCAGTTGGGTCAATTGAATGTTTTTTATTGACCAAATGGTTAATGTGATAACTATTTGTTCATTTTGACCAGAGCACGACCAGTTAGATCAATGGTCGGCCTGGTGGTCAATGTGGTGGTCATTGGGTCCAAAATTGACCATTTTAACTAAGTTTGACTAATTTGACCAAAGTTGAACAGTTTGACAAAATTTGACCAATTTAGTGTCTAGGTTGACCAAATGGTTCATTTTGACCAATTTGGTTTCTGGGTTGAACTAATGATTCTATTCAACCAGTTTAACCAAAGACCATCTTGACCAAGGTTGACCAATTTGACCAAAGTTGATCAGTTTGACGAAACTTGAACAATTGGATCAATTGAATGTCTGTATTGACTAAATGGTTGTTGTCGCAACTATTAGGTCATTTTAAATAGATTTTGACCACATTGGTCAATTGTTAACCTGTTGGTCAACGTGGGAGTCATTGAGTCCAAAATTAATCATTTTGATCAAGTTTGACTAATTTGATCAAAGATGAAAAGTTTGACCAAATTTGACCAGCTTGACCAAAATTTGACCAATTTAATGTTTATGCTAACCAAATGATCCATTTTGATCTTCTTATTGTTTGGGTTGACCAAATGGTTTAGTTTGACCAAGTTTGACCAAAGTTAACCATTTTGACTAGGGTTGACAAATTTTACTATAGTTGACCAGTTTGACAAAATTTGACTAATTTGGTCAATTGGATGTCCGTATTCACTAAATTGTTATTGTGGTAACTATTTGGTCGTTTTAATAAAAGTTTGACCAATTAGGTGAAGGGTTGATCTGGGGGCAAATGTGGCGGTCCTTAAATCCAAAATTAATTATTTTGATCAAGGTTGACTAATTTGACCACAATTGACCAGTTTGACTAAATTTCACCAATTTTGTGTTTAGGTTCACCGACAGGTTCATTTTGACCAATTCGGTGTTTGGGTTGACCAAATGGTTCAATTTGACCAAGTTTTACCAAAGTAAAACATTTTCAACAGGGGGTTACAAATTCTACCAAAGTTGAGTTCTTTGAAGCTGAAATTTGACGATATGGTAATTGATTGGATGTCTGTATTGACCAAATGTTTATTGTGGTAACTATTAGGTCATTTTAACCAAAGTATGACCAGTTAGCTCAAGGGTTGAACTAGTGGTCAATGTAGTGGTCATTGGATCCAAAATTGACCATGTTTGATCAAGTTTGACTAATTTGACCAAAGTTGAACAGTTTGACCAAATTTGATGAATTTAGTGTTTAGGTTAACCAAATGTTCCACTTTGATAATTTGGTTTCAGGGTTTATAAAATTATTCAAATTAACCAAGTTTGACAAAAGTTGACCATTTTGATCATGGTTAACCAATTTGACCAAAGTTGGCCAGTTTGACCGAACTGGACCAATTGGGTCAATTGTATGTCTTTATTGACCAAATGGTTATTATGGTAACTATTAGGTCATTTTAACCATAGTTTGAACAGTTAGGTCAAGGGTTGACATGATAATCAATGTGGTGGTCATTAGGTGCAAAATTAACCATGTTGACAAGTTTGACTAATTTGACCAAAGTTGACCAATTTAACAAAATTTCATCAATTTAGTGTTTAACTTGACCAAATTGTCCCTTTTGAGCAATTTTTGACTGGGTTGACCAAATGGTTCAATTTGACCAAGTTTGACCAAAGTTAACCAATTTGATAAGGGTTGAGAATTTGACTAAAGTTGATGAGTTTGACCAAATTTGACCAATTGGGTCAGTTGGATGTCTGTATTAACTAAATGGTTATTGTGGTAAATATTAGGTCATTTTAGCCAAAGTTTGACCAGTTAGGTCAGGGGTTGATCTGGTGATAAATGTGGTGGTCATTGAGTCCAAAACTCACCATTCTGTTCATGTTTGATTAATTTGACCAAAGTTCGATGATTTAACCAAATTTGACCAATTTTGTAGCTATGTTGACAAAATGGTCTACCTAACAAATTTGGGGTCTGGATTGACCAAATGGTTCAATTTGACAAAGTTTAACCAAAGTTGAGCAGTTTGACATTCAATAAAGTTGATCAGTTTAACCAAATTTGACGAATTTGGTCAATTGGATGTCTGTATTGACCAAATGGTTATTGTGCTAACTATTAGATCATTTTAACCAAATTTTGGCCAGTTAGGTCAAGGGTTGACGAGGTTGTCAATGTGGTGGTCATTGGGTCCAAAATTGACCATTTTGATCAAGTCTGACTAATTTAACCAAAGTAAACCACTTTAACCAAATTTGATTAAATTTGTATTTAGGTTGACCAAATGGTCCATTTTAACCATTTTGATGTCAAGGTCGACCAAATGGTTTAATTTGACCAAGTTTGACCGAACATGACATTTTTGATCACGGTTGACAATTTTGACCAAAGTTGATCAGTTTGATCAAAGTTGGCAAATTGGTTCAATTGAATGTCTGTATTGACTAAATAGTTAATGTGGTAACTATTAGGTCATTTTAATCATAGTTTGACCTGTTATGTCAAGGGTTGACCTGGCGATCAATGTGGTAGTCATTGGATCCAAAATTGGTCATTTTGACCATGTTTGAATAATTTGACCAAAGTTGACCAGTTTGATCGGTTTGACCGGTTTGACCAAAGTTTGACCAGTTAGGTCAAGGGCTGACCTTGAGGTTAATTTGGTGATCATTAGGTCCAAAATTAATAATTTTGACCAAGTTTGACTAATATGACAAAAGTTGACCAGCTTGTCTAAATTTGACTAATTTAGTGTTTAGGTTGACCAAATGGTCCATTTGACTAATTAGGTGTCTCGGTTGACCAAATGGTTTAATTTGACCGTGTTTGACCAAACATGAACATTTTGATCTGGGTTGACCAATTCAGTGAATTGGATGTTTGTATTAACCAAATGGTTTTTGTCGTAACTAAAATTAAGTCATTTTATCCATAGGCTGACCTGGTGATCAATGTGGTGGTCATTGCGTCCAAAACTGTTCATTTTGACCAAATTTGACTAATTTGACTCATGTTGACCAGTTTGACAAAATTTGACAAATTTAGTGTTTAGGTTGGCAAAATGGTCCACCTCGACCAATTTTGTGTCTGGAATGACCAAATGGTATTATGTTAACAATTAGGTTGGTATTATGTTAACAATTAGGTCTTTTTTACCAAAGATTGACAAGTTTGGTCAGGGGTTGACTTGGCGGTTAATGTGGTGGTCATTAGGTCAAAAATTAACCATTTTGATCAAGTTTGACTAATTTGACGAAAGTCGAATAGTTTGACCAAATTTGACCAATTTAGTGTTTAGGTTGACCAAATGGTCCATTTTGACCAATTTGGTGTTTGGGTTGGCTAAACAGTTCAATTGACCAAGTTGACCAAAGTTGATCAGTTTGAACAGGACTAACCAATTTGACCAAAGTTGAATAGTTTGACCATCTTTGACCAATATGTTCAATTGGATGTCTGTATTGACCAAATTGTTATGGTGGTAATTATTATGTCATTTTAACCAAAGTTTGACCAGTTAGGTCAAGGGTTGACCTGGTGGTCAATGTGATGGTTTATGGGTCTAAAATTGACCATTTTTGACCATGTTCAACTAATTTGACAAAATCTGAACAGTTTGACCAAATTTGATCAATTTAATATTTAGGTTGACAAAATGGTACATTTCAACCAATTTGGGGTCTGGGTTGACCAAATGATTTAAATTGACCAAGTTTGATCAAATTCGATCATTTTAATCACGGTCGACCAATTTGACCAAAGTTGACCAGTTTGACCAAATTTGACCAATTGGGTCAATTGAATGTTTATATTGACCAAATGGTTAATGTGATAACTATTAGTTCATTTTGACCATAACACGACCAGTTAGATAAATGGTCGGCCTGGTGCTCAATGTGGTGGTCATTAGGTCCAAAATTGATCATTTTGACTAAGTTTAACTAATTTGGGCAAAGCTGAACAGTTTGACTAAATTTGACCAATTTAGTGTCTAGGTTAAGAAAATGGTCCATTTTGACCAATTTAGTCTCTAGGTTGACCAAATGGTTCAATTCAACCACGTTTGACCCGGGTTGACCAATTTGACCAAAGTGATCAGTTTGATGAAACTTGAACAATTGGATCAATTGAATGTCTGTATTGACTAAATGGTTTTTGTGGCAACTATTAGGTCATTTTAAATAGATTTTGACCACTTAGGTCAATTGTTAACCTGTTGGTCAATGTGGCAGTCATTGAGTCCAAAATTAATCATTTTGATCAAGTTTGACCAATTTAATCAGTTTGACCAAAGTTAACTAGTTTGACCAAATTTGATCAGTTTGACTAATTTTGACCAATTTAATGTTTATGCTAACCAAATGATCCATTTTGATCCTCTTATTGTTTGGGTTGACCAAATGGTTTAGTTTGACTAAGTTTGACTAAAGTTAACCATTTTGACTAGGGTTGACAAATTTTACCATAGTTGACTAGTTTGACAAAATTTGACTAATTTGGTCAATTGGATGTCTGTATTCGGCAAACTGTTATTGTGCTAACTATTTGGTCGTTTTAATAAAAGTTTGACCAATTAGGTGAAGGGTTGATCTGGGGCTAAATGTGGTGGTCCTTAAATCCAAAATTAACCATTTTGATCAAGTTTGACTAATTTAACCAAAAATGACTAGTTTGACTAAATTTCACCAATTTTGTGTTTAGGTTGACCGACGGGTTTATTTTGACAAATTCGGTGTTTGGGTTGACCAAATGGTTCAATTTGACCAAGTTTGACCAAAGTTAAACATTTTCACCAGGGTTTACAAATTCCACCAAAGTTGAGTTGTTTGACCAAATTTGACCAATATGGTCAATTGGATGTCTGTATTGACCAAATGGTTATTGTGGTAACTATTAGGTCATTTTGACCTAAGTATGACCAGTTAGCTCAAGGGTTGAACTGGTGGTAAATGTGGCGGTCATTGGATCCAAAATTGACAATTTTGATCAAGTTTGAGTAATTTGAGCAAAGTTGAACAGTTTGACCAAGTTTAACGAATATAGTATTTAGGTTGACCAAATGGCCCACTTTGACAATTTGGTCTCAGGGTTTACAAAATTATTCAATTTGACCAAGTTTGACAAAAGTTGACCATTTTGATCGCGGTTAACCAATTTGACCAAAGTTAGACGGTTTGGCCATGGATAGTTGGAGATTGATTGAATGCATTTATTGACAAAATGGTTTTTGTGGTAACTATTAGGTCATTTTAACCATAGTTTGAGCAGTTAGGTCAAGGGTTGACATGATGATCAATGTGGTGGTCGTTAGGTGCAAAATTAACCATGTTGACAAGTTTGACTAATTTGATCAAAGTTGACCAATTTAACAAAATTTGATCAATTTAGTGTTTAGCTTGACCAAATTCTCCCTTTTGATCAAGTTGTTGTCTAGGTTGACCAAATGATTCAATTTGACAAAGTTTAACCAAAGTTGACAATTTTGATAAGGGTTGACCAATTTGACCAAAGTTGATGCGTTTGACCAAATTTGACCAATTGGGTCAATTGGATGTCTGTATTAACTAAATGGTTATTGTGGTAAATATTAGGTCATTTTTTCCAAAGTTTGACTATTTAGGTCAGGGGTTGATCTGGTGATAAATGTGGTGGTCATTGAGTCCAAAACCGACCCTTCTGTTCAAGTTTGACTAATTTGATAAAAGTTCAGCAGTTTAACCAAATTTGACCAATTTTGTAGCTTTGTTGACAAAATGGTCTATCTAACAAATTTGGGGTATGGATTTTCCAAATGGTTCAATTTGACAAAGTTTGACCAAAGTTGACCAGTTTGACCTTCACTAAAGTTGACCTGTTTAACAGAATTTGACCAAATTGGTCAATTGGATGTCTGTATTGACCAAATGGTTATTGTGCTAACTATTAGATCATTTTAACCAAATTTTGTCCAGTTAGGTCAAGGGTTGACCAGGTTGTTAATGTGGTGGTCATTGGGTCCAAAAATGACCATTTTGATCAAGTTTGACAAATTTGACCAAAGTTAACCACTTTAACCAAATTTGACCACATTTGTATTTAGGTTGACCAAATTGTCCATTTTGACCAATTTGGTGTCAAGGTCGACCAAATAGTTTAATTTGACCAAGTTTGACCTTACATAACCTTTTTTATCACGGTTGACAATTTTGATCAAAGATGTCTAGTTTGATAAAATTTGGCAAATTGGTTCAATTGAATGTCTGTATTGACTAAATGGTTATTGTGGTAACTATTACGTCATTTTAATCATAGTTTGACTAGTTATGTCAAGGGTTGACCTGGCGATCAATGTAGTGGTCATTGGATCCAAAATTGGTCATTTTGACCATGTTTGAATAATTTGACCAAAGTTGACCAGTTTGACCGGTTTGACCAAAGTTTGACCAGTTAGGTCAAGGGCTGAAATTAAGGTTAACGTGGTGATCATTAGGTCCAAAATTTATAATTTTGACCAAGTTTGACTAATATGACAAAAGTTGACCAGTTTGTCAAAATTTGTCTAATTTAGTGTTTAGGTTGACCAAATGGTCCATTTGACAAATTTGGTGTCTGGGTTGACCAAATGGTTTAATTTGACCGAGTTTAACCAAACATGACCATCTTGGTTGACCAATTTGACCAAATTTGATCAATTCAGTGAATTGGATGTTTGTGTTGACCAAATGGTTTTTGTGGTAACTAAAATTAGTTCATTTTATCCATAGGCTGACCTGGTGATCAATGTGGTGGTTATTGCGTCCAAAATTGTTAATATTGACCAAATTTGACTAATTTGGCTCATGTTGACCAGTTTGACAAAATTTGACAAATTTATTATTTAGGTTGACAAAAATGGTCCACCTTGACCAATTTTGTGTATTGATTGACCAAATGGTCCAATTCGAGCAAGTTTGACCGAAGTGACAATTTTGACCAGGGTTGATCAAATTTGACCAAAGTTCATCAGTTTGACCAAGTCTTACCATTTTGGTCAATTGGATGCCTTTTTGACCAATTGGTTATTATGTTAACAATTAGGTCTTTTTTACCAAAGTTTGACAAGTTAGGTCAAGGGTTGAACTAGCGGTTAATGTGATGGTCATTAGGTCCAAAATTAACCATTTTGATCAAGTTTGACTAATTTGATGAAAGTTCAATAGTTTGACCAAATTTGACCAATTTAGTGTTTATGTTGACCAAATGGTCCATTTTGACCAATTTGGTGTAGGGTTGACTAAAAGGTTCAATTGACCAAGTTTGACCAAAGTTGACCAGTTTTAACAGGACTAACCAATTTGACCAAAGTTGAATAGTTTGACCATCTTTGACCAATATGTTCAATTGGATGTCCGTATTAAACAACTTGTTATTGTGGTAAATATTAGGTCATTTTAACCGAAGTTTGATCAGTTAGGTCAAGGTTTGGCCTGGTAGTCAACGTGATGGTTTATGGGTCCAAAATTGACAATTTTTGACCAAGTACGACTAATTTGACAAAAGCTGAACAGTTTGACCAAATTTGATCAATTTAGTGTTTAGGTTGACAAAATTGTCCATTTAGACCAATTTGGGGTCTGGGTTGACCAAGTGATTCAAATTAACCAAGTTTGACCAAAGTGAACCATTTTAATCACGGTAGACAATTTAACCAAAGTTGACCAAATTTGACAAATTGTGTCAATTGAATGTTTATATTGACCAAATGGTTAATGTGATAACTATTAGTTCTTTTTGACCATAGCACGACCAGTTAGATCAATGGTCGGGCTGGTGCTCAATGTGCTGGTCATTCGGTCCAAAATTGATCATTTTGACTAAGTTTGATTAATTTGGGCAAAGTTGAACAGTTTGACTAAATTTGACCATTTTAGTGTCTAGGTTGACCAAATGGTCCATTTTGACCAATTTGGTCTCTAGGTTGACCAAATGGTTCAATTCAACCAAGTTTGACCAAAGTTGACCATCTTGAGCAGGGTTGACTAATTTGACCAAAGTTGACCAGTTTGATGAAACTTGAACAATTGGATCAATTGAATGTCTGTATTGACTAAATGGTTATTGTGGCAACTATTAGGTCATTTTAAATTGATTTTGACCACTTAGGTCAATTGTTAACCTCTTGGTCAATGTGGCAGTCATTGAATCCAAAATTAATCATTTTGATTAAGTTTGACTAATTTGACCAAAGTTCACCAGTTTGACCAAATTTGACCTACTTGACCAAAATTTGACCAATTTAATGTTTATGCTAACCAAATGATCCATTTTGATCTTCTTTGTGTTTGGGTTGACCAAATGGTTTAGTTTGACCATGTTTGACCAAAGTTAACCATTTTGACTAGGGTTGACAAATTTTACCATAGTTTACTAGTTTGAGAAAATTTGACTAATTTGATCAATTGGATGTCTGTATTCACCAAATTGTTAATGTGGTAACTATATGGTCGTTTTAATAAAAGTTTAACCAATTAGGTGAAGGGTTGATCTGGGGGTAAATGTAGGGGTCCTTAAATCCAAAATTAACCATTTCGATCAAGTTTGACTTTATTGACCAAAATTGACCAGTTTGACTAAATTTCCCCAATTTTGTGTTTAGGTTGACCGACATGTTCATTTTGACCAATTCGGTGTTTGGGTTGACCAAATGGTTCAATTTGACCAAGTTTAACCAAAGTTAAACATTTTCAACAGGGGTTACAAATTATACCAAAGTTGAGTTGTTTGAGCAAATTTGACCAATATGGTCAATTGGATGTCTGTATTGACCAAATGGTTATTGTGGTAACTATTAGGTCATTTTAACCAAAGTATGAACAGTTATCTCAAGGGTTGAACTGGTGAACAATGTGGTGGTCTTTGGGTCCAAAATTAACCATTTTGATCAAGTTTGACTAATTTGACCAAAGTTGAACAGTTTGACCAAATTTGACGAATTTAGTGTTTAGGTTAACCAAATGGTCCACTTTAACAATTTGGTTTCAGGGTTTATAAAATTATTCAAATTAACCAAGTTTGACAAAAATTGACCATTTTGATCACGGTTAACCAATTTGACCAAAGTTGGCCAGTTTTAACGAACTGGACCAATTGGGTCAATTGTATGTCTTTATTGACCAAATGGTTATTGTGGTAACTGTTAGGTCATTTTAACCATAGTTGAACAGTTAGGTCAAGGGTTGACATGATAATCAATGTGGTGGTCATTAGGTGCAAAATTAACCATGTTGACAAGTTTGACTAATTTGACCAAAGTTGACCAATTTAACAAAATTTAGTCAATTTAGTGTTTAGCTTGACCAAATTGTCCATTTTGACCAGTTTGTTGTCTGGGTTGACCAAATGGTTCAATTTGACCAAGTTTAACTAAAGTTGACTAATTTGATAAGGGTTGACAATTTGACTAAAGTTGATGAGTTTGACCAAATTTGATCAATTGGGTCAATTGGATGTCTGTATTAACTAAATGGTTATTGTGGTAAATATTAGTTCATTTTAGCCAAAGTTTGACCAGTTAGGTCAGGGGCTGATCTGGTGATAAATGTGGTAGTCATTGAGTCCAAAACAGACCCTTCTGTTCAAGTTTGACTAATTTGACCAAAGTTCAGCAGTTTAACCAAATTTGACCAATTTTGTAGCTATGTTGACAAAATGGTCTATCTAATAAATTTGGGGTCTGGATTGACTAAATAGTTCAATTTGACAAAGTTTGACCAAGGTTGACCAGTTTGACCTTCAGTAAAGTTGACCAGTTTAACAAAATTTGACAAATTTGGTCAATTGGATGTCTGTATTGACCAAATGGTTATTATGCTAACTATTAGATCATTTTAACCAAAATTTGACCAGTTAGGTCAAGGGTTGACCAGGTTGTCAATGTTGTGGTCATTGGGTCAAAAATTGACCATTTTGATCAACTTTGACTAATTTGACCAAAGTTAACCACTTTAACCAAAATTGACCACATTTGTATTTAGGTTGACTAAATGGTCCATTTTGACCAATTTGGAGTCAAGGTCGACCAAATAAATTAATTTGACCATGTTTGACCGAACATGACCTTTTTTATCACGATTGATAATTTTGACCAAAGTTGACCAGTTTGACCAAATTCGACAAATTGGTTCAATTGAATGTCTATATTGACTAAATGATTATTGTGGTAATTATTAGGTCATTTTAATCATAGTTTGACCAGTTATGTCAAGGGTTCACCTGGCGATCAATGTAGTAGTCATTGGATCCAAAATTGGTCATTTTAACCTTGTTTGAATAATTTGACCAAAGTTGACCAGTTTGACCAGTTTGACCAAAGTTTGACTAGTTAGGTCAAGGGTTGACCTTGAGGTTAATGTGGTGACCATGTTTGACTAATTTGACAAAGGTTGACCAGTTTGTCTAAATTTGACTAATTTAGTGTTTAGGTTGACCAAATGATCCGTTTGACTAATTTGGTGTCTGGATTGACTAAATGGTTTAATTTGACTGAGTTTGACAAAACATGACCATTTTGGTTGACCAATTTGACCAAATTTGGCCAATTCAGTGAATTGGATGTTTGTATTGACCAAATGGTTTTTTAGTAACTAAAATTAGGTCATTTTATCCATAGGCTGACCTGGTGATCGATGTGGTCGTCATTGCGTCCAAAATTGTTAATTTTGACCATATTTGACTAATTTGACTCATGTTGACTAGTTTGACAAAATTCGACAAATTTAGTGTTTAGGTTGACAAAATGGTCCACCTTGACCAATTTTGTGTCTCGATTGACCAAATGATCCAATTTGAGCAAGTTTGACCGAAGTTGATAATTTGGACCAGGGTTGAATAATTTGACCAAAGTTCATTAGTTTGACCAATTCTTACCAATTTGGTCAATTGGATGCCTTTGTTGACCAATTGGTTATTATGTTAACAATTAGGTCTTTTTTTCCAAAGTTGAACAAGGTAGGTCAAGGGTTGACCTGGCGGTTAATGTGGTGGTCATTAGATCCAAAATTAACCATTTTGATCAAGTTTGACTAATTTGACGAAAGTTGAATACTTCGACCAAATTTGACCAATTTAGTGTTTAGGTTGACCAAATGGTCCATTTTGACCAATTTGGTGTTTGGGTTGACTAAAAGGTTCAATTGACCAAGTTTGACCAAAGTTGACCAGTTTGTACAGGACTAACCAATTTGACCAAAGTTGAATAGTTTGACCATCTTTGACCAATATGTTCAATTGGATGTCTGTATTAACCAAATTATTGTTGTGGTAAATATTAGGACATTTTAACCAAAGTTTGACCAGTTAAGTCAAGGGTTGACCTGGTGGTCAATGTGATGGTTTATGGGTCCAAAATTGACCACTTTTTACCAAGTTCGACTAATTTGACCAAAGCTGAACAGTTTGTCCAAATTTGATCAATTTAGTGTTTAGGTTGACAAAATGGTCCATTTTGACCAATTTGGGGTCTGGGTTGACCAAATGATTCAAATTAACCAAGTTTGACCAATGTGGACAATTTTAATCACGGTCGACTAATTTGACCAAAGTTGACTAGTTTGACCAAATTTGACCAATTGGGTCAATTGAATCTTTATATTGACCAAATGGTTAATGTGATAACTATTAGTTCATTTTGACCATAGCACGACCAGTTAGATAAATGGTCTGCCTGTTGCTCAATGTGGTGGTCATTGGGTAATTGATCATTTTGACTAAGTTTGACAAATTTGGGCAAAGTTGAACAGTTTGACTAAATTTGACCAATTTAGTGTCTAGGTTGACCAAATGGTCCATTTTTACCAATTCGGTCTCTGGGTTGACCAAATGGTTCAATTCAACCATGTTTGACCAAAGTTGACCATCTTGACATGGGTTGACCAATTTGACCAAAGTTGACCAGTTTGATGAAACTTGAACAATTGGATCAATTGAATGTCTGTATTTACTAAATGGTTATTGTGGTAACTATTAGGTCATTTTAAAAAAATTTTGACCACTTAGGTCAATTGTTAACCTGTTGGTCAATGTGGCAGTCATTGAGTCCAAAATTAATCATTTTGATCAAGTTTGACTAATTTGACCAAAGTTGACCAGTTTGACCAAATTTAACCATTTTGACCAATTTTTATCATTTTAATGTTTATGCTAGCCAAATGATCCATTTTGATCTTTTTAGTGTTTGGGTTGACCAAATAGTTTAGTTTGACTAAATTTGACCAATGTTAACCATTTTAACTAGGGTTGACAAATTTTACCATAGTTGACCAGTTTGACAAAATTTGACTAATTTGGTCAATTGGATGTGTGTATTCACCAAATTGTTATTGTGGTAACTTTTTGGTCGTTTTAATAAAAGTATGACCAATTAGGTAAAGGGTTGATCTGGGGGTAAATGTGGTGGTCCTTAAATCCAAAATTAATCATTTTGATCAAGTTTGACTAATTTGACCAAAATTGATGAGTTTGACTAAATTTCACCAATTTTGAGCTTAGGTTGACCGACAGGTTCATTTTGACCAATTCGGTGTTTGGGTTGACCAAATGGATCAATTTGACTAAGTTTGACCAAAGTTAAACATTTTCACGAGGGTTTACAAATTCCACCAAAGTTGAGTTGTTTGATCAAATTTGTCCAATATGGTCAATTGGATGTCTGTATTGACCAAATAGTTATTGTGGTAACTATTATGTAATTTTAACCAAAGTTTAACCAGTTAGCTCAAGGTTTGAACTGGTCATCAATTTGGTGGTCATTGGGTCCAAAATTGACCATTTTGACTAAGTTTGACTAATTTGACCAAAGTTGAACAGTTTGACCAAATTTGACTAATTTAGTGTTTAGGTTGACCAAATGGTTCACTTTGACAATTTGGTTTCAGGGTTTACAAAATTATTCAATTTGACCAATTTTGATAAAAGTTGACTATTTTGATCACGGTTAACCAATTTGACCAAAGTTGGCCAGTTTGACCGAACTAGACCAATTGGGTCAATTGAATATCTTTATTGAACAAATGGTTATTGTGGTAACTATTAGGTCATTTAAACCGTAGTTTGAACAGTTGGGTCAAGAGTTGACATGATCAATGTGGTGGTCATTAGGTGCAAAATTAACCATGTTAACAAGTTTGACTAATTTGACCAAAGTTGACCAATTTAATAAAATTTGATCAATTTAGCGTTTAGCTTGACCAAAATGTCCCTTTTCACCAATTTGTTGTCTGGGTTGACCAAATGGTTCAATTTGACCAAGTTTGACCAAAGTTGACCATTTTGATATGGGTTGACCAATTTGACCAAAGTTGATGAGTTTGGCCAAATTTGACCAATTGGGTCAATTGGATGTCTGTATTAACTAAATGGTTATTGTGGTAAATATTAGGTCATTTTAGCCAAAGTTTGACCAGTTAGGTCAGGGGTTGATCTGGTGATAAATGTGGTGGTCATTGAGTCCAAAACAGACCCTTCTGTTCAAGTTTGACTAATTTGACCAAAGTTCAGCAGTTTAACCAAATTTGACCAATCTTGTAGCTATGTTGACAAAATGGTCTATCTAATAAATTTGGGGTCTGGATTGACCAAATGGTTCAATTTGACAAAGTTTGACCAAATTTGACAAGTTTGACCTTCATTAAAGTTGACCAGTTTAACCAAGTTTGACCAATTTGGTCAATTGGATGTCTGAATTTACCAAATGGTTATTGTGCTAACTATTAGATCATTTTAACCAAATTTTGACCAGTTAGGTCAAGGGTTGACCAGGTTGTCAATGTGGTGGTCATTGGGTCCAAAATTGACCCTTTTGATCAAGTTTGACTAATTTGACCAAAGTTAACAACTTAAACCAAATTTGACCACATTTGTATTTAGGTTGACCAAATGGTCCATTTTGACCAATTTGGTGTCAAGGTTGACCAAATGGTTTAATTTGACCAAGTTTAACCGAACATGAACTTTTAAATCACGGTTGACAATTTTGACCAAAAGTTGACCAATTTGACCAAATTTGGCAAATTGGTTTAATTGAATGTCTGTATTAACTAAATGATTATTGTGGTAACTATTAGGTCATTTTAATCATAGTTTGACCAGTTATGTCAAGGGTTCACCTGGCAATCAATGGGGTAGTCATTGGATCCAAAATTGGTCATTTTGACCAATTTTGAATAATTTGACCAAAGTTGACCAGCTTGACCTGCTTGACCAAAGTTTGACTAGTTAGGTCAAGGGCTGACCTTGAGGTTAATTTGGTGATCATTAGGTCCAAAATTTTTAATTTTGACCAAGTTTGACTAATATGACAAAAGTTGACAAATTTGTCCAAATTTGACTAATTTAGTGTTTAGGTTGACCAAATGGTCCATTTGACTAATTTGTTGTCTAGGTTGACCAAATGGTTTAATTTGACTGAGTTTGACTAAACATGACCTTTTTGACCTAGGTTGACCAATTTAACCAAATTTGACCAATTCAGTGAATTGGATATTTGTATTGACCAAATGGTTTTTGTGTTAACTAAAACTAGGTCATTTTATCCATAGGCTGACCTGGTGATCAATGTGGTGGTCATTGCGTCCAAAATTGTTCATTTTGATAAAATTTGACTAATTTGACTCATGTTGACCAATTTGACAAAATTTGACAAATTTAGTGTTTAGGTTGACAAAATGGTCCAGCTCTACCAATTTTGTGTATGGATTGACCAAATGGTACAATATGAGCAAGTTTGACTGAAGATGACAATTTCGACCAGGGTTGATCAAATTGACCAAAGTTCATCAATTTGACCAATTCTTACCAATTTGGTCAATTGGATGCCTTTGTTGACCAATTGTTTATTATGTTAACAATTAGGTCTTTTTTACCAATGTTTGACAAGTTAGGTCAAGGGTTGACCTGGCTGTTAATGTGGTGGTCATTAGGTCCAAAATTAACCATTTTGATCAAGTTTGACTAATTTGACGAAAGTTCAATAGTTTGACCAAATTTGACCAATTTAGTGTTTAGGTTGACCAAATGGTCCATTTTGACCAATTTTGTGTATGGGTTGACTAAAAGGTTCAATTGACCAAGTTTGACCAAAGTTGACCAGTTTGAACAGGACTAACCAATTTGACTAAAGTTAAATAGTTTGACCATCTTTGACCATTATGTTCAATTGGATGTCTGTATTGACAAAATTGTTATTGTGGTAAATATTAGGTCATTTTAACCAAAGTTTGACCAGTTACGTCAAGGGTTGACCTGGTGGTCATTGTGATGGTTTATGGGTCAAAAGTTGACCATTTTTGACCAAGTTTGACCAAATTTGACCAATTTAGTGTCTAGGTTGACCAAATGGTACATTTTGACCAATTTGGTCTTTGGGTTGACCAAATGGTTCAATTCAACTAAGTTTGACCAAAGTTGACCTTCTTGACCATGGTTAACCAATTTGACCGAAGTTAACCAGTTTGTTGAAACCTGAGCAATTGGGCCAATTGAATGTCTGTATTGACCAAATCATTATTGTGGTAACTATTAGGTCATTTTAAATAGAGTTTGACCACTTAGGTCAAGGGTTTACCTATTTGTCAATGTGGTTGTCATTCGTTCCAAAATTAATCATTTTGATCAAGTTTAACTAATTTGACCAAAGTTGACCAGTTTGACCAAGTTTGACAAGTTTGACCAAATTTGATTAATTTAGTGTTTACGCTAACCAAATGATCCATTTTGATCTTTTTAGTGTTTGGGTTGACCAAATGGTTTAGTTTTACAAAGCTTGACCATTGTTAGCCATTTTGACTAGGGTGGACCAATTTGACCAAAGTTGACCGGTTTGACCAAATTTGACTAATTTGGTCAATTGGATATATGTATTCACCAAATTGTTATTGTGGCAATTATTTGGTTGTTTTAACAAAAATTTGACCAGTTAGGTCAAGGGTTGATCTGGGGTTAAATGTGGTGGTCCTTAAATCCAAAATTAACCATTTTGATCAAGTTTGACTAATTTGACCAAAATTGACTAGTTTGACTAAATTTCACCAATTTTGTGTTTAGGTTGACCGACGGGTTCATTTTGACCAATTTAGTGTTTGGGTTGACCAAATGGTTCAATTTGACCAGGCTTGACTAAAGTTAAATATTTTCACCAGGGTTTAAAATGAATATCCAAATGGTTTGTGTTTGCCAAATTTGACCAATATGATCCATTGAATGTGTGTATTGACCAAATTGTTATTGTGGTAACTATTAGGTCATTTTAACCAAAGTATGACCAGTTAGGTTAAGGGTTGACCTGGCGGTCAATGTGGTGGTCATTGGGTCTAAAATTGACCATTTTGACCAAGTTTGACTAATTTGACCAAAGTTGAACAGTTTTACCAAATTTGACGAATTTAGTCTTTAGGTTGACCAAATGGTCCACTTTGACCAATTTGGTGTCAAGGTTTACAAAATAGTTCAATTTGAGCAAAGTTTGACGAAAATTGACGATTTTGATCATGGTTAACCAATTAGACCAAGGTTAGCCAATTTGACCGTACTTGACCAATTGGGTCAATGTCTTTATTGACCAAATGGTTTTTGAGGTAACTATTAGGTCATTTTAAATAAAGTTTGACAAGTTAGGTCAGGAGTTGATCCGGTCATAAATGTGGCGGTCATTGTGTCCAAAACTGACCCTTCTATTCACGTTTGACTAATTTGACCAAATTTCAACAGTTTGACCAAATTTGACCGATTTCGTGGCTATGTTGACAATATGGTCCATTTTGACAAATTTGGGGACTGGATTAAACAAATGGTTCAATTTAACAAAGTTTGATCAAAGTTAACGAGTTTGACTAAGGTTGACAAACTTGACTAAAGTTGACCGAGTTTAACGGAATTTGACGATTTGGTTTATTGGATGTTTGTATTGACCAAATGATTATTGTGGTAACTATTAGGTCATTTTAACCAAAATTTGACCAGTTAGGTCAAGGGTTGACCTGGTTGTCAATGTGGTAGTCATTGGGTTCAAAATTAACCATTTTGACCAAGTTTGACTAATTTGACCAAAGTTGACCAGTGTAACCAAATTTGACCAATTTTGTATTTTGGTTGACCAAATGGTCCATTTTGACCAATTTGGTGTCAAGGTTGATCAAATGGTTTAATTTGACCAAGTTTGACTGAACATGACCATTTTTATCATGGTTGTCAATTTTGACCAAAGTTGACCAGTTTGACCAAATATGGCAAAGTAGTTCAATTGAATGTCTACATTGAATAAATGGTTATTGGGGTAAAAATTAGGTAATTTTAATCATAGTTTGACGAGTTACATCAAGGGTTGGCCTGGCGGTCAATGTGGTAAGCATTGGATCCAAAATTGGTCATTTTGACGAAGTTTGAATAATTTAACCAAAGTTGACCAGTTTGACCGGTTTGACCAAAGTTTTACCAGTTAGGTTAAGGACTGACCTTGAGGTTAATGTGGTGATCATTAGGTCTAAAATTAACAATTTTGACCAAGTTTGACTACTTTGACAAAAGTTTACTAATTTGACCAAATTTGACTAATTTAGTGTTTAGGTTGACCAAATGGTCCATTTGACTGGTGTTTGGGTTGACCAAATGGTTTAATTTGACCGAGTTTGACCAAACATGACCATTTTTGGACTCAGTTGACTAATTTGATCTAATTTGACCAATTCAATGAATTGGATGTCTGTATTGACCAAATGGTTTTTGTGGTAACTAAAAATTAGGTCATTTTATCCATAGGCTGACCTGGGGATCAATGTGGTGGTCATTTCGTCCAAAATTGTTCATTTTGACCAAGTTTGACTAATTTGACAAATGTTCACCAGTTTGACAAAATTTGACAAAGTTAGTGTTTAGGTTGGCAAAACGGTCCACCTCGACCAATTTTGTGTTTGGATTAACCAAATTGTCTAATTTCACAAAGTTTGACCGAAGTTAGGTCAATGGTTGACCTGGCAATTAATGTGGTGGTCATTTGGTCCAAAATTAACATTTTTGATCAAGTTTGACTAATTTGACGAAAGTTAAATAGTTTGAGCAAATTTGTCCAATTTAGTGTTTAGGTTGACCAAATGATCCATTTTGACCAATTTGGTGTATGGGTTGACTAAAAGGTTCAATTGACCAAGTTTGACCAGAGTTGACCAGTTTGAATTGGACTAACCAATTTGACCAAAGTTGAATAGTTTGACCATCTTTGACCATATGTTCAAATGGATGTTTGTATTGACCAAATTGTTATTGTGGTAAATATTAGGTAATTTTACCAAAGTTTGACCAGTTAGTTCAAGGGTTGACCTGGTGGTGAATGTGACGGTTTATGGGTCCAAAATTGACCATTTTTTACCAAGTTCGACTAATTTGACCAAAGCTGAACAGTTTAACCAAATTCGATCAATTTAGTGTTTAAGTGGGAAAAATGGTCCATTTCGACCAATTTGGGGTCTGGGTTGACCAAATGATAGAAATTTACCAAGTTTGACCAAAGTGAACCATTTTGATCACGGTCTACTAATTTGACCAAAGTTAATCAGTTTTACCAAATTTGACCAATTGGATCATTTGAATGTTTGTATTAACCAAATTGTTAATATGATAACTAATAGTTCATTTTGACCATAGCACGACCAGTTAGATCAATTGTCGGCCTAGTGGTCAATGTGGTGGTCATTGGGTCCAAAATTGATCATTTTGACTAAGTTGGACTAATTTGGGAAAAGTTGAACAGTTTGACTAAATTTGACTATAAGTGTCTAAGTTGACCAAATGGTCCATTTTGACCAATTTGGTCTCTAGGTTGACCAAATGGTTCAATTCAACTAAGTTTGACCAAAATTGACCATCTTGACCAGGGTTGACCAATTTGACCAAAGTTGACCAATTTGACGAAACTTGAACAATTGGATCAATTGAATGTCTGTATTGACTAAATGTTTATTGTGGCAACTATTAGGTCATTTTAAATAGATTTTGACCACTTAGGTCAATTGTTAACCTGTGGGTCAATGTGGTAGTCATTGGGTCCAAAATTAATCATTTTGATCAACCTTGACTAATTTGACCAAAGTTAACCAGTTTGACCAAATTTGATCAGTTTGACAAATTTTGATAAATTTAATGTTTATGCTAACCAAATGATCCATTTTGATCTTCTTAGTGTTTGGTTTGACCAAATGGTTTAGTTTGACCAAGTTTGACCAAAGTTAACCATTTTTAATAGGGTTGACAAATTTTACCATAGTTGACCAGTTTGACAAAATTTGACTAATTTGGTCAATTGGATGTTTGTATTCACCAAATTGTTATAGTGCTAACTACTTGGTCGTATTAATAAAATTTTGACCAATTAGGTGAAGGGTTGATCTAGGGTAAATGTGGTGGTGGTCCTTAAATTCAAAATTAACCATTTTGATCAAGTTTGACTAATTTGACCAGAATTGACCAGTTTGACTATATTTTACCAATTTTGTGTTTAGGTTGACCGAGAGATTCATTTTGACCAATCTGGTGTTTGGGTTGACCAAATGGTTCAATTTGACCAAGTTTGACCGAAGTTAAACATTTTCACCGGGGTTTACAAATTCCACCAAAGTTGAGTTGTTTGACGAGTTGTGCAATATGGTCGATTGGATGTCGCATTGACCAAATGGTTTTTGTGGTAACTATTAGGACATTTTAACCGTAGTATGACCAGTTAGCTCAGGGGTTGAACTGGTAGTCAATGTGGTGGTCATTGGGTCCAAAATTGACCATTTTGACCAAGTTTGACTAATTTGACCAAAGTTGAACAGTTTGACCAAATTTGATGAATTTAGTGTTTAGGTTGACCAAATGGTCCACTTTGACAATTTGGTTTCGGGGTTTACAAAATTATTCGATTTGACGAGTTTGACAAAAGTTGATCATTTTTATCGCGGTTAACCGATTTGACTAAAGTTGGTCGGTTTGAATCAACTGGACCAATTGGGTCGATTGAATGTCTTTATTGACGAATGGTTATTGTGGTAACTTATTAGGTCATTTTAACCATAGTTTGAACGAGTTAGGTCGAGGTTGACATGATGATCATTTGGTGTCTGGGTTGACATTGGATCCAAAATTGGTCATTTTGACCAAGTTTAAATAATTTCACCAAAGTTGACCAGATTGACCAGTTTGACCAAAATTTGACCTGTTAGGTTAAGGGCTGACCTTGAGGTTAATGTGGTGATCATTAGGTCCAAAATTAATAATTTTGACCCAGTTTGACTAATATGACAATAGTTGACTAGTTTGTCCAAATTTGACTAATTTAATGTTAAGGTTGACCAAATGGTCCATTTGACTAATTTAGTGTCTGGGTTGACCAAATGGTTTAATCTGACCGAGTTTGACCAAACATGACCATTTTGACCTAGGTTGACCAATTTGACCAAATTTGGCCAATTCAGTGAATTGGATGTTTGTATTGACCAAATCGTTTTTGTGGTAACTAAAATTAGGTCATTTTATCCATATGGTCGACATCAGTGATCAATGTGGTGGTCATTGCGTCCAAAATTGTTCATTTTGACCAAATTTGACTAATTTGACGCATGTTGACCAGTTTGACAAAATTTGACAAATTTAGTGTTTAGGTTGACAAAATGGTCCACCTCGACTAATTTTGTGTCTAGATTGACCAAATGGTTCAATTTGACCACGTTTAACCAAAGTTGACAATTTTGACCAGGGTTGATCAATTTGACCAAAGTTCATCAGTTTGACCAATTTTTACCAATATGGTCAATTTGATGTCTTTGTTAACCAATTGGTTATTATGGTAACAATTAGGTCATTTTTACCAAAGTTTGACCAGTTAGGTTAAGGGTTGACCTGGTGGTTAATGTGGTGGTTATTGGGTAAAAAATTAACCATTTTGATCAAGTTTGACTAATTTGACCAAAGTTGAACAGTTTGACCAAATTTGACCAATTTAGTGTTTAGTTTCACCAAATTTTTTAATTGACCAAGTTTGACCAATGTTGACCAATTTGAAGAGGACTAACCAAATTAACCAAAGTTGAATAGTATGACTATCGTGACCAATATGTTCAATTGGATGTCTGTATTGACCAAATTGTTATTGTGGTAAATGTTAGGTCATTTTAACCAAAGTTTGGCCAGTTAGGTCATGGGATGACCTGGTGGTCAATGTGGTGGTCTTTGAGTCTAAAGGTGACCATTTTTTACCAAGTTCAACTAATTTGACCAAAGCTGAACAATTTGACCAAATTTGATCAATTTAGTGTTTAGGTTGACAAAAATGGTCCATTTTGACCAATTTAGGTTATGGGTTGACCAAATTATTCAAATTGACCAAGTTTGACCAAAGTGGACCATTTTGATCACGGTCTACAAATTTGACCAAAGTTGACCAGTTTGACCAAATTTACCCTATTGGGTCAATTGAATGCTTGTATTGACCAAATGGTTAATGTGATAACTACATTTGATTTTAAACAGAGCACGACTAGTTAGATCAATGGTGGGCCTGGTGGTCAATGTGGTGGTCATTGGGTCCAAAATTGACCCTTCTGACTAAATTTGACTAATTTGACCAAAGTTGAACAGTTTGACCAAATTTGACCAATTTAATGTCTAGGTTAACCAAATGGTACATTTTGACCTATTTGGCTTTGGGTTGACCAAATGGTTCAATTCAACCAAGTTTGACCAAAGTTGACCCCTTGATCAGGGTTGACCAATATGACCAAAGTTGACCAGTTTGATGAAACTTGAGCAATTGGGCCAATTGAATGTCTATATTGACCAAATGGTTATTGTGGTAACTATTTGGTCATTTTAAATAGACTTTGACCACTTAGGTCAAGGGCTGACCAGTTGGTCAATGTGGTAGTCACTGGAACCAAAATTAAACATTTTGGTTAAGTTTGACTAATTTGACCAAAGTTGACCAGTTTGATCAAATTTGACCAATTTAGTGTTTATGCTAACCAAATGATCAATTTTGATATTTTAAGTGTTTGGGTTGACTAAATGGTTTAGTTTGACCAAGAATGACCAAAGATAACCATTTTGACTAGGGTTGACAAATTTGACCAAAGTTGACCAGTTTGACCAAATTTGACTAATTTGGTCAATTGGATGTATGTATTCACCAAATTTTTATTTTGGTAACTATTTGGTCGTTGTAACAAAAATTTGTGCAGTTAGGTCAAGGGTTGATATGGGGGTAAATGTGGTGGTCCTTAAATCCAAAATTAACTATTTTAATCAAGTTTGACTAATTTGACAAAAATTGACCAGTTTGACTAAATTTCACCAATTTTGTGTTTAGCTTGACAGACGGGTTCATTTTGACCAATTTTGTGTTTGGGTTGACTAAATGGTTCAATTTGACCAAGTTTGACAAAAGTTAAACATTTTCACCAAGTTTTACAAATTCCACCAAAGTTGACTTTTTGACCAAATTTGACCAATATGTTAAATTGGATGTCTGTATTGACCAAATGGTTATTGTGATGACTGTTAGGTCATTTTATCCAAAGTATGACCAGTTAGGTCAAGGGTTGACCTGGCGGTCAATGTGGTGATCATTGGGTCCAAAATTGACCATTTTGATCACGTTTGATTAATTTGACCAAAGTTAGATAGTTTGACCAAATTTGACGAATTTAGTGTTAGGTTGACCAAATGGTCCACTTTGACCAATTTGGTGTTAGGTTTTACAAAATGGTTCAATTTGACCAAGTTTGACCAAAGTTGACGATTTTCATCGCGGTTAACCAATTTGACAAAAGTTGGCCAGTTTGACTGAACTTAACCAATTGAGTCAACTGAATGTCTTTATTGAACAAATGGTTATTGTGGTAACTATTAGGTCATTTTAAATAAAGTTTGACCAGTTAGGTCAGGGGTTGATCTGGTGATAAATGTGGTGGTCATTTGTCAACAATTAACCCTTCTGTTCAAGTTTGACTAATTTGAGCAAAGTTCAGCAGTTTGACCAAATTTGACTAAATTTGACCAACTTTATGGCTATGTTGACAAAATGGTGTATTTTGACAAATTTGGGGTCTAGATTGACCAAATGGTTCAATTTGACAAAGTTTGACCAAAGTTGACCAATTTGATCAAAGTTGACAAACTTGTCGAAAGTTGACTAGTTTAACCAAATTTAACCAATTTGTTCAATTGAATGTATGTATTGACCAAATCATTATTGTGGTAACAATTATGTCATTTAACCAAATTTTGACTAATTAGGTCTAGGGTTGACCTGGTTGTCAATGTGGTGGTCATTGGGTCAAAATTGACCATTTTGACCAAGTTTGACTAATTTGACCAAAGTTAACCATTTTAACCAAATTTCACCAATATTCTATTTGGGTTGACCAAATGGTCCATTTTGGCCAATTTAGTGTCAAGGTCGACCAAATTGTTTAATTTGACTAAGTTTGACTGAACATTGCCTTTTTTTATCACGGTTGACAATTTTGACAAAAGTTTACCAGTTTAACCAAATTTGGAAAATTGGTTCAATTAAATGTATGTATTGACTAAATGGTTATTGTGGTAACTATTAGGTCATTTTAATCATAGTTTGACCAGTTACGTCAAGGGTTGACCTGGCGGTCAATGTTGAAGTCATTGGATCCAAAATTGATCATTTTGACGAAGTTTGAATAAATTGACCAAAGTTGACCAGTTTGACTGGTTTGACGAAAGTTTGACCAGTTAGGTCAAGAGCTGACCTTAAGGTTAATGTGGTGATCATTAGGTCCAAAATTAACAATTTTGACCAAGTTTAACTAACTTGACAAAAGTTGATCAGTTTAACCAAATTTGACTAACATAGTGTTTTGGTTGACCAAATGGTCCATTTGACTAATTTGATGTCTGTATTGACCAAATGGTTTTTGTGGTAACTAAAAATGAGGTTATTTTATCCATAGGCTGACCTTGTGATCAATGTGGTGGTCACTGCATCCAAAATTGTTCATTTTGAACAAGTTTGACTCATTTGACCCATGTAGATCAGTTTGATAAAATTTGAAAAATTTTGTGTTTATGTTGACAAAATGGTCCAGCTCGACCAATATTATGTCTGGATTGACCAAATGGTCCAATTTGACCAAGTTTGACCGAAGTTTACAATTTTGACCAGGGTTTGAATAATTTGACCAAAGTTCATCTGTTTGACCAATTTTTACCAATTTGGTCAAATGATGTCTTTGTTAACCAATTGGTTATTATGGTAACAATTAGGACATTTTACCAAAGTTTGATCAGTTAGGTCAAGGGTTGACCTGGCGGTTAATGTGGTGGTTATTTGGTCCAAAATTAACCATTTTGATCAAGTTTGATTAATTTGACCAAAGTTGAACAGTTTGACCAAATTTGACCAATTTAGTGTTTAAGTTGACCAAATGGTCCATTTTGACCAATTTGGTGTATGGGTTGACCAAATGGTTCCGTTGACCGAGTTTGGCAAAGTTGACGATTTGAGCAGGGTAACCAATTTGACCGAAGTTGAATAGTTTGACCATCTTTGACCAATATGTTCAATTGGATGTCTGTATTGAACAAATTGTTATTATGGAAAATATTACGTGATGTTAACCAAAGTTTATTCAGTTAGGTCAAGGGTTGACCCGGTGGTCAATGCGGTGGTGTATGGGTCCAAAAATGACCATTTTTTACCAAGTTGGACTAATTTGACCAAAGCTGAACAATTTGACCAAATTTGATCAATTTAGTGTTTAGGTTGACAAAATGGTCCATTTCGACCAATTGGGGGTCTGGGTTGACCAAATGGTTCAAGTTGATCAAGTTTGACCAATGTGGACAATTTTGATCACGGTCGACCAATTTGACCAAAGTTGTCCAGTTTGACCAAATTTGACCAATTGGGTCAATTGAATGTTTGTATTAACCAAATGATTAATGTGATAACTATTAGTTCATTTTGACCAAAGCACGACCAGTTAGATCAATGGTCGGCCTGGTGGTCAATGTGGTGGTGATTGGGTCCAAAATTGACCATTTTGACTAAGTTTGACAAATTTGACCAAAGTTGAGCAGTTTGACCAAATTTGACCAATTTAGTGTCTAAGTTGACCAGATGGACCATTTTGACCAATTTGGTCTCTGGGTTGACCAAATGGTTCAATTCAACCAAGTTTGACCAAAGTTGACCATCTTGACCAGGGTTGACCAATTTGACCAAAGTTGAGCAGTTTGACGAAACTTGAACAATTGGGTCAATTGAATGTCTGTATTGACCAAATGGTTATTGTGGTAACTATTAGGTCATTCTAAATAGAGTTTGACCACTTAGGTCATGGGTTGATCTGTTGATCAATGTGGAAGTCATTGGGTCTAAAATTAATCATTTTGATCAAGTTTGACTAATTTGACCAAAGTTGACCAGTTTGACCAAATTTGACCAATTTAGTGTTTATGTTAACCAAAAGATCCATTTTGATCTTTTTGGTGTTTGGGTTGACCAAATGGTTTAGTTTGACCAAGTTTGACCAAAGTTAACCATTTTGACTAAGGTTGACAAATTTTACCATAGTTGGCTAGTTTGACCAAATTTGACTAATTTGATTAATTGGATGTCTGTATTCACCAATTTGTTATTGTGGTAACTATTTGGTCATTTTAAAAAAAATTTGACCAGTTAGGTCAAGGGTTGATCTGGGGGTAAATGTGATGGTCCTTAAATCCAAAAATAACCAATTTGATCAAGTTTGACTAACTTGACCAAAATTGACCAGTTGACTAAATTTCACCAATTTTGTTTTTAGGTTGACCGGCGGGTTTATTTTGACCAATTTGGTGTTTGGGTTGACCAGATGGTTCAACTTGACCAAGTTTGATCAAAGTTAAACATTTTTACCAGGGTTTACAAATTCCACCAAAGTTGAGTTGTTTGACCAAATTTGACCAATATGGTCAATTGGATGTCTGTATTGACCAAATGGTTATTGTGGTAACTATTAGGACATTTTAACCAATGTATGACCAGTTAGGTCAAGGGTTGAACTGGTGGTCAATTTGTTAGTCATTGGGTCTAAAATAGACCATTTTGACCAAGTTTGACTAATTTGACCAAAGTTGAACAGTTTAACCAAATTTGACAAGTTTAGTGTTTAGGTTGACCAAATTGTCCACTTTGACCAATTTGGTTTCAAGGTTTACAAATTTATTCAATTTGACCAAGTTTGATCAAAGTTAACCATTTTGATCACGGTTAACCAATTTGACCAAAGTTGGGCAGTTTGGCCGCACATGACCAATTGGGTCAATTGAATGTCTTTATTGACCAAATGATTATTGTAGTAACTATTAAGTCATTTTAACCATAGTTTGAATAGTTTGTTCAAGGTTTGACATGATGATCAATGTGGTGGTCATTAGGTGCAAAATAAACCGTGTTGACCAAGTTTGACTAATTTGACCAAAGTTGACCAATTTAACAAAATTTGACCAATTTAGTGTTTAGCTTCACCCTATGGTCCCTTTTAACCAATTTGTTGTCTGGGTTGACCAAATGGTTCAATTTGACCAAGTTTGACCAAAGTTGACCCTTTTGATAAGGGTTGTCCAATTTGACCAAAGTTGACGAGCTTGACCAAATTTTACCAATTGGGTCAATTGGATGTTTGTGTTGACTAAATGGTTATTGTGGTAATTATTAGGTCATTTTAACTAAAGTTTGACCAGTTAGGTCAGGGGTTGATCTGGTGATAAATGTGGTGGTCATTCAGTCCAAAACTAACCCTTCTATTCAAGTTTGACTAATTTGATTAAAGTTCAGACTAATTTGATTAAAGTTCAGCAGTTTAACCAAATTTGACCAATTTTGTAGCTATGTTGACAAAATGGTCAATTTGACAAATTTGTTGTCTGGATTGACCAAACGGTTCAATTTCACAAAGTTTGACAAAAGTTGGCCAGTTTGACCAAGGTTGGCAAATTTGTCTAAAGTTGACCAGTTCAACTAAATTTTACCAATTTGGTCAATTGGATGTTTGTATTGCCCAAATGGTTATTGTGGTAACTATTAGGTCATTTTAACCAAATTTTGACCTGTTAGATCAAGGGTTGACATGGTTGACAATGTAGTAGTCATTGGGTCAAAAATTGACCATTTTGATCAAGTTTGACTAATTTGACCAAAGCTGACCAGTTTAACCAAATTTGTATTTAGGTTAACCAAATGGTCCATTTTGATCAATTTGGAGTCAAGGTCGACCAAATGGTTTAATTTTACCAAGTTTGACCGAACGTGACCTTTTTTATGACGGTTGACAATTTTGACCAAAGTTGACTAGTTTGACCAAATTTGGCAATTTGGTTCAATTGAATGTCTGTATTGACTAAATGGTTATTGTGGTAACTATGAGGTCATTTTAATCATAATTTAATTAATTTGACCAAAGCAAAACAGTTTGACCAAAATTGATCAATTTAGTGTTTAGGTTGACAAAATGGTTCATTTCAACCAATTTAGGGTCTGGGTTGACCAAATGGTTGAAATTAACCAAGTTTGACTAAAGTGGATCTTTTTTATCACGGTCTACCAATTTGACCAAAGTTGACCAGTTTGACCAAATTTGACCAATTTGGTCAATTGAATGTATGTATTGACCAAATAGTTAACATGATAACTATTAGTTCATTTTCACCAGAGCACGACCAGTTAGATCAATGGTCGGCCTGGTGGTCAATGTGGTTGTCATTGGGTCCAAAATTGACCATTTTGACTAAGTTAGACGAATTTGACCAAAGTTGAACAGTTTGACCAAACTTGACCAATTTAGTGTCTAGGTTAACCAAATGGTCCATTTTAACCAATATGGTCTCTGGGTTGACCAAATAGTTTAATTCAACCAAGTTTGACCAAAGTTGACTATCTTGGCCAGGGTTGACTAATTTGACCAAAGTTGACCCGTTTGACGAAACCTGAACAATTGGGCCAATTGAATGTCTGTATTAAGCAAAAGCTTATTGTGGTAACTATTAGGTCATTCTAAATAGAGTTTGACAACGTAAGTTAAGGGTTGACCTGTTGGTCAATGTGATATTTATTGGGTCCAAAATTAATCATTTTGTCAAGTTTGACTAATTTGACCGAAGTTGACCAGTTTGACTAAATATGATCTGATTGACCAAATTTGACCAATTTAGTGTTTACGCTAACCAAATGATCCATTTTGATCTTTTAGTGTTTGGGTTGAACAAATGGTTTAGTTTGAGAAAGTTTGACCAAAGTTAACCATTTTGACTAGGGTTGACCAACTTTACCAAAGTTGACCAGTTTGACCAAATTTGACTTATTTGGTCAAATAGATGTCTGTATTCACCAAATTGTTATTGTGGTAACTATTTAGTCATTTTATCAAAAATTTGACCGAGTTAGGTCGAGGGTTGATACGGGGAAAATGTGGTGGTCTTTAAATCCAAAATTAACCATTTTGATCAAGTTTAACTAATTTGGCCAAAATTGACCAGTTTGACTAAATTGCACCAATTTTGTGTTTAGGTTGACCGACGACTTCATTTTGACCAATTTAGTGTTTGGGTTGACCAAATGGTTGAATTTGACCAAGTTTGACTAAAGTTAAATATTTTCACCACGGTTTAAAATGAATGACAAAAAGGTTCATGTTTGACCAAATTTAACCAATATGGTCAATTGGATGTCTGTATTGACCAAATGGTTATTGTGGTGACTATTAGGTCATTTTAACCAAAGTATGACCAGTTAGGTCAAGGGTTGACCTGGCGGTCAAAGTGGTGGTCATTGGGTCCAAAATTGACCATTTTGACCAAGTTTGACTAATTTGATCAAAGTTGAACATTTTGACAAAATTTGACGAATTTAGTGTTTCGGTTGACCAAATGGTCCACTTTGACCAATTTGGTGTCAGGGTTTAGAAAATGGTTCAATTTGAGCAAAGTTTGCCAAAATTGATCATTTTGATCATGGTTAACCAATTTGGCCAAATTTGGCCAGTTTGACCGAACTTGACCAACTGGGTCAACTGAATGTCTTTATTGACCAAATGGTTATTGAGGTAACTATTAAGTCATTTTAAATAAAGTTTGACCAGTTAGGCCAGCGGTTGATCTGGTGATAAATGTGGTGGTCATTGAGTCCAAAAGTGACTCTTCTGTTCAAGTTTGACTAATTTTGTGGCTATGTTGACAGAATGGACTATTTTGACAAATTTGGAGTCTGGATTCTCTAAATGGTTCAATTTGACAAAGTTTGACCAGAGTTAACTAATTTGACCAAGGTTAACAAACTTGACTAAAGTTGACCAGTTTAACTAAATTTGACCAATTTGATCAATTGGATTCTGTATTGACCAAATGATTATTGTTGTAACTATTAGATCATTTTAACCAAATTTTGACCAGTTTGGTCATGGGTTGACCTGGTTGTCAATGTAGTGGTCATTGGGTCCAAAATTGAACATTTTTACCAAGTTTGACTAATTTGACCAAAGTTGACCATTCTAACCAAATTTAACCAATTTTCTATGTAGGTTGACCAAATGGTCCATTTTAACCAATTTGGTGTCAAGGTCGAGCAAATGGTTTAATTCGACCAATTTTGACTGAACATGACCTTTTTTTATCACAGTTGACAATTTTGACCAAAGTTGACCAGTTTGACCAAATTTGGCAAATTCGTTTAATTGAATGTCTGCATTGACTAAATGGTTATTGTGGTAACTATTAGGTCATTTTAATCATAGTTTGACTAGTTACATCAGGGGTTGACCTGGCGGTCAATGTGGTAGTCATTGGATCCAAAATTGGTCATTTTGACCAAGTTTGAATAATTTGACCAAAGTTGACAAATTTGACCGGTATGACCAAATTTTGACCAGTTAGGTCAAGGGTTGACCTAAGGTTAATGTGGTGATCATTAGGTCCAAAATTAATAACTTTTACCAAGCATGACTAATTTGACAAAAGTTGACTAATTTAGTGTTTAGGTTGACCAAATAGTCCATTTGACTAATTTGATGTCTGTATTGACCAAATGGTTTTTGTGTTAACTAAAAATTCGGTCATTTTATCGATAGGCTGACCTGGTGATCAATGTGGTGGTTATTGCATTCAAAATTGTTCATTTTGACTAATTTGACTCATGTTGACCAGTTTGACAAAATTTGACAAATGTAGTGTTTAGGTTGATAAAAAGGTCCACCTCGACCAATTTTTTGTCTGCATTGCCTAAATGGTGCAATTTGACCATGTTTAACCGAAGTTTACAATTTTGACCAGGGTTGATCAATTTGACTAAAGTTCATCAGTTTGACCAATTTTTACCAATTTGGTCAATTGAATGTCTTCGTTGAACAATTGGTTATTATGGTAACAATTAGGTCACTTTTGCTAAAGCTTGACCAGTTAGGTCAAGGGTTGACCTGGTGGTTAATGTGGTGGTTATTAGCTCAAAAATTAACCATTTTGATCAAGTTTGACTAATTTGACCAAAGTTGAGCAGTTTGACCAAATTTGACCAATTTTGTGTTTAGGTTGACCAAATGGTCCATTTTGACCAATTTAGTGTATGGGTTGACCAAATGGTTTCATTGACCAAGTTTGGCCAAAGTTGACCAGTTTGAACAGGACTAACCAATTTGGCCAAAGTTGAATAATTTGACCATCTTTGACCTATATGTTCAATTGCATGTCTGTATTGACCAAATTGTTATTGTAGTAAATATTAGGTCATTTTAACCAAAGTTTGACCATTTAGGTCAAGAGTTGACCTGGTGGTCAATGTGGTGGTCTATGTGTCCAAAATTGGCAATTTTTACCAAGTTCGACTAATTTGACCAAAGCTGAACAGTTTGAAGAAATTTGATCAATTTAGTGTTTAGGTTGACAAAATGGTCCATTTCGACAGATTTGGGATGCAGGTTGATCGAATGGTTCAAATTGACGAGTTTGACCATAGTGGACCATTTTGATAACGGTTAACTGATTTGACCAAAGTTGATCAGTTTGACCAAATTTAACCAATTGGGTCAATTGAATGTTTGTATTGACCAAATGGTTATTGTGATAACTATTAGTTCATTTTGACCAGAGCACGACCAGTTAGATCAATGGTCGGCCTGGTGGTCAATTTGGTGGTCATTCCAAAATTAACCATTTTGAATAAGGTTCACTAATTTGACCAAAGTTGAACAGTTTGACCAAATTTGAGCAATTTAGTGTCTAAGTTAACCAAATGGTCCATTTTGACCAATTTGGTCTCTGGGTTGACCAAATGGTTCCATTCAACCAAGCTTAACCAAAGTTGACCATCTTAATTAGGGTTGACCAATATTACCAAAGTTGACCAGTTTGACGAAACTTCAACAATTGGGTCAATTGAATGTCTGCATTGACCAAATGGTTATTGTGGTAACTATTTGGTTATTTTAAAAAGAGTTTGATCACTTATGTCAAGGGTTGACCTGTTGGTCAATGTGGTAGTCATTGGGTCCAAAATTAATCATTTTGATCAAGTTTGATTAATTTGACCAAAATCGACCAGTTTGACCAAATTTGACCCGTTTGACCAAATTTGACCAATTTAGTGTTTATGCTAACCAAATGATCCATTTTGATCTTTTTAGTGTTTGGGTTGACCAAATGGTTTAGTTTGACGAAGTTTGACCAAAGTTAACCATTTTGACTAGGGTTAACCAATTGGCCAAAGTTGACCACTTTGACCAAATATGACTAATTTGGTCAATTGGATGTATGTATTCACTAAATTGTTATTGTGGTACCTATTTGGTCATTTTAACAAAAGTTTGACCAGTTAGGTCAAGTGTTAATCTGGGGGTAAATGTGGTGGTCCTTAAAATCAAAATTGTCCATTTTGATCAAGTTTGACTAATTTGACCAAAATTGACTAGTTTAACTAAATTTCACCAATTTTGTGTTTAGGTTGAATGACGGGTTCATTTTGACCAATTTGATGTTTGGGTTGACCAAATGGTTCAATTTAATCAAGTTTGACTAAAGTTAAACATTTTCACCAGGGTTTACAAATTCCACCAAAGTTGACTTGTTTGACCAAATTTGACCAATATGGTAAATTGGATGTCTGTATTGACTAAATGGTTATTGTGGTGACCATTAGGTCATTTGAACCAAAGTATGACTAGTTAGGTCACGGGTTGACCTGGCGGTCGATATGGTGGTCATTAGGTCCAAAATTGACCATTTTGACCAAGTTTGACTAATTTGACCAAAGTTGAACAGTTTGACCAAATTTGATGAATTTAGTGTTTAGGTTGACCAAATGGTCCACTTTGACCAATTTGGTGTCAGGGTTTACAAAATGGTTCAATTTGAGCAAAGTTTGACCAAAATTGACCATTTTGATCATGGTTAACCAATTTGACTAATGTTGACCAATTTGACCCGAACTTGACCAATTGGGTCAACTGAATGTCTTTATTGACCAAATAGTTATTGAGGTAACTATTATGTCATTTTAAATAATGTTTGACTTGTTAGGCTAGGAGTTGATCTGGTCATATATGTGGTGGTCATTGTGTCCAAAACTGACCCTTCTGTTCATGTTTGACTTATTTGACCAAAGTTCAGCAGTTGGACCAAATTTGACCGATTTTGTGGCTATGTTGACAAGATGGTCTACTTTGACAAATTTGGGGACTGGATTAACCAAATGGTTCAATTTGATAAAGTTTGACCAAAGTTGACTAGTTTGAGCAAGGATGACAAACTTGACTAAAGTTGACTAGTTTAACCAAATTTGACCAATTTGGTCAATTGGATGTCTGTATTGACCAAATGATTATTTTGGTAACTATTAGGTCATTTTAACCAAATTTTGACCAGTTAGGTCAAGGGTTGACCTGGTTGTCAATGTGGTGGTCTTTGGGTCCAAAATTGACCATTTTGACTAAGTTTGACTACGTTGACCAAAGTTGACCAGTGTAACCAAATTTGAGCAATTTTGTATTTGGGTTGACTAAGTGGTCCATTGTGACCAATTTGGTGTCAAGTTCGACCAAATGGTTTATTTTGACCAGGTTTGACTGAACATGACCTTTTTTTATCACGGTTGACAATTTTAACCAAAGTTTACCAGTTTGACGAAATTTGGCAAATTGGTTCAATTGAATGTCTGCATTGACTAAATGGTTATTGTGGTAACTATTAGGTCGTTTTAATCATAGTTTGACCAGTTACGTCAAGGGTTGACCTGGCGGTCAATGTGGTGGTCATTGGATCCAAAATTGATCATTTTGACCAAGTTTGAATAATTTCACCAAAGTTGACCAGTTTGACCAGTTTGACCAAAGTTTGACCAGTTAGGTCAAGAGGTGACCTTGAGGTTAATGTGATGATCATTAGGTCCAAAATTAACAATTTTGACCAAGTTTGACTAATTTGACAAAAGTTGACTAATTTGACCAAATTTGACTAATTTAGTGTTTAGGTTGACCAAATGGTCCATTTGATTAATTTGGTGTCTGGGTTGACCAAAAGGTTTAATTTGACCGAGTTTGACCAGACATGACCATTTTGACCTGGGGTGACTAATTTGACCAAATTTAATCGATTCAGTGAATTGGATGTCTGTATTGACCAAATAGTTTTTGTGTAACTAAAAATTAGGTCATTTTATCCATAGGTTGACCTGGTGATCAATGTGATGGTCATTGCGTCCAAAATTGTTCATTTTGACCAAGTTTGACTAATTTGACAAATGTTGACCAGTTTGACAAAATTTGACAAATTTAGTGTTTAGGATGGCAAAATGGTCTACATCGACCAATTTTGTGTCTGGATTGACCGAAGTTGAAAATTTTGACTAGGGTTGATCAATTTAACCAAAGTTCATCAGTTTGGCCAATTTTTACCAATTTGGTCAATTGGATGCCTTTGTTGACCAATTGGTTATTGTGTTAACAATTAGGTCTTTTTTACCAAAGTTTGACAAGTTAGGTCAAGGGTTGACCTGGAAGTTAATGTGGTGGTCATTAGGTCCAAAATTAACCATTTTGATCAAGTTTGACTAATTTGACGAAAGTTGAATAGTTTGACCAAATTTGACTAATTTAGTGCTTAGGATGACCAAATGGTCCATTTTGACCAATTTGGTGTATGGGTTGACTAAAAGGTTCATGTTAAATATTAGGTCATTTTAATCAAAGTTTGACCAGTTAGGTCGAGGGTTGAACTGGTTGTGAATGTGATGGTTTGTGGGTCCAAAATTGACCATTTTTTACCAAGTTCGACTAATTTGACCAAACCTGAACAGTTTAACCAAATTTGATCAATTTAGTTTTTAGGTTGACAAAATGGTCCATTTTGACCAATTTGGGATGCAGGTTGACGAATGATTGAATTGACGAATTTGACCAAAGTTAACCATTTTAATCACGGTCGACCAATTTGACCAAAGTTGACTAGTTTGACCAAATTTGACCAATTGGGTCAATTGAATGTTTGTATTGACCAAATGGTTAATGTGATAACTATTAGTTCATTTTGACCAAACCACGACCAGTTAGATCAATGGTGGGCCTGGTGGTCAATGTGGTGGTCATTGGGTCCAAAATTGATTGTTTTGACTAAGTTTGTCTAATTTGGGCAAAGTTGAACTGTTTTACCAAATTTGAACAATTTAGTGTCTAGGTTGACCAAATGGTTCATATTGACCTCTTTGGTCTCTGGGTTGACCAAATAGTTCAATTCAACCAAGTTTGACCAAAGTTGACCATCTTGACCAGGGTTGACCAATTTGATCAAAGTTGATCAGTTTGACGAAACATGAACAATTGGATCAATTGCATGTCTGTATTGACTAAATGGTTATAGTGACAACTATTTGGTCATTTTAAATAGATTTTGACCACTTAGGACAATTGTTAACCTGTTGGTCAATGTGGTAGTCATTGAGTCCAAAATTAATCATTTTGATTGAGTTTGACTAATTTGACTAAAGTCGACCAGTTTGACCAAATTTGACTAGGTTGACCAAATTTGTCCAATTTAGTGTTTACGCTAACCAAACAATCCATTTTGATCTTTTTAGTGTTTGGTTTGACCAAATGGTTTAGTTTGACAAAGTTTGACCAAAGTTAACCATTTTGACTAGGGTTGACCAATTTGACCAAAGTTGACAAGTTTGACCAAATTTGACTAATTTGGTTAATTGGATGTCTGTATTCACCAAATTGTTATTGTGGTAACAATTTGGTCGTTTTAACAAAAATTTGACCAGTTAGGTCAAGGTTTGATCTGGGGTTAAATGTGGTGGTGGTCCTTAAATCCAAAATTAACCATTTTGATCAAGTTTGACTATTTTGACCAAAATTGACCAGTTTGATTAAACTTCACCAATTTTGTGTTTAGGTTGACCGACAGGTTCATTTTGATCAATTTGGTGTTTGGGTTGACCAAATGGTTCAATTTGACCAAGTTTGACAAAAGTTGAACATTTTCACCAGGGCTTACAAATTCCACCAAAGTTGAGTTGTTTGACCAAATTTGACCAATATGGTCAATTGGATGTCCGCATTGACCAAATGGTTATTGTGGTAAATATTAGGTTATTTTAGAAAGAGTTTGACCACTTAGGTCAAGGGTTGACCTGTTGGTCAATGTGGTAGTCATTGGGTCCAAAATTAATCATTTTGATCAAGTTTGACTAATTTGACCAAAATCGACTAGTTTGACCAAATTTGACCTGTTTGACCAAATCTGACCAATTTAGTGTTTATGCTAACCAAATGATCCATTTTGATCTTTTAGTGTTTGGGTTGACCAAATGGTTTAGTTTAACCAAATATGACTAATTTGGTCAATTAGATGTATGTATTCACTGAATTGTTATTATGGTACCTATTTGGTCATTTTAACAAAAGTTTGACTAGTTAGGTCAAGGGTTAATCTTGGGGTAAATGTGGTGGTCCTTAAATTCGAAATTGACCATTTTGATCAACTTTGACTAATTTGACCAAAATTGAATAGTTTAACTAAATTTCACCAATTTTGTGTTTAGGTTGACCGATGGGTTTATTTTGACCAATTTAATGTTTGGGTTGACCAAATGGTTCAATTTGATCAAGTTTGACTAAAGTTAAACATTTTCACCAGGGTTTACAAATTCCACCCAAGTTGACTTGTTTGACCAAATTTGACCAATATGGTAAATTGGATGTCTGTATTGATCATATGGTTATTGTGGTGACTATTAGGTCATTTTAACCAAAGTAGGACCAGTTAGGTCAAGGGTTGACCTGGCGGTCAAGGAGGTGGTCATTGGGTCCAAAATTGACCATTTTGAACAAGTTTGACTAATTTGACCAAAGTTGGACAGTTTGACAAAATTTGACGAATTTAGTGTTTAGGTTGACCAAATGGTCCACTTTGACCAATTTGGTGTTAGGGTTTATAAAATGGTTCAATTTGAGCAAAGTTTGACTAAAATTAACCATTTTGATCACGGTTAACCAATTTGACCAAAATTTGCCAGTTTGACCGAACTTGAGCAATTGGGTCAACTGAATGTCATTATTGACCAAATGGTTATTGAGGTAACTATTAGGTCATTTTAAATAAAGTTTGACCAGTTAGGCCAGGGGTTGATCTGGTGATGAATGTGGTGGTCATTGAGTCTAAAACTGACTCTTCTATTTGAGTTTGACTAATTTGACCAAAGTTCGGCAGTTTGACCAAATTTGACCAATTTTGTGGCTATGTTGAAAAATGGTCTATGACAAATTTGGGTTCTGGATTAACCAAATGGTTTAATTTGACAAAGTTTGACCAAAGTCTACCAGTTTGACCAAGGTTGACAAATTTGGCTAAAGTTGACCAGTTTAACCAAATTTGACCAATTTGGTCAATTGGATTTCTATATTGACCAAATGATTATTGTGGTAACTATTAGGTCATTTTAACGAAATTTTGTCCAGTTAGGTCAAGGGTTGACCTAGTTGTCAGTGTAGTGGTCGTTGGGTCCAAAATTGACCATTTTGGCCAAGTTTGACTAATTTGACCAAAGTTGACCATTCTAATTAAATTTGACCAATTTTCTTTTTAGGTTGACCAAATGGTCTATTTTGACCAATTTGGTGTCAAGGTCAACCAAATGGTTTAACTTGACCAAGTTTGAGTGAACATGACCTTTTTTATCACGGTTGACAATTTTAACCAAAGTTGACCAATTTGACAAAATTTGGCAAATTGGTTCAATTGAATGTCTGGATTGACTAAATGGTTATTTTTTGTGGTAACTATTAGTCATTTTAATAATAGTTTGACCAGTTACGTCAAGGGTTGACCTGGCAGTCAATGTGGTAGTCATTGGATCCAAAATTGGTCATTTTGACCAATTTTGAATAATTTGACCAAAGTTGACCAGTTTGACCGGTTTGATCAAAGTTTGACTAGTTAGGTCAAGGGTTGTCCTTGAGGTTAATGTAGTGATCATTAGGTCCAGAATTAGCTATTTTGTCCAAATTTTACTAATTTGACAAAAGTTGACAAGTTTGACCAAATTTGACTAATTTAGTGTTTAGGTTGACCACATGGTCCATTTGACTAATTTGATGTATGTATTGACCAAATAGTTTTTGTGTTAACTAATAATCAGGTCATTTTATCCATAGGCTGGCCTGGTGATCAAAGTGGTGGTTATTGCATCCAAAATTGTTCATTTTGACCAAGTTTGACTAATTTGACTCAAGTTGGCCAGTTTGACAAAATTTGACAAATTTAGTGTTTAGGTTGATAATATGGTCCACCTCGACCAATTTTGTGTCTACATTGACCAAATGGTCCAGTTTGACCAAGTTTGACTGAAGTTTACAATTTTGACCAAGGTTGATCAATTTGACCAAAGTTCATCAGTTTGACCAATTTTTACCAATTTGGTCAATTGGATGTCTTTGTTGAGCAATTGGTTATTATGGTAACAATTAGGTCATTTTTACCAAAGTTTGACCATTTAGGTCAAGGGTTGACCTGGTGGTTAATGTGGTGGTTATTAGGTCCAAAATTAACCATTTTGATCAAGTTTGACTAATTCGACCAAAGTTGAGCAGTTTGACTAAATTTGACCAATTTAGTGTTTAGGTTGACTGAATGGTCCATTTGACCAATTTGGTCTATGGGTTGACGAATGGTTTAATTGACTAAGTTTGGCAAAGTTGACTCGGTCTGAGCAGGACTAACCAATTTGACCAAAGTTGCATAGATTTGACCATCCTTGACGATATGTTCGATTGGATGTGCGTATTGACCAAATTGTTATTGTGGTAAATATTAGGTCATTTTAACAAAAGTTTGACCATTTAGGTCAAGAGTTGACCTGGTGGTCAATGTGGTGGTCTATGGGTCCAAAATTGAGCATTTTTTGACCAAATTCAACTAATTTGACCAAAGCTGAACAGTTTGACCAAATTTGATCAATTTAGGGTTTAGGTTGATAAAATGGTCCATTTCGACCAATTTTTGGTCTGGGTTGATTAAATGGTTCAAATTGACCAAGTTTGACCAAAGAGGACCATTTTGATCACGGTCGACCAATTTGACAAAGTTAATAGGTTGACCAACTTGACTTGATTAGGTCAATTGAATGTTTGTATTGACCAAATGGTTAATGTGATAACTATTAGTTCATTTTGACCATACCACGACCAGTTAGATCAATGGTTGGCCTGGTGGTCAATGTGGTGGTCGTTGGGTCCAAAATTGATTGTTTTGACTAAGTTTGTCTAATTTGGGCAAAGTTGAACTGTTTTTGTAAATTTGAACAATTTTGTGTCTAGGTTAACCAAATGGTTCATTTTGACCTATTTGGTCTCTGGGTTGACCAAATGATTCAATTCAACCAAGTTTGACCAAAGTTGACCATCTTGACCAGGGTTGACCAATTTGACCAAAGTTGACCAATTTGACGAAACTTTAACTATTGGGTCAATTGAATGTCTGTAATGACCAAATGGTTATTGTGGTAACTATTAGGCCATTTTAAAAAGAGTTTGACCACTTAGGTCAAGGGTTGACCTGTTGGTCAATGTGGTAGTCATTGGGTCCAAATTAATCATTTTGATCAATTTTGACTAATATGACCAAAGTCGACCAGTTTGACTAAATTTGACTAGTTTGACCAAATTTGACCAATTTAGTATATATTCTCACCAAATGATCCATTTTGATCTTTTAGTGTTTAGGTTTACCAAATGGTTTAGTTTGATCAAGTTTGACCAATGTTAACCATTCTGACTAGGGTTGACCAATTTGTCAAAGTTGACCAGTTGGATGTCTGTATTCACTAAATTTTTATTGTGGTAACTATTTGGTCATTTTAACAAAAGTTTGGCAAGTTAGGTCAAGGGTTAAATTGGGGGTAAATGTGGTGGCCCTTAAATCCAAAATTGACCATTTTGATCAAGTTTGACAAATTTGACCAAGATTGACTAGTTTAACTAAATTTCACCAATTTTGTGTTTAGGTTGACCGACGGGTTCATTTTGTCGATTTGATGTTTGGGTTGACAAATGGTTCGATTAGATCGAGTTTGGCTAAAGTTAAACATTTTCACTATGGATTAAAAAATTCACCAGAAGTTGACTTGTTTGATTAAATTTGACCGATATAGTAAATTGGATGTTTGTATTGACTAAATGGTTATTGTGTGACCATTAGGTCATTTGAACCAAAGTATGACCAGTTAGGTCAAGGGTTGACCTGGCGGTCAATGTGGTGGTCATTGGGTCCAAAATTGACCATTTTGACCATGTTTTACTAATTTGACCAAAGTTGAATAGTCTGATCAAATTTGACGAATTTAGTGTTTAGGTTGACCAATTGGTCCACTTTGACCAATTTGGTGTCAGGGTTTACAAAATGGTTCAATTTGAGCAAAGTTTGGCCAAAATTGACCATTTTGATCACGGTTAACCAAGTTGACCAAAGTTGGCAAATTTGACCGAACTTGACCAATTGGGTCAACTGAATGTCTTCATTGACCAAATGGTTATTGAGGTAACTATTAGGTCATCTTAAATAAAGTTTGACCGATTAGGCGCAGAGTTGATGCGCGTCGTCAAATGTGGTGGTCATTGTGTCCAAAACTGACCCTTATGTTCATATTTGACTAATTTGACCAAAGTTCAGCAGTTTGACCAAATTTGACCAGTTTTGTGGAAATGTTGACGAAAAGGTCTATTTTGACAAATTTGGGGTCTAGATTGACCAAATGGTTCAATTTGACAAAGTTTGACCAAAGTTGATCGGTTGACGAAGGTTGTACAAACTTGACTAAAGTTGATCGAGTTTAACTAAATTTGACCGATTTGGTCGATTGGATGTCCATGTCGACCAAATGATTATTGTGGTAACTATTAGGTCATTTTAACTAAATTTTGACCAGTTATGTCAAGGGTTGATCTGGTTGATAATGTGGTGGTCATTGGGTCCAAAATTGATCATTTTGACCAACTTTGACTAATTTGACTAAAGTTGACCAGTGTAACCAAATTTGACCAATTTTGTATTTAGGTTGACCAAATGGTCCATTTTGAACAAATTTGGTGTCAGGTCGACCAAATGGTTTTATTTGACTAGGTTTAGTCGAACATGACCTTTTTTATCCGCGGTTAGCAATTTTGACCGAAAGTTGAGCAGGTTTGACGGAATTTGGCAAATTGGTTCGATTGAATGTCTGCTTTGACTAAATGGTTATTATGATAACTATTAGGTCATTTAAATCTTAGTTTGACCAGTTACGTCAAGGGTTGACCTGAGGGTCAATGTAGTAGTCATTAGATCCAAAATTGGTCATTTTGACCAAGTTTGAATAATTTGACCAAAGTTAACCAGTTTGACCAAAGTTTGACCAGTTAGGTCATGGGGTGAACTTGAGGTTAATGTGGTGATCATTAGGTCCAAAATTAACAATTTTGACCAAGTTTGACTAATTTCACCAAATTTGACTAATTTAGTGTTTAGGTTGACCAAATGGTCCATTTGACTAATTTGGTGTCTGGGTTGACCAAATGGTTTTAATTTGACCGAGTTTGACCAAACATGACCATGTTGACCTGGGTTGACTAATTTACCAAATTTGACCAATTCAGTGAATTAGATGTCTGTATTGACCAAATGGTTTTTGTGGTAACTAAAAATTAGGTCATTTTATCCATAGGCTGACCTGGTGATCAATGTGGTGGTCATTGCGTCCAAAATTGTTCATTTTGACCAAGTTTGACTAATTTGACAAATGTTGACCAGTTTGACAAAATTTGACAAATTTAGTGTTTAGGTTGGCAAAATGGTCCACCTAGACCAGTTTGGTGCCTGGATTGACCAAATGGTCCAATTTGATCAAGTTTGACCAAACTTGACAATTTTGATCAGGGTTGATCAATTTGACCAAAGTTCTTCAGTTTGACCAATTCTTACAAATTTGGTCAATTGGATGCCTTTGTTGACCAATTGGTTATTATGTTAATAATTAGGTCTTTTTTACCAATGTTTGACAAGTTAGGTCAAGGGTTGACCTGGTAGTTAATGTGGTGGTCATTAGGTCCAAAATTAACCTTTTTGATCAAGTTTGACTAATATGACGAAAGTTGAATAGTTTGACCAAATTTGACCAATTTAGTGTTTAAGTTAACCAAATGATCCATTTTGACCAATTTGGTGTTTGGGTTGACTAAAAGGTTGATTGACGAGTTTGACCAAAATTGACTGTTTGAGCAAGGACTAACCAATTTGATCAAAGTTGAATAGTTTGACCATATTTGACCAATATGTTCAATTGGATGTCTATATTACAAAATTGTTATTGTGGTAAATATTAGGTCATTTTAACCAAAGTTTGACTAGTTAGGTCATGAGTTGACCTGGTGGTCAATGTGATGGTTAATTGGTCCAAAATTGACCAATTTTGACCAAGTTCGACTAATTTGACCAAAGCTGAACAGTTTAACCAAATTTGATCAATTTTGTGTTTAGGATGACAAAATGGTCCATTGTTTGACCAATTTGGGGTCTGGGTTGACCAAATGATTCAAATTGACCAAGTTTGACCAAAGTGGACCCTTTTAATCACGGTCGACCAATTTGACCAAAGTTAACTAGTTTGACCAAATTTGACCAATTGGGTCAATTGAATGTTTGTATTGACCAAATGGTTAATGTGATAACTATTAGTTCATTTTGACCATAAGCTACGGCCAGGTTAGATCAATGGTCGACACTGGTGGTCAAATGTGGTAATTAATCTGGGTCCAAATTGACTCTTACGTTTAAGCTTGACTTACATTTGACCAAAGTTCAAGATTTGACCAAATTTGACCAATTTTGAGGCTATGTCGAAAAAATGGTCTATTTTGACAAATTTGGGGTATGGATTGACCAAATAGTTCAATTTGACAAAGTTTGACCAAAGTCGACCAGTTTGACCAAGGTTGACAAATTTGACTAAAGTTGACCAGTTTAACCAAATTTGACCAATTTGGTCAATTGGATTTCTATATTGACTAAATGGTTATCGTGGCAACTATTAGGTCATTTTAAATAGATTTTGACCACTTAGGTTAATTGTTAACCTGTTGGTCAATATGGTAGTCATTGGGTCCAAAATTAATCATTTTGATCAAGTTTGACTAATTTGACCAAAGTTGATCGAGTTTGACTGAATTTGACGATTTAATTTTGACCAATTTAATGTTTTTGCTTAACCAAATGATCCATTTTGATCTTTTTAGTGTTTGGGTTGACCAAATGGTTTAGTTTGACCAAGTTTGACCAAAGTTAACCATTTTGACTAGGGTTGACAAATTTAACCAAAGTTGACTAGCTTGACCAAATTTGACAAATTTGTCAAATTTGGTCAATTGGATGTCTGTATTCGCCAAATTGTTATTGTGGTAACAATTTGGTCGTTGTAACAAAAATTTGACCAGTTAGGTTAAGGGTTGATATGTGGGTAAATGTGGTGGTCCTTAAATCCAAAATTAATCTTTTTGATCATTGACCAAAATTGACTAGTTTGACTATATTTCACCAATTTTGTGTTTAGGTTGACCGACATGTTCATTTTGACCAATTTGGTGTTTGGGTTGACCAAATGGATCAATTTGACCAAGTTTGACCAAAGTTAAACATTTTTACCATGGTTTACAAATTCCACCAAAGTTGAGTTATTTGACCAAATTTGACCAATATGGTCAATTGAATGTCTGTATTGAACAAATGGTTATTGTGGTAACTATTAGGTCATTTTAACCAAAGTATGAACAGTTAGCTCAAGGGTTGAACTGGTGGTCAATGTGGTGGTCATTGGGTCCAAAATTGACCATTTTGACCAAGTTTAACTATTTTGACAAAAGTTGAACAGTTTGACCAAATTTGACAAATTTAGTGTTTAGGTTGACCAAATGGTCCATTTTGACAATTCTGTTTCAGGGTTTATAAAATTATTCAATTTGACCAAGTTTGACAAAAGTTGACCATTTTGATCACTGTTAACTAATTTGACCAAAATTGGCCAGTTTGACCGAACTAGACCAATTGGGTAAATTGAATGTCTTTGTTGACCAAATGATTATGGTGGTAACTATTAGGTCATTTTAACCATAGTTTGAACAGTTAGGTCAATGGTTGACATGATGATCAATGTGGTGGTCATTAGGTGCAAAATTAACCATGTTGACAAGTTTGACTAATTTGACAAAAGTTGACCAATTTAATAAAATTTGATCAATTTAGTGTTTAGCTTGACAAAACTGTCCCTTTTGACCAATTTGTTGTCTGGGTTGACCAAATGGTTCAATTTGACCAAATTTGACCAAATTTGACGATTTTGACAAGGGTTGACCAATTTGACCAAAGTTGATGAGTTTGACCAAATTTGACCAATTGGGTCAATTGGATGTCTGTATTAACTAAATGGTTATTGTGGTAAATATTAGGTCAGGGGTTGATCTGGTGATAAATGTGGTGGTCATTGAGTCCAAAATTGACCATTCTGTTCAAGTTTGACTAATTTGACCAAAGTTCAGCAGTTTAAAAAAATTTGACCAATTTTGTTGCTATGTTGACACAATGGTCTATCTAACAAATTTGGGGTCTGGATTGACCAAATGGTTTAATTTGACAAAGTTTGACCAAACTTGACCAGTTTGACCAAGGTTGACAAACTTCACTAAAGTTGACTAGTTTAACCAAATTTGACCAATTTGGTCAATTTGATGTCTGTATTGACCAAATGGTTATTGTGCTAACTATTAGATCATTTTAACCAAATTTTGACCAGTTAGGTCAAGAGTTGACCAGGTTGTCAATGTGGTGGTCATTGGGTACAAAATTGACCATTTTTATCATGTTTGACTAATTTGACCAAAGTTAACCAGTTTAACCAAATTTGACCAAATTTGTATTTAAGTTGACCAAATGGTTAATTTTGACCAATTTGGTGTCAAGGTCGACCAAATGGTTTAATTTGACTAAGTTTGACTGAACAAGACTATTTTGATCACGGTTGACAATTTTGACCAAAGTTGACCAATTTGACCAAATTTGGCAAATTGGTTCAATTGAATGTCTGTATTGACTAAATGGTTATTGTGGTAACTATTAGGTCATTTTAATCATAGTTTGACCAGTTATGTCAAGGGTTGAGCTGGCGATCAATGTGGTAGTCATTAGATCCAAAATTGGTCATTTTGACCAAGTTTGAATAATTTGATCAAAGTTGACCAGTTTGACCGGTTTGACCAAAGTTTGACCAGTTAGGTCAAGAGTTGACCTTGAGGTTATTGTGGTGATCGTTAGGTCCAAAATTCATAATTTTGACAAAGTTGGACTAATATGACAAAAGTTGACCAGTTTGTCCAAATTTAACTAATTTAGTGTTCAGGTTGACCAAATGGTCCATTTAACTAATTTGGTTTCTGTATTGACCAAATGGTTTAATTTGACCGAGTTTGACCAAACATGACCATTTTAACCTGGATTGACCAATTTAGTGAATTGGATGTCTCTATTGACCAAATGGTTTTTGTGGTAACAAAAATTAGGTCATTTTATCCAAAGGCTGACCTGGTGATCAATGTAGTGGTCATTGCGTCCAAAATTGTTCATTTTGACCAAATTTGACTAATTTGACTCATGTTGACCGGTTTGACAAAATTTGACAAATTTAGTGTTTACGTTGACAAAATGGTCCACCTTGACCAATTTTGTCTCTGAATTGACCAAATGGTTCAATTTGACCATGTTTGGCAAAAGTTGATAATTTTGACCAAGGTTGATCAATTTTACCAAAGTTCATCAGTTTGACCAACTGTAACCAATATGGTAAATTGGATGTCTTTGTTAACCAATTGGTTATTATGGTAACAATAAGGTCATTTTCACCAAAGTTTGACCGGTTAGGTCAAGCGTTTACTTGGTGGTTTATGTGGTGGTCATGGGGTCAAAAATTAACCATTTTGATCAAGTTTGACTAATTTGACCAAGATTGAACAATTTGACCAAATTTGACCAATTTAGTGTTTAGGTTGACCAAATGGTCCATTTTGACCAATTTGGTGTATGGGTTGACCAAATGTTTCAATTGACGAAGTTTGACCAAAGTTCACAAGTTTGAACAGGACTAACCAATTTGACCAAAGTTGAATAGATTGACCATCTTTGACCAATATGTTCAAATGGATGCCTGTATTGACCAAATTGTTATTTTGGTAAATATTAGGTCATTTTAACTATACTTTGACCAGTTAGGTCAAGGGATGACCTGTTGGTCAATGTGGTGGTCTCTGAGTCCAAAGTTGACCATTTTTTACCAAGTTCGACTAATTTGACCAAAGCTGAACAATTTGCCAAATTTGATCAATTTATTGTTTAGGTTGACAAAATGATTGAAATTGACCAATTTGGGGTCTAGGTTGACCAAATGGTTGAAATTGACATGTTTCACCAAAGTGGACCATTTTGATCACGGTCGACCAATTAGACCAAAGTTGACCAGTTTGACAAAATTTGCCATATTGGGTCAATTGAATGCTTGTATTGACCAAATGGTTAATGTGATGACTATAGTTCATTTTAACCAGAGCACGACCAGTTAGATCAATGGTCGGCCTGGTGGTCAATGTGGTGGTCATTAGGTCCAAAATTGACCCGTTTGACTAAATTTGACTAATTTGACCAAAGTTGAACAGTTTGACCAAATTTGACCAATTTAGTGTCTAGGTTGACCAAATGGTACATTTTGACCAATTTAATCTTTGGGTTGACCAAATGGTTCAATTCAACCAACTTTGACTAAAGTTGACCATCTTGACCAGGGTTGAACAATTTGACCAAAGTTGACCAGCTTAACGAAACTTGAGCAATTGGGCCAATTGAATGTCTGCATTGAACAAATGGTTATTGTGGTAACTATTAGGTCATTTTAAATAGAGTTTGACCACTTAGGTCAAGGGTTGACCTATTGGTCAATGTGGTAGTCTTTGGGTCCAAAATTAAACATTTTGATAGTTTGACTAATTTGACCAAAGTTGACCAGTTTGACCAAATTTGACCAATTTAGTGTTTATGCTAACCAAATGATCCATTTTGATCTTTTTCGTGTTTGGGTTGTCCAAATGGTTTAGTTTAACCAAGTTTGACCAAAGTTAACCATTTTGACTAGGGTTGACAAATTTGACCAATGTTGATCAGTTTGACCATATTTGACAAATTTGATCAATTGGATGTCTGTATTCGCCAAATTGTTATTGTGGTAACTATTTGGTCGTTGTAACAAAAAATTGACCAGTTAGGTCAAGGGTTGATATGGGGGTAAATGTGGTGGTCCGTAAATCCAAAATTAACTATTTTAATCAAGTTTGACTAATTTGACCAAAATTGACCAGTTTGATTAAATTTCACCAATTTTGTGTTTAGGTTGACCGACGGGTTCATTTTGACCAATTTGATGTTTGGGTTGACCAAATGGTTCAATTTAACCAAGTTTGACTAAAGTTAAAACATTTTCACCATGTTTTACAAATTCCACCAAAGTTGACTTTTTGACCAAATTTGACCAATATGGTAAATTGGATGTCTGTAAATGGTTATAGTGAGACTATTAGGTCATTTTAACCAAAGTATGACCAGTTAGGTCAAGGGTTGACCTGGCGGTTAATGTGGTGGTCATTGGATCCAAAATTGACCATTTTGACCAAGTTTGACTAATTTGACCAAAGATAAACAGTTTGACCAAATTTGATGAATTTAGTGTTTAGGTTGAGCAAATGGTCCGCTTTGACCAATTTGGTGTCAGGGTTTACAAAAGGGTTCAATTTGACCAAGTTTGACCATTTTGATAACGGTTAACCAATTTGACAAAAGTTGGCCAGTTTGACTGAACTTGACCAATTGGGTCAACTGAATGTCTTTATTGACCAATTGGTTATTGTGGTAACTATTAGGTCATTTTAAATAAAGTTTAACCAGTTAGGTCAGGGGTTGATCTGGTGATAAATGTGGTGGTCATTGAGTCCAAAACTAACACTTCTGTTCAAGTTTGTCTAATTTGATCAAAGTTCAGTAGTTTGACCAAATTTGACTAAATTTGACCAATTTTGTGGCTATGTTGACAAAATTATTTATTTTGACAAATTTGGGGTCTAGATTGACCCAATGGTTCAATTTGACAAAATTTGACCAAAGTTGACCAACTTGACTAAGGTTGACAAACTTGTCTAAAGTTGACCAGTTTAACCAAATTTAACCAATTTTATCAATTAAATGTCTGTATTGACCAAATGATTATTATGGTAACTTTTAGGTCATTTTAAGCAAAATTTGACCAGTTAGGTCAAGGGTTGACCTGGTTGTCAATGTGGTGGTCATTGGGTCCAAAATTAACCATTTTGACCAAGTTTGACTAATTTGACCAAAGTTGACGAGTTTAACCAAATTTAACCAACTTTTTATTTAGGTTGAACAAATGGTCTGTTTTGGCCAATTTGGTGTCAAGGTCGACCAAATGGTTTAATTTGACCAAGTTTGACTGAACATGACATTTTTTATCATGGTTGACAATTTTGACAAAAGATGACCAGTTTGACCAAATTTGGCAAATTGGTTCAATTGAATGTCTGTATTGACTAAATGGTTATTGTGGTAACTATTAGGTCATTTTAATCATTGTTTGAGCAGTTACATCAAGGGTTGACCTGGCGGTCAATGTTGTTGTCATTGAATCCAAAATTGATCATTTTGACCAAGTTTGAATAATTTGACCAAAGTTGAGCAATTGGACCAGTTTGATAAAAGTTTAACCAGTTAGGTCAAGGGCTGACCTTGAGGTTAATGTGGTGATCATTAGGTCCAAAATCAACAATTTTGACCAAGTTTGACTAATTTGACAAAAGTTGACCAGTTTGACCTAATTTGACTAATTTAGTGTTTAGGTTGACCAAATTTCCCATTTGACTAATTTGATGCCTGTATTGACCAAATAGTTTTTGTGGTAACTAAAAATTAGGTCATTTTATCCATAGGCTGACCTGGTGATCAATGTAGTGGTCATTGCGTCCAAAATTGTTCATTTTGAACAAGTTTGACTAATTTGGCTCGTGTTGACCAGTTTGACAAAATTTGACAAATTTAGTGTTTAGGTTGACAAAATAGTCCAGCTTGACCAATTTTGTGTCTGGATTGACCAAATGGTCCAATTTGACCAAGTTTGACCGAAGTTTACAATTTTGACCAAGGTTGATTAATTTAACCAAAGTTCATCAGTTTGACCAATTTTTACCAATTTGGTCAATTGATGTCTTTGTTCACCAAATAGTTATTATGGTAACAATTAGGTAATTTTTACCAAAGTTTGACCAGTTAGGTCAAGGGTTGACCTGGTGGTTAATGTGGTGGTTATTAGGTCCAAAATTAACCATTTTGATCAAGTTTGACTAATTTGACCAAAGTTGAACAGTTTGACCAAATTTGACCAATTTAGTGTTTAGGTTGACCAAATGGTCCATTTTGACCAATTTGGTGTACGGGTTGACGAAATAGTTCAATTGACCAAGTTTGGCCAAAGTTGACCAGTTTGAACAGGACTAACCAATTTGACCAAAGTTGAATAGTTTGACCATCTTTGACCAATATGTTCAACTGGATGTCTGTATTGACCAAATTGATATTGTGGTAAATATTAGGTCATTTTAACCAATGTTTGACCAGTTAGGTCAAGGGTTGACCTGGTGGTCATTGTGGTGGTCTATGGGTCCAAAATTGACCATTTTTTACCAAGTTGGACTAATTTGACCAAAGCTGAATAGTTTGACCAAAGCTGAACAGTTTGACCAAATTTGATCAACTTAGTGTTTAGGGTGACAAAATGGTCAATTTTGACCAATTTGAGGTCTGGGTTGACCAAATGGTTCAAATTGACCAAGTTTGACCAAAGTGGACCATTTTGATCACGGTCTACCAATTTGACCAAAGTTGACCTGTTTGACCAAATTTGACCAATTGGGTTAATTCAATGTTTGTATTGACCAAGTGGTTAACATGATAACTATTTGTTCATTTTGACCAGAGCACGACAAGTTAGATCAATGGTCGGCCTGGTGGTCAATGTGGTGGTCATTGGGTCCAAAACTAATCATTTTGACTAAGTTTGACTAATTTGACCAAAGTTGAACAGTTTGACCAAATTTGAAAAATTTAGTGTCTAGGTGACCAAATGGTCCATTTTGACCAATTTGATCTCTAGGTTGACCAAATGGTTCAATTCAACCAAGTTTGACCAAAGTTTACCATCTTAACCAGGGTTTACCAATTTGACCAAAGTTGACCAGTTTGATGAAACTTGAACAATTGGGTCAATTGAGTGTCTGTATTGACCAAATGGTTATTGTGGTAACTATTAGGTCATTTTAAATAGAGTTTGACTACTTAGGTCATGGGTTCACCGGTTGATCAATGTGGTAGTCATTGGCTCTAAAATTAATCATTTTGATGAAGTTTAACTAATTTGACCAAAGTTGAACAGTTTGACCAAAATTTGACCAATTTAATGTTTTATGCTAACCAAATGATCAATTTTGATCTTTTTAGTGTTTCGGTTAACCAAATGGTTTAGTTTGACCAAGTTTGACTAAAGTTAACCATTTTTACTAGGGTTGACAAATTTTACTATAGTTGACCAGTTTGACCAAATTTGACTAATTTGGTCAATTGAATGTCTATATTCTCCAAATTGTTATTGGTGTAACTATTTGGTCATTTTAACAAAAATTTGACGAGTTAGGTCGAGGGTTGATCTAGAGGTAAATTTGGTGGTCCTTAAATCCAAAATTAACCATTTTAATTAAGTTTGACTATTTTGACCAAAATTGACCAGTTTGACTAAATTTCACCAATTTTTTGTATAGGTTGACTGACTAGTTCATTTGACCAATTTGGTGTTTGGGTTGACCAAATGGTTCAATTTGACCAAGTTTGACTAAAGTTAAATATTTTCACCAGGGTTTACAAATTCCACCAAAGTTGACTTGTTTGATAAAATTTGACCAATATGGTCAATAAATCTCTGTATTGACCAAATGGTTATTGTGGTGACTATTAGGTTATTTTAACCAAAGTATGACCAGTTAGGTCAAGAGTTGACCTGGTGGTCAATGTGGTGGTCATTGGGTCCAAAATTGACCATTTTGACCAAGTTTGACTAATTTGACCAAAGTTGAACTATTTGACCAAAGTGGACGAATTTAATGTTTAGGTTGACCAAATGGTCCACTTTGACCAATTTGGTGTCAGGGTTTACAAAATGGTTCAATTCGAGCAAAATTTGACCAAAATTGACCATTTTGATCACGGTTAACCAATTTGACCAAAGTTGGCCAGTTTGACCGAACTTGATGTCTTTATTGACCAAATGGTTATTGAGGTAACTATTATGTCATTTTAAATAAAGTTTGACCATTTAGGCTACAGGTTGATCTGGTGATAAATGTAGTGACCATTGAGTCCAAAACTCACCCTTCTGCTCAAGTTTGACTAATTTGACCAAAGTTCAGCAGTTTGACAAAATTTGATCAGTTTTGTGGCTATGTTGACAAAATGGTCTATTTTGACAAATTTGGGGTCTAGATTGACCAAATGGTTCAATTTGACAAAGTTTGACCAAAGTTGACCAGTTTGACCAAGGTTGACAAACTTGACTAAAGTTGATCAGTTTAACCAAATTTGACCAATTTGGTCAATTGGATGTCTGTATTGACCAAATGATTATTGTGGTAACTATTAGGTCATTTTAACCAAATTTTGACCAGTTTTTTCAAGGGTTGACCTGGTTGTCAATGTGGTGGTCATTGGGTCCAAAATTGACCATTTTGACCAAGTTTGACTAATTTTACCAAAGTTGACCATACCAAATTTGACAAATTTTCTATTTAGGTTGACCAAATGGTCCATTTTAACTAGGGGTGTAAACGAGCCGAAAACGAGCGAGCCAAGGCTTAGCTCGTGTTTGGCGAGCCAAGGCTTAGCTCGTGTTTGGCTCGTTTATATTTCGAGCCCAAAAAGTGTGTTCATGTTCGACTCTTTTGCTTAGCGAGCCGAACACGAGCTGTTCACAAACAAAGAGCCGTTTTGACAACCCTAATCAGGTCACCATAAGATGTTTACAGTTGGGGCAAGATTTAAGAATTATTGTTCATATTAAAACATCATTTTAATCTAATTTAATAATTTTTATTATATTTACTTAATTAATAATTTTAATTGATTATAAATCTTTTAAATCTTTTAAAAATACTTCTCTATATATCTACGGACATATATCTACATACATACGTAGACATACATACATACATACATACATACATACATACATATATATATATATATATATATATATATATATATATATATATAGATATTTAGAGAAAAGGAGCTACAAGAGCTCCCTACTTATTACTACAAAGAAAAGTTACAAGAGTAACCACGAGGGCTACCTCACAAAATGAAAGAAAAACGATGACGGACACTATCGAAAAGAGGAACGAGAAGGAGAAAAAACACAAAAACGCGGAACGCCCGACCCAAATGACCCACCCTGGAAGCGAGGACCCAATCAACTCGAAAACCTTCGAGAGGAGAAAACGAGCATCCACCAAACAGGAAAATCTCCACCACCGAATTAAACCGACCTTGCCATTATGTTGGTAATTGACTGCGAGGTAGGGACACTCCAGCCGATCTCCGACAAGCGGGAAGGAGAGGGGAGGAGTGGGTGAGCTGGATATTTCTTGCTACAAGAAGACATAGCTTCCCTGGCCAACCAGTTAGCTGGTTTATTACCCTCTCTAAAAATGAATTGAATTTGATAGTTGCATTTTCTCGTGTAAGAGGAAATTCTATCCATCCACAATTGGAGATGCCAAGGAAGTGGGTCAGCTGCTACAAGTGCTTTAAAGAGATTAGAGGAATCCACTTCAACAATAATAGAAGCCCACTTGAAAATGAGCAGACAATCTTGAAAGCCCGAAAACTGCAATGAATTCGGCCTCTAAAGCATCCTTAGCAAGAACGATGGAATTGGAAGAGGATCGGGCATTTCCCCCTATGATTTCTGAATACTCCACACACCCTAGCTCCCTGAGGGGAGAAATTACCATCAGTGTTAGCCTTGATATAGGGGAAGACAGGATTATTCCATTCCACTAATGCTATGGCAGGCTGCACCCATCCAACTGCAGAAGGGAATGAGCAGAAGTTAGGATAACCCTTCCATTTGACTAACTTAGCCAGGTAAGTTAGGCAGTTTCTAGCCACTTTCCTAGCACAAGGGAGAATATCATCAAAAGTGGCTTGATTCCTGCACATCCAGATAAACCAAGAAAAGATGAGGGGGACCTCCCCTAAATTAGCAGATCTCCAGTCTCCCCAGCAATCAGAAAGACTCTTCCAAGAGAAGCAGATGAGGTTCAGCTTAAATTTTCTTAAGCAATAAGCCCACACTTGTTGTGAGAATGGGCAATCAAAGAACAGATGGTCGGAGGATTCCTCACTATTACTGCACAACCTGTAGCAAGAAGGTCCCTTTAAGCCCTTATGTTTGAGGAGATCATCAGTGGGGAGAATCTGGTGGAGCAGCTTCCAGCAGAAGAAGGACATGGAGGGAGTGAGGAATTTATTCCATATGGCTGTATCCCTTGGAGAATCTTGCCACTTGAACAATTTGGAGTATATAGCTTTAGATAAACTCTGAGTTTTATAAGCAGCCCAGCTTATTCTGTCAGGTCTAGAGGTGTTCAGAGGGATTGAGGCAACTATCTTGGCAGAAAATTCTTGAATCTGGGAGTTGAGCTTGGGAAGAGACCATTCACCATTAATCCAGCAGTCTGCCACTTTCAGCTGAGGGTTTTTGATAACATTAGGGGCAGGCAATAACCAGTCCTCAGGGCACCATTTGTCCAGCCAAAAGGAAATCTGACCAGTGCCCAACTCCCAGGGGAACATCTTGCTAGCTTGAGGTCTAGCCTTTAACATGTTAGACCAAACTCTAGAATCACCCAATTTCCTGGCAACCAGTGTGGGGTGAGTATCTTTGCAATACTTTCCTTTCAGAAATTTTGCCCAAAGAGAGTTCTGGGACTGAAATTTAATCCAAAGCTTACAGTGATTTAGTTGGGAGATCTGCATCAGGCTCTTGAATCCAATCCCACCGGCCCCATTAGGTTTGGCAACTTTTTGCCAAGAAGCCTAATGGATTGGCTTCCTCTTACTAGACCACAGGAAAATATTAAAAATTCTCTCCATTTGCAATTGGGTAGATTTAGTCATGGCAATCATCTGGAGGATGTAAGAGGGAAAAGTGGTGAGAATACTCTTTAGAAGAGTGATTCTACCGCCACTAGATAAGAATGAGTGGGACCAACTAGATAACTGGTTTTGAATCTTTTGCAAAATTATGTCAAAATGGGTTTGCTTAACTCTGTCATTAATGAGAGGAACACCAAGGTAGAAAAAAAGACCAGGGGAGCTTCTGAAACCAGTATATTCCAGAAGCCAGGTTTTGTGGCTAAGTGACATTCTTTTATGACAAAGCATATGACACTTCTCAGTATTGACCATCAAACTTGAGAGGGATTGCAATTGCTGTAGGCATTTCATAATATTCTTGACAGAATTTTTCTGGGCATTAGAGAAGATTATCACATCATCAGCATACATGAGATGAGAAATGTGTATATTAGACATGTGATGAAATCTGTACTGATGCTGAGAGTAACCAGGAGAGTTGAGCAGCCTGGAAAGGTAGTCCATAGCCAAAATGAAATTGGAGGGAGACAATGGGTCCCCTTGCTTAAGACCCCTGGAAGCACTGAAATTTCCCCAGGATTGACCATTAATAAAAATGGAGTGGCTGTTGGAGATGAGCCATCTATGTATGAGATTGTAGAAATGGCCAGAGAATCCCCTAGCAGAAAGCACATCAAGAAGAAAATTCCAATTAACTGTGTCATAAGCCTTACTGATATCCAACTTATAAATAAGCTTGCCCTCTCTACAACTTTTATCCAAATCTAGCAGCATTTTCTGAGCCAATAACACATTGTCAGTTATAGATCTACCATGTACAAAAGCTGATTGATTGGGAGAGATGATCTTATCCATGAGAGGCTGCAATCTTGAAAGAAGGATTTTGCTAATGATTTTACTAATGACAGAAGTGAGGCTGATAGGCCTGTAATGATTCCAGGAGTTGGCAGTGGTAGATTTTGGGATTAAAACAATGTTGGAATGATTGAAGAAGTAGGGGATGTCATGCCCCAAGAAGAAGGACTGTATAAACCTGGCCACATCCAATTTGATGATACTATATGCTTTTTTATAAAATTTTGCAGTGAACCCATCAGGACCTGCAGCTCTGGAACTATCAATGGAGAGAGGGCATCCCAAACCTCCTTTTCATGGGGCTGCTACACATATCAAGATTGTAGGTAACCTGGACTTCCTGATCAAAGAGAGTCTTATCAATTTGAATTCTCTCCACCTAGGGCTGAGTGAGAATGGAATTGTAATAATTTACAGCATCAAGGGCAATGGCAGTAATTTCATTGAGGAGAGTTCCATCAGATGAGATGATGGAGTGAATAGTGTTACATTTCCTCTTGTACTTGATGTGGACATGGAAAAACATGGTGTTCCTATCTCCCTCAGTGAAAATATTTACAGCAGCCTTCTATTTTAATAAAAGTTTCTGAATAGAAATGGTTGTAAGCATGTGGTCCTGAGCTTGATGAAGAAGGCCTTCCATAGATTCATCCCCAATCATGTCTTTCTCCAATTGGGCAACTCTCCTACTGGTAGTATCCAAAGCAGAATGCACATCACTAATGGTATTCCAGCTCCATTTCCTTAGGCCCTTGCCCACTTTCTGATGAAGCAGACACCGTTTAGTCCAGTGGTCAGTGTGAATAATACCTGTCCATAAGGAAGCCACAACTGCAAGAAAATTGTCCTGAGAAGACTAGAAGTTAAGAAATCTAAAAGGGGGTTGGTAAGTATATCTGGAGGGGGTGGGGGAAGTAGTGGTAATAAGTAGGGGTCTATGGTCTGAACCAGCAAGGGGAAGATGAGTCACAAATGTGAATAGAAAATGGGATTGCTGCTACCATTGACAAGGAATCTGTCCAGTCTCGCCCACATCTTACCTCTCTTCCAGGTGAAATCAGGGCCAAAAAATCCCAGATCAAAAAGTACAACTTGGGAGATATTGTAGCTGAAGGCATTCATGATGGAAAGGTTGGGAGCTCGCCCCCCGATCTTTTCAGCAGAGTTGGAGATGTAGTTGAAGTCTCCCCCCACAAGCCATGGGGATTTCAGATTGTCCCCAATGGTGTGCAGACTGGACCACAACTCTTGCCTATCAGAATTAGAACAACCTACATAGATAAAAGAGACCACCCCATTCTTTCCATTCAGAGAAAAGGATATATGGAGAAGCTATTTTTGATCCACCAGCACTGCCAGGAAAGTTCATGCCTACAAAGAATCCAGATTTTGTTACTGATGTTGAAGTGGTGGGAGAAGCCAGGGAATTTACTAAGAATTTTCTCAGGATTCTTGTGAACCAAGGGTTCAAGGAGAACAATACACCAGAATTTATATTTTACGTTAAGATTTAGGAGTCTTTGAATAGAAGAGGGATGAGCAACCCCTCTAATGTTCCAGAGAAAGGAAGCTAATCATTGGTTTTAATTATTGGGGGAAGAATTGATGATTGGGATTTGGATCTGGATCTCCCCCTAGTAGTCACCTGGGGGACAGATGCCAGAAGAGTTTCCATCTCCTCAACAGAAGGAATGGGTTGGAGTGTGAGAAGTTGCTTGGTATTCTTTCTCTTCTTCTTAGGGGTAATCACATGCCACTCCCCCTCCTCCAGCTGAGACACACAGACGGCAGTGTCAGTTTCAGAAGGGGTAGGGAGAAGGATATATGCACAGGATCAAGTTCCTCTCTCACCCTCCCCAGAGGGGAGTTGATAAAGGGTGAGGGAAAGATAGGGGGAGAAGATGTAAACTATTCAGGGGCTAAATTGCTAGTTGAAGGGGAGGAAGGGGGATTTTGTGGAGATCTGGGTGGATTGTGGGGGACTAGAGGAGCAGCCCCAAGTAATGAGGGAATGGGGGAAGTAGGAAGGGGAGGAGAAGGCACTGGGTAGGGGGGAAGGGTCAGTAGAGGAGTGCACTAAAGGGAGGGCTGGAGGAGTAGCTCCAGGTAATAAAGTGGAAGTAGAGGGGAGGGGTGGAGGGAAAATAGTTGGTGGGACAGGCCCAAGTAAGCTTGCAGAAGGGGAAGGGCAGCCTGGGTAGGCACTTCAGATTGCTTCCTGGATGGGGGATGAAGTCTGTAACATCTGCTCACAGTATGCCCAAACATCCTGCAATGGTTACAATAGTAAGGCTGCTGCTCCATTACCACCTCCTGCCAGTAGGCATCACCATCAGAACCCACCCAAAGACGCTTAACTTCAGGGAGGGTTACATCTCTCTCCAGAAGGACCCTTGCAGCAGCAGGTCTGGCCTTGATCTTAGTTGGGTTATCCATTCTCAAGGGGTGCCGAGAGCCTTAGCAATGTTGAAAAGTCCATTTTAATTAAAATACCTAAAAGGGAGCTCTGGGAGTTTAAACCAGATAGAGACAACTGGTGACTCATCTTTTGATTGAAATCTGGGGTCCACTTGATTAATTTCATCTCTGACCCAACAATAATGATAGCCTTCTTTGCAAATAATCTAGCAAAGTCCTCCTCAGTCGACAGCTGTATGAGGAGGTGCCTACCATCAAGTAGGCCCAACTGCTAGGTGCCAGCAAAATTTAAAGAATCAAAGAATTTCCTTACCAGTTCCATTCTTAGGTGTCTCAATGCAAATTTCCCAATGAGGGTGAGTTTAATCTCTTCATTCAATTGCTGAAGTTCCTGGTTTGTAAAGAAAACTGCAGGTTCACCATCTTTGTTACCTGTTGGATGAATAAATGGACAGGATGACCTGCCAACAACCGCATCATGGAGGTATTGAGGGAAAAAGGTTCCTTCAGGGTTGGTTTCAACATTTTTGCTATTACCAACCACACTTGCAAATGTGGCTTTGGACCAATGTATGTTAGTATCCATATCTAAAGGATGGGCCATTGAATCAAGTGAGTACTACCACACCAGCCAAAGATGGCCACCACCACCAGACTTCAATCAAATAGTAACCAGACCAAAAGTTTGAAAACAGAAAACCTAGGTAAGTGAAAAAACAGCAAACCGTCTCCCGGAACCACCACCACCAGCTGAACAACCAACCAAGGTCACCAACACACCTGGAGGAAGACCCAGCCAGGTCACCTCCAAAAATTAAGAAATAGTATTTCGAGCCAAAACGAACCGAACATGAACAACCTAATCTTTTTTCGTGTTCAGCTCCTTATGGCTTGTTAACTTAGCGAACGAGCCAAACACGAGCTTCTTAATGAGCCGAACACGAGCTGTTCGCAAACAACGAGCCATTTTGATAGCCCTAATTTTGACCAATTTTGTGTCAAGGTCGACCAAATGGTTTAATTTAACCAATTTTGACTGAACATGACCTTTTTTTATTACGGATGACAATTTTGACCAAAGTTGACCAGTTTGACCAATTTTGGCAAATTGGTTCACATGAATGTCTATATTGACTAAATGGTTATTGTGGTAACTATTATGTCGTTTTAATCATAGTTTGACCAGTTACGTCAAGGGGTGACCCGGTGGTCAATGTGGCAATCATTGGATCCAAAATTAGTCATTTTGACCAAGTTTGAATAATTTGACCAAAGTTGACCAGTTTGACTGGTTTGACCAAAGTTGACCAGTTTGACTGGTTTGACCAAAGTTTGACCAGTTAGGTCAAGGGCTGACCTTGAGGTTATTGTGGTGATCATTAGGTCCAAAATTAATAATTTTGACCAAGTTTGACTATTTTGACAAAAGTTGACCAGTTTGACCAAATTTCGCTAATTTAGTATTTAGGTTGTCCAAATGGTCCATTTGACTAATTTGGTGTCTGGGTTGACCAAATGGTTTAATTTGACTGAGTTTGACCAAACATGACCATTTTGACCTGGGTTGACCAATTTAACCAAATTTGACCAATTTAGTGAATTGGATGTTTGTATTGACCAAATGGTTTTTGTGGTAACTAAAAATTAGGTCATTTTATCCACAGGCTTACCTGTTGATCAATGTGGTGGTCATTGCGTCCAAAATTGTTCATTCTGACCAAATTTGACTAATTTGACTAATGTTGACCAAGTTGACAAAATTTGACAAATTTAGTGTTTAGGTTAACAAAATGGTCCACCTTGACCAATTTTGTGTCTAGATTGACCCAATGGTCCAATTTGACCAAGTTTGACCTAAGTTGATAATTTTGAACAGGGTTGATCAATTTGACTAAATTTCATCAGTTTGACCAATTTTTACCAATTTGGTCAGTTGGATGTCTTTGTTGACCAATTGGTTATTATGGTAACAATTAGGTCTTTTTTACCAAAGTTTGACAAGTTATGTCAAGGGTTGACCTGGTGGTTAATGTGGTGGTCATTAGGTCCAAAATTAACCATTTTGATAAACTTTCACTAATTTGACCAAATTTGACCAATTTAGTGTTTAGGTTGACCAAATTGTCCATTTTGACCAATTTGGTGTATGGGTTGACCAAATGGTTCAATTGGCCAAGTTTGACCAAAGTTGACTAGTTTGAATAGGACTAATTAATTTGACCAAAGTTTAATAGTTTGACCATCTTTGACCAATTTTATGCCCTAATATAATTCCTCCTGCAACCATAAATTATCATTTCTCTCAATTTAGAACTAAATTAGTTCTTTCACATAACTCCAAAACTTTTTCAAGATGATTTAAGCATGCGTCAAATGATGTTCCAAATATAGAGAAATCATCCATAAATACTTTTATTCCATTATCAATTAACTTACTAAATATAGACATCATACATCTCTAGAATGTTGCAGGTGCATTACATAATCCGAAAGACATTCTTCGAAAAGCAAAAGTTCCATAAGGATTAGTAAAAGTTGTTTTCTCTTGATCCTCAAGAGCAATTGAAATTTGATGGCAACCAGTATATTCATTCAGAAAGCAGTAGTACTTGTGTCCAGAAAGTCTAACATTTGGTCTAGAGAAGGAAGAGAAAAGTGATCTTTTCGAGTGGCGACATTTAATTTTCTATAATCAATACAAATACACAATCCAGTAACTTTTCTTATAAGTATTAATTCATTATTTTCATTTGCTTCAACAATTACTCCTCCTTTCTTAGGAACACAATGAATTGGACTTACCCAAGTACTATTCGAAATAGGATATATAATTCCAACATCTAACCATTTTAAAATTTCTTTTTCAACTACTTCTTTCATAATAGGGTTCAGTCTCCTTTGTGGATCAATTTTTGGTTTATGTTCATCGTTTAATAAAATTCTTTGCATACAAATTGATGGACTAATTCCTTTTATATCAGCTAGAGTCCATCCAAAAGCTTTTTTGTACTTTTTTAATGTATCAATTAATTTTTGTTCTTAATTTTCATTTAAGTCTGATGATACAATTATGGGTAATGCTGAAAATTCTTCTAAAAATACATATTTCAAATTATTTAGAAGAGTCTTTAATTCAAGTTCAGGGGGTTTTACAATTGATGGAATTAATATTTTGTTCTCTGGTGCTGTTGAATCGAGCGTTTCAAATTGTCCCTGAATATAATCAGCTTCTTCGCTATCAATTTCATCATGTTTATTGTTTTCCATATCTTCATTTTCTTCATAATTTTCTTTGAAATATTCTTTTCTCAAATAATCACATATATTCATTCTAAAACATTCATCATCTTTTTCTATTGAAGGATATTTCATTGACTTTGAGATGTTAAAGGTTACTTCTTAATCATTTACTCTCATAGTCAACTCTCCTTTTTGAACTTCTCATGGCTCTTCCTGTAGCTAGGAATGGTCTTCCTAAAAGGATTAGAATTTCTTTATCTTCTTCCATATCTAAAATAATAATCTACAGGAAAGATAAATTTATCAACCTTAACCAGAACATCTTCTACAACTCCTTTAGGATATGTAATAGATCGACCAGCTAACTGTAGAGTTACAGAAGTTGGTGCGATCTCTCCTATTCCTAACCCTTTAAAAGTTGATAAAGGCATCAGATTTATGCTAGCTCCCAAATTAAATAATGCTCGAGCATAAAATTTTTCACCAATAGCACACGGGATAGTAAAACTACCAGGATCTTTAAGTTTTTCAGGAAGCTATTTTTGAATTATAGCACTACGCTCTTTACTGAGTGCAACAGTCTCATGATCTAGTAACTTCCTCTTTTTGTTGAGTATATCCTTCATAAATTTAACATAATCAGACATTTGTTCCAAAGCTTCAACAAAAGGAATATTTATTGACAATTTTTTTAAAATGTCTAAGAATTTAGCAAATCTTTTTCCTTTATCTTGTTGCTTTAGTCTTTAAGGAAATGGTGGTGGTGGTCTTTCAACAGTAATTTTCATAGGTTTCAGAGGAAAATCAGGATATAAACTTTCATTTTCTCCTTCAGTTTCCACTTTTTCCTTTTTAACTTCAGTTTCTTTTTGGACTCATGTTTCCAAATCTTTTCCACTTCTTAATTGAAAAGCCTTGATCTGCTCTTTTCCTTGATCTTTAGAATTTTCTTCAACATTGCTAGGTAAAGTTCCAACAGGTCTATTGCTCAGTGCAGTAGCAATATGCCGTAATTGGTTTTCTATATTTTTAATAGCAGCTCCTTGACTTTGTAACTGATTTCGATATTCAAGACTAATTCTTTCATAGATAACTTCTTCTCCTTGAATTATGAATCATTATAAAAACCTGGTGGATTAGAAGGTCTATAATTGGAATTACCCTGATTGATTACATTTCCTAATGGGTTTACAGGATTGTTCCTTCACTGAGGATTAACAGGATTAACATTATCTTGGTTATTCCAATTAAAGTTTGGATGATTCTTCCAACCTGGATTATAATAGTTTGAATAAGGGTTATTTTGTCTATTATTTATCAAATTTATAGTTTGACATGAAGATGGAGCATCTACAATTTTTCCTAATGAATTTTCCTCTAACAATGGAGGTGTTTGAGAATGATTCATTCCGTATTGATTTATTTTTTTTGAAAGAGCAGAAATTTGAGAAACTATCATAGTTAAAGCATCTCAATCATGAATACTGGCCACTCTCATAGGATTTATATTTTCAGTAGGTCATTGAAAATTATTGGTAGTCATTTCTTAGATTAAAGCATAAGCTTCTTCAAAAGGTTTAGACATTAATGTTCCACCAGCAGCAGCGTCAATAATGGATCCAAGAGATCCTACTAATCCATTATAAAATTTTGAATAATTAACCAATCTGGTAAAGCATGATGTGGACATTTCCTAAGAAGTTCTTTAAATCTTTCCCAAGATTCATATATTGATTCTCCCTCATATTGACTGAAAGATGTGATATCGTTTCTAAGCTTAGCAGTCTTAGATGGTGGAAAATATTTTGATAAGAATTTTTGTGAAAGTTCCCCACAAGTTCTAATTGATCTAGGTGCTAACAAATTTAACCAAGCCTTAGCCTTGTCCCTTTGTGAAAAAGGAAAAAGCCTAAGTCTGACAGCATCATCAGACACTCTGTCATATTTAAAAGTAGCACAATGTTCTAGAGAACTTGTAAGATGTAAATTAGGATCTTCATTAGGAGTTCCACAAAATTGAGTGTTTTGTACCATTTGGATAATTGCAGGTTTAAACTCAAATGAATTAGCAACTACATTTGCATTTTGGATGGTTAAGTGAATTTCATCAAATGTAGAGTTAGCATAATCTCTTAGTGGTCTTGATTGATGTTCATTTTTTATTCTTTGGTTGTTTACGTTGTTTTCTATTGTATTAAGATTATCAAGATTTCTAGGTTCTTTTCTCAGTTTTCTAATTCTTCTAACAGTGCATTCTAATTCTGAATCGTAGGGTATAAGTTTTTTAGATCCAAATTTATGCATACAATCGAAATCAGTACACAGAAAAAGAGTTGACTAAATAATAACAACTTGTAAATTCTTTTTAAAAAGTTTTCTAATTTTCCTAAATCGTTCGTTACTCTAGTTATGTTATATATCTATCTATCTTTTCTATCCTATCTAACTAATGCTCTAACTATCCTTCTAACTATCCCGGCAACGATGCCAAAAACTTGAACCGCCCCGCGCACTTGCGTTAATTTAAAATTGCTTGTATTTTATAAAGATGTGTATAAAGATGTTCAATAATCATAGAGTTAATCTTTCAACGCAAGTATATGTATCGTTCAAGTAATACAGGGCTCTAATGGAGTCCTGGATATTGATCCCTCAGGGATAGTTCAGAGACAACAGACTAAGATTATAAAAACTAATTTAGAATCACAACTTTGTAAATCAAATTGCCTATCTGTCACTAATATGCAATCATAAATAAGATAAAGTTTTAATAAACTAGTTCTACCAACAGTTAACAAATTCTACTAATAAAGTGAAGTTCAAATATATAAGCAAGAATCCTTCTCCTTATTAAGAAATTTAAGTGAATGGATAATTAAAATTTGTTTAAAAATGGTGTTGTGCTAAATAGGAGCATACCTATTATTTACCATTTGGTCCAGGCATAAAAACATTAACTAATCATATGCTTGGTTACTGAATCTGCGGCTAGGCTGGGAGGATATCAGCTCTCACTTCAGAGCTCCCACTCCCCTCGCCTAAGGGCTAACATCTACACTTCAGCACCCAAACGATAGGACCGAATTGAGGATTTTAGTCTCTCACTCTAAAATCTTCAATTCTTTGCTCGATAAATATTATTTCCCTATTTATTTACACCCTACTTTCAAGGACTTTGACCTTCCTGAATCTCAGATGTAATCTTCACTATAGTTGCTAAACTCAACATATTTTAACTAATCAATTGGCCAGATTGAAAGTAAATTAAGATTTAAGTGAAAAGATTATCACAACTTCTTTAAAATTCTCTTAGCACACTAAAATAAATTACCATTTCACTAAAATATCAAAACAAGGAGAAAGACAGAAAAACTACCCCGATTTCATGGAGAAGATACGATAAAACTTGGATTTTATATATAAAAATAAAGTTTTACAAACTAAAATAAGTAAATACAAATTATCTCGAATTCCTCACCAAGCAAACTCCGTGAAGTTCTTCTGAATCTCTTCCTTTCTTTACAACACGCAGATTTCTCCTTCGAAACGGCAAGGATGAAGAATCTCTCACTTCCCTTCCACTCTTACAATATCTCGAAGAATTCCTCACAAATATCACTAATTGAACTCGTTATCTAAAACTATAATGGAAACAAGACACTAACTAACACTCTAGTAACACACTAAATACTGGGTGGACTCAAGGAAAACAACAGACAACAATAATGGACACTAGTGAACACCATTTTCGGCCCCAAATTGTTTCTTTTAAAGTAGTTGAAGAGTTTCCAAGAGTTTCCCAAGCATCCCTTTAAAAATCATCCACATTCGATGCACCTCGTGTGAGAACAGACTTTCCCGCAGTTGGCAGCCTCGAGCGCGCCGTCAGCGGCCTTCTAGAATACTTAGCCTTGGACTCTCTTTCATAAGGCCCGCCGTCGGCGGCCTCGATCTAGCTGTCGGCGGGCTTCCTTGTAATATTTTTCTGAAATCTCAAGAAAAATCCGTCGTCGGTGCCGTCGAGCTCGCCGTCAGTGCCCTAGATCAAATCTTCACATTTTTGGTCCTTTTTGCTCCAAATTCACTCTTTTTTGCATTTTTTCTCCATTGTCCATAAATCAACATATCTGCAACAAATCATCAAAAATACCCTTCTTTAAAGTGTAATATCGTCAAAATTAATATAAAATAGGCATGAAAATATTAACATATTTTCAGTGGGTCAGTAAACCCTATTCAAAATGGTTAACTTTGGTAAAATTGATCAAATTGAGCCACTTGGTCAACCCAGACATCAAGTTGGTCAAAATGGACAATTTGGCCAACCTAAACACTAAATTGGTCAAATTTGGTCAAACTGGTCAACTTTTGTCAAATTAGTTAAAATGGTCAATTTTTGACCCAATGACCACTACATTTACCACCAGGTCAACCCTTGACCTAACTGGTCAAACTTTTGTTAAAACGACCTAATAGTTACCACAATAATCATTTGGTGAATACAAACATGCAAATAACCAAAATTGTCAAAGTTGGTCAATGTGGTCAACTTTGGTCAAATTGGTCAACCTTGATCAAAATGATTAACTTTGGTCAAACGTGGTAAAATTGAACCATCTGGTCAACCCAGACACCAAATTGATCAAAATGGACCATTTAGTCAACATAAACACTAAATTGGTCCAATTTTATTAAACTGATCAACTTTAGTTAAATTAGTCAAACTTGGTCAAAATGGTCAATTTTAGACCCGATGACCAACCCATTGACCATCAGGTCAACCCTTGACATAACTGGTTAAATTTTTGTTAAAATGGCCTAATAGTTACTAAAATAACCATTTGTTTAATACAGTCATTCAATTAACCATATTGGTGAAATTTGGTTAAACTGGTCAACTTTGGTCAAATTGGTAAACCTTGGTCAACTTTGATCAAACTTAGTCAACTTTGATCAAACTTAGTCAACATTGATCAAACTTGGTCAAGTTGAACCATTTGGTCAACCTAGACACCAAATTGGTTAAAATGGACCATTTAGTCAACCTAAACACTAAATTAGTCCAATTTGGTGATACTGCTCAACTTCGGTCAAATTAGTTAAACTTTGTCAAAAAATAGTCAATTTGAGACCAAATGACTACCACATTGACCATCAAGTCAACCCCCAACCCAAGTGGTCAAAAATTAGTTAAAATTACCTAATATTTACCATAATAACCGTGTAGTCAACAAGTCATTCAATTGACTCAATTAGTCAAATTTGGTAAAATTGGTCAACTTTGGTCAAATTGGTCAACTCTGGTCAAACTTGGTCAAATTTAACCATTTGGTCACCCCAGACACCAAATTAGTGAAAATTGACCATTTGGTCAACCTAGAAACTAAATTGGTTAAATTTGGTCAGACTGGTCAATTTTAATCAAATTATTCAAACTTGATCAAAATGGTCAATCTTAGACCCAACGACCACCACATTGACCACCAGGTCAACCCTCGACCTAACATGTTAAATTTTTATTAAAATGACATAATATTTGCCACAACAACCATTTAATCAATAAAGACATTTAATTGACCCAATTGGTCAAATTTAGTCAAACTAATCAACTTTGGTTGAATTGGTAAACCCTACTCAAAATGGTTAACTTTGGTCAAACTTTGTCAAATTGAACTATTTGGTCAACCCAGACACCAAATTGGTCAAAATGAACCATTTAGTTAGCCTAAACACTAAATTGGTCAGATTTGGTGAAACTGTCTAACTTTGGTCAAATTAGTCAATTGTTGTCAAAATTGTCAATTTTGGACACAATGAACACCACGTTGACCTTCTGGTCAACCTTTGACCTAACTGGTCAAACTTTAATTAAAAACACCTAATAGTTACCACAATAACCACTTGGTCAATACAGACATCCAATTAACCCAATTGGTCAAATTTGGTTAAACAGGTTAACTTTGGTCAAACTGGTCAACCCTAATCAAAATGGTTAACTTTTGTCAAACTTAGTCAAATTGAAACATTTGGTCAACCCAGACACCAAATTGGTCAAAATTGACCATTTGGTCAACCTAAACACTAAATTGGTCAAATTTGGTCAAACTGGACAACTTTGGTCAAATTAGTCAAACTTGGTCAAAATGGCCAATTTTGGATCCAATGACCACCACATTGACCTCCAGGTTAACCCTTGACATAACTGGTCAAACACTGGTTAAAATAACCTAATAGTTTCCATTATAACTATTTAATCAATATAGAGATTCAATTAACCCAATTGGTCAAATTTAGTCAGACTGGTCAACTTTGGTCAACCCAGGTCAAGATGGTTAACTTTGGTAAAATGTTTTTCAAACTAAACTGTTTGATAAACCCAGACACCAAATTAGTCAAAATGGACCATTTGGACAACCTAAACACTAAATTGGTCAAATTTTGTCAAACTGTTCAACTTTGGTATAATTAGTCAAACTTGGTCAAAATGATCAATATTGGACCCAATGAAAACCACATTGACCATCAGATCAACCTTTTGACCTAACTAGTCAAACTCTGATTAAATTGACCTAATTAATAGATACCACAATAACCATTTGGACAATACCCCAATTGGTCAAATTTGGTCAAATTAGTCAACTTTGGTTAAATTGGTCAACCTTGGTCAAATTTGGTCAAATTGAGCCATTTGGTCAACCTAGACACCAAATTGGTCAAAATGGACCATTTGGTTAACTTAAACAAAAAATGTCAAATTTAGACAAATTGTTCAACTTTGGTCAAATTAATCAAACTTGGTAAAAATGATGAATTTTGGACCCAATTACGACCACATTTACCACTAGGTCAACTAATGACCTAATTGGTCAAACTCTGATTAAAATGAGCTAATAGTTACCACAATAACCATTTGGTAAATACAGATATTCAATTGATCTAATTAGCCAAATTTGATCAAACTGGTCAACTTGGTCAAATTGGTCAACTTGGTCAAATTGGTCAACCTTGATTAAAAAGATCAACTTTAGTCAAACTTGGTGAAATTTAATCATTTGGTTAGCCCAAACTCCAAATTGTCAAAATGGACCATCTGGTCAACCTAAACACTAAATTAGTCAAATTTTTTCAAACTGGTCAACTTTGGTCAAATTAGTCAAACTTGGTCAAAATGATCAATTTTGGACCTAATTACCACAACATTGATCACCAGGTCAACCATTGGCCTAACAGGTTTAAATTTTGTTAAAATAGCCTAATTAATTGTTATTACAATAACCATTTGGTCAATATAGAAATCCAATTGACCTAATTCGTCAAATATAGTCAAATTGGTCAACTTTGGTCAAATAAGTTAAACTTGGTCAAAAAGATCAATTTTGACCCAATGACCACCACATTGACCACCAAGTCAACCCCTGACATAACTGGTCAAACCTTGGTTAAAATGACATAACAGTTAACACAATAACCATTTGGTCAATATAGACATTCATTGACCCAATTGATCAAATAAGGTCAAACTTGTCAACTTTGGTCAAATTGGCCAACCCTGTTCAAAATGGTTAACTTTGGTCAAACTTGATCAAATTGCACCATTTTGTCAACCTAAACACTAAATTGGTCAAAATATACCATTTAGTCAGCCTGAACACTAAATTGGTCAATTTGGTCAACTTTGGTCAAATTAGTCAGACTTGGTCAAAATGATTAATTTTGGACCTCATGACCACCACATTGATCACCAGCTCAACCCTTGACCTAACTAGTCAGACTTTGATTAAAATGACCTAATAGTTACCACAATAACAATATGGTCAATACAGGCATCCAATTGACCAAATTGGTCAAATTTGATCAAACTATTCAACTTTGGTCAAATTGGTCAACCTGGTCAAAAATGGTCGATTTTAGTCAAACCTGGTAAAATTGAACCATTTGGTCAACCCAAACACCAAATTGGTCAAAATGGACCATTTGGTCAACCTAAACACTAAATTGGTCAAATTTGGTCAAACTTGTCAAATTAGTCAAAATGGTCAATTTTAGACCTACTCACAACCATATTGACCACCAGGCCAACACTTGACCTAACTGGTCAAACTTTGGTTGAAATGAACTAATAGTTACAACAATAAGTATTTGGTCAATATAGACATCAAATTGACCCAACTAGTCAAATTTGGTCAAACTAGTCAACTTTGGTCAAATTGGCTAACCCTGATCAAAATGGTCAAGTTTGGTCAAAATTGGTCAAATTGAACCATTTTGCCAACCCATACACCAAATTCGTCAAAATGGACCATTTGGTCAACCTAAACACTAAATTGGTCAAATTTTGTTAAACTGGTCAACATTGGTCAAATTTGGTAAATTTGGTCAAAATAATTAATTTTGGACCCAATGATCACCTCATTTGACCTAACTGGTCAAACCTTTGATAAAAAGACCAAATAGTTACCACAATAACCATTTGGTGAATACAAACATCAAATTGTCTAAATTGGTCAAATTTGGTTAAACTTATCAACTTTGGTCAAATTGGTCAACCCTGGTCAAAATGGTTAATTTTGGTCAAACTTGGTTAAACTAAACTATTTGGTCAACCTTTACACCAAATTGGTCAAAAGGGAACATTTAGTCAACCTAAACACTAAATTGGTCAAATTTGCTGAAATGGGTCAACTTTGGTCAAATTAGTCAAAATGGTTAATTTTGGACCAAACGACCATTAGGTCAACCCTCGACCTAACTTGTCAAACATTGGTTAAAATAACCTGACAGATATTACAATAACCAATTGGTCAATACAGGCATACAATTGACCCATTTAATTAAATTTAGTTAAACTAGTCAACTTTGGTCAAATCGGTCAACAGAGTCAAAATGCTAAACTATGGCCAAACTAAGCAATTTGAACCATTTGGTCAACCCATACACCAAATTGGTCAAAATGGTCCATTTGATCCAACCAAACACTAAATCAGTCAAATTTATTAAACTGTTCAATTTTGTCAAATTAGTAAACTTGGTCGAAATGGTTAATTTTGGACCTAATGACCACCATTTTTATCACCAGGTCAACCCTTGACCTAACTGGTCAAACTTTAGTTAAAATGACCTAATGGTTACCATAATAACCATTTGGTCAAAATAGACATCCTATTGACCAAATTGGTCAAATTTTGTCAAACTGGTGAACTTTGGTCAAATTGGTCAACCCTGGTCAAAATGATCAACTTTGGTTAAACTTGGCCAAATTAAACCATTTGGTCAACCCAGAAACCAAATTGGTCAAAAGTGACCATTAGGTCAAGCTAAACACAATTAGTCAAATTTTGTCAAACTGGTCAACTATGGTTAAATTAGTCAAACTTGGTCAAAATGGTCAATTTATCACCCGATGACCACCACAATGATCATCAGGTCAACCCTTGACCTAACTGGTTAAACTTTAGTTAGAATGACCTAATTAACAGTTACCACAATAACCATTTGGTTAATACGAACATTCAGTTGACCTAATTTGTCAAACTTGGTCAAATTTGTCAACTTAGGTCAAATTGGTCAACTCTGGTTAATATGATAATGTTTGTTCAAACTTGGTCAATTAGAAACATTTTGTCAACCAAGGCTAAATTGGTCAAATTTGGTCAAACTGGCTAACTTTTGGAATTGTTGAGAATTTTTTGAATTTTTTTACTAGGAGGTTCATTTTGGTAATTTTAAGGATTTTGGGGCTACCTTGAAAATTTTGGTAAATTTGAGGTGTTTTGGGAATTTTGAGTGGTGAGGAGTGTTTTGGGGTGATTTTTAAGGGATTTTGATAATTTTGGTTGACTTTGGGAATTTTGGTCAAAATTTGGGTTTTAGGGGTAATTTGGTCATTTGGTGGAGTTTAAGGGCAAAGGGTCATAAGTTAAGATTTTTGGTAAAATTGGGGTTGAGATGGATTGATAACCCATTTGAGCCATGGACCAAGGAAATTCTCCATTTGGATCCTCCATGTATTGGTACTAACCAAACCCTAGCCTGAGACTAAGAGCTTAGAGAAACCACCCACATTAGTTTCTAAAAGAGTAGGAGATCAAGTGTGGAGAAGTTTGGTTTAGGGTTTGAGGTAGTGAGTGAAAGTGCAATGTGCAAGTGTGTGTGTGCCAGCTCCAGACAAAACATGGTAAGTCTTAAGGTTTAGCCTTCCTGTAGGAACTCCTCTTAAGCTTTCTTATGATTGGTGTCATCCTCCTAAGTACTTAGAGGTTAGAATTTAAAAATTTAAAAACTCTAAGTGAAGTAAAGAAGAGTTTTGATTTTCTTTGGGGTAAGGGTTCCATTTCTAGTCTTGTAAGATAGCCACGAGAAAAGTCCTATGGCTAGACCCTAGATTGTTCAAAGGAAAGGCTAGACCTCAACCAAAAGTGAGGTCAACAAATGGACCTCCAATAAGTGCGGTGTCCTAGACAAGCACACCGTACGTATTGGTGTTGATCGACGAGAAAAACCAACTCCACTGTCTGAGTCAAAACTCAAGACAAAACTCAACGAGGAAGTTTCTGTTGGAGATTATTTGGTTGAAAACCATCAAACCCAAAAACTCTCGTTGGGGAAAGCAGGTGGGATATCCTAAAAATGGAGCTATAAATTTCAAGCCTCCAAGTTCTGAAGGAAACTGAACTGATTTGCTTTAAGAATAGAATTGGGATTTAGAATTAGGATTTGATTTGATTTCAGATTTAGATTTCTGATTTAAATTTGATTTTAAAATATATGGAATTTATGGAAATTTGAGTTTTTTGAATTTCAAATTTGTGAAATTTTCACTTTGATTTTGAGAATTTTAATTTCGTGGGAGCCTTTGATTTTAAGTCAGTGCAGAGGGGAGAGTCGGAATTTAGGTACCTATCTTGAAAGGAATGAGAACATGAATTTAGGTGCCAAACTCAAAAATGAGAATCAGAATTTGGGTACCGACCTTGAAAATGAGAACTGGAATTTAGGTACCAGTCTTGGGAATGAGAATCGAAATTTGGGTACCGACCTCGAAATATGGTGAATGTGAAAAATATCTCGGAAGAGAAATAGAAATATAGGGAGATTGATGGACTCAGACGACAAAGCTCCGACCCAGAAATATCAAGGAAAGTGAAAAATATCTCGACGGAACCTCGGAACTCTGATGGCCCAACAATCTGAATTTCCCGACTGAACAATATACTACATTCACTCATAATTAATACCATGCAGAAAGGCCTCACAAAATTGTGGGGGTCGACATGAGGTGGGATATAGTCTCCATTCTCATAAATATTTATGATGCAACTGTTGGGAATACAGTCTGCAGGCTACACGTGCCACTCGACCATCCTCTTTATCATCTTCTTTATTTGTGCTGGCATCAGATCTACCTCATCGTGCTGTAGAATCCTTGGGAGATTACCCTGTCGGTCTTTTGGCGAAGTTGTAGCAGAACCCGCACTGAATGGTGACCCTGTCTTTTCCTCTCTTCCATTTTGTTAGTTTTGTGTATGTCCTCTCCTTTAAATGACCTACTCTGCCTAAATCTTGAAGGCTGAAAACATAGTCAAGAATTTTCTCTTGATCAGCCCTAAAAAATATGTCTGTGTAGAGCACGAGGCCTTCCAAAATATTAAAAAATCTTCCTTGTATTTCCTTGTAGTGGTGGAATCTTTTCTTTCTAAACCTTCTAATTTTAGCCATCACGTAGACCGGAACTCCTCACTGATGCGGAGGCAGAACAAACTGTGGTACGTAGGGCTCTACGTTAGGATGCTCCCTGCTCCTTAGTAGCATCGAGGTGGCTGCATATGCCTAAAACGTGTCGTACTCCTCTAAATACAAAACATGACATTGTTGGCATTCCGAAAATGCCCCTGAGACTGAAGGCTGTCTGGTAGACTCAAGTTTCAAGTCGAGCACCCGGTAAAAATTTATTTCGTCGGATCCCTTGTCGGCGAGAGGTCCTTAGTAGTCTCTGGCTTTGTAGTAAAGTGTGTTAACCTTTCCCTCATCATTGACATAAGTGAGTAAGGCTCTGAGGGATTAGTTTTAAGACACAGTTTAAAGTATCAACGGTCTACCCGGGATAGGGGCTGCTAAAACAGGAGGTGTCGTCAGGTATTTTTCAATATCCTTAAAAACCCGTTGACATGGCTCTCCTAAAATGAATTTAACAGCCTTTCGAAGTAAGTTCAAAAAGGGTTGACACCTTCCAGATAGATTAGATATAAAGCAACTTTGGTATTCCAAAGAACGTAGTTGTTTCATGGCTTTAGGAGAAGGCATTTCTGAGATAGCTTTCATCTTATCTGGGTCAATTTTGATTCCCTGATGACGGACAACGAATCCTAGAAACTTCTCGGAGGTAACACTGATGGTTCACTTTAAGGGATTCATCTTGAGATTTAATTGTCGTAATCTTTCAAATACGATCCTCAAATCATATAGGTGGTTTTCCTTCACATTGCTTTTAATGACCAAATCATCCACGTAGTATTCGACTTGGTTGTGAATGAAGTCATTGAATATCTTCGTCACTGCTCTTTAGTATGTGGCCTCGGCATTTTTCAATCTAAACGGCATCACAGTCTAGTAGTATATACCAATCGGAGTTCTGAATGTTGTAAGTGTCTCATCTTCTGGAGCCATCTTGATCGATCGAAACCTGACGATCCATCCATGAACGAGAAGTTCTGGTGTGTCGATCCAATGTCCAACATTAGTTATGTTAATGGTAACGAGAATTTGTTTGTTGGACATGCTTTGTGTAAGTCTCTAAAGTCGACACACACTCGAATATATCCATTTTTCTTCTTAATTGGCACAACGTTGGCTAACCATGACAAATATTGTTCTTCTCGGACAAAGTTAGCGTATATTAATTTCTTTATCTCAGCTGTGAGTTGCTACTCTATTTTGAGATGCATCCTTCTAGGAGCTTGCTTTACTAGCGTTGTACTTCGATCCACTCCGATTCGGTGGACCGCGACCTCCGGAGATAACCCTAGAACTTCGACGTAACTCTAAGAGAAACAATCCTTGAATTCTGACAATAATTTGATGAAGTCTGCAGACTCTTCTTCACTGAGTAACTGATCCACTTAAAAAATACCTATTTTTATGCCTTATTTATGATTTAATTCTTAAGGATATTATGTTTTAATCAAAGGTATTTTTAATTTTTTGGATGTAGGTGATAAAAAAAAGTTTAAGAAAGAAAAAGGAGTAAAAAAGAGTAAAAATGGAGCTTAAAGAGCAAAGTTGTCAAAATTATAGGTATGGCGCCTAAACGTCAGAATCCAGCACCTAAGCGCCAGTTCGATACAGAAACAGATAATATTTTTGACGACTTTGGGCAGTTATTTTGACAGTGTTAAGTGGTTATCAGACCTTCTAGAAAACTCAAAGTTACTCCTAATATATAGGACATGTGATACAATGCATCAGGACACAGGAAAATGATTTTAATCGCGAAGAGGTGAGATCCAAAGTGAAGAGGTGCGAAGACCTGGTCTCGGACTCCGGCGCCTAGGCGCAAGATCCCGGCACCTAGGCGTGACAGTTACCTTCTAGAAGATACATTGTATTTGGATGAATTTTGAAGAGCTGCCTTAAGCAACCCCTAGTGAAATTTGGAGCTCTATAAATTGGAGCCCATTCTACAGAAAAAGTACACATAATCAACCCAAAGCTCTCCACACTTGAAAATAGTTTTAGGGAGCCACCTTCTTTAGTATTTAGTGAGTTTATTTGGATTATTAAGTGTGAGTTTATTAGTGTTGTTGCTGTTGAAGTCTTTCATCATTGCATTGGAGTCAGTAGGACACACGTGATCACTTGAAGGAACATTCTAGATAAGTACTTGTAACTTGGTTCAAAGTTTTATAAATATGTTTGGTTGTGTGAATTCAATGTGTTCTGAGTAGTTAGTTTTCTTTCTTTTTTCAACTATGAAAAGATAATAAAATAATTGAATTTTATTGGAGAATTTAACTTAAAATATTTATGAAAATTATGATGATATTAATAGCTGATCATAGTTTACTTTTTAAACTGGCCATTTAAATTGTTAAAACCTATTGAAGAATTCTGAGACCTATCCGGAGATGAGTTCTTAACTAGTAGACATCACATGAATCCTTGGGTAGTCGAAGACTTTATGCGGGTTATTCAAGGTGAAGTGCAAATAATAGGAAGATATTATTTATTGGGCGTAGAATTAATTACTTTTTAGAGTGACAGACTAAATTCTAATAAGTTGGTCTATAGAAAGGGAACATGTCACTGGTGGGTGGGCCATAGCCACCCTTGGACATCAAGTAGTGTGAGCCTAGATTAACCCGTTCTACTAATAAAACATCCTAAACCAATCTATAGATTAGCCAATATTCTTTATACCATCGAGCGAAGATAAAGAATAGGAATGCTTCTATTTGGCACAATATCATAATCTAAGTTCTCCACAAATGATAATTATTCTAAAATTTTTGGATTAGTTAAAAAGGAGAAAGTTGTTTTATTTATACCTGCATTAATCTTTATTTAATTACTGCTTACTTACATTTAGTAAAAATTTTATTAAATTTTAAAATCTGAATTTTTGAAAAGAACTAAAAATAATAATTATTTTTAATTTGAAAAATATAAATATTTCTTAATTTTCTCAAAATCTTCCCTGAAGGGATCGATAACCAAGACTCCAATAGAGCCCTGTATTACTTAAAATGATACATATACTTGCGTTTGAAATGTGACTTTTACAATAATTAATATAAATATTTAAATATAAATTCATAAATTCTTACATAAGTAAAGGTCGTTGCATCAAGTTTTTGGCGCCGTTGCCAGGGAAGATAAGGAAGAAAGTTAAAGAGATAATTTTTACATTTCTCAAATTAAATATAATTTATACACTTTTATTTCTTTAAAAGTATAAAATAAATAAATAAATAAATAAATAAAATACTAAAAAATTATATAAAAATAAAAATAATAAAAACAAAAATATTAAAAAGATTTTAATTTATTTTTATGCGTAGTTCTGGATCTGAAGGACTATTACCTTTCGATTCTGAATTAGAAAGAACAGTTAAAATAATAAGAAAAGGAAAACAAATTCAAAAATACCAGGAAATGGCTGACTTACATAACAATAATCAAAATCCAATAGAAATAAATGAAAATAATGTTTATAAACCATTAAGGGATTATGCAAACCCTACAGCTGATGAAATTCATATTAGTATTCAAATGCCAGGTGCAGATGCTAATTCTTTTGAGCTTAATCCTGCTATTATTCAAATGGTTCAAAATAATCAATTTGGAGGAACACCAAATAAGGATCCAAATCTACAACTTGCTAGTTTCTTAGAACTTTGTGCTACCTTTAAATATAATAATGTTTCTCATTATGCTATTAGGCTTAGACTCTTTCCTTTTTCCTTAAAAGATAAAACAAAGATGTGGCTTAATTCATTAGCAACTTGTTCTATTAAAACTTAGGTAGATATAACACAAAAATTCCTTGCTAAATATTTTCCTCCTTCTAAAACTGCTAAATTAAGAAATGATATTACTTCATTTATGCAATTGGATGGAGAAACAATTTATGAAGCATGGGAAAGATTTAAAGAACTATTAAGAAAATGTCCTCATCATGCTATATCAGATTGATTAATTTTTCAAATATTTTATAATGGACTTATTGGATCACTTAGATCTATCATAGATGCTGCTGCTGGTCGTTCTTTAATAGCTAAGACATTTGAAGAAGCTTATACTTTAATTGAAGAAATGACTAATAATAATTTTCAATGGCCTTTTGAAAGGGTTAATCCTAAAAGAATGGCAAGTATTCAAGATAATGAAGCCTTTTCTATTTTAGCTTCACAAGTGGCTGCGATATCTAAGAAATTAGATAATTTTGCTATTAACATGTCGTATGTAACTAATGATAATTTTGCAAATACTGATGATTCTCAAACAATAGAAACTTTGCAAGTTATTGCTAGTAAAACTAATAACCCTTATTCAAATTATTATAATCCAGGTTGGAAAATCATCCTAATTTTAATTGGAATAATGGACCTCAACAATTGAGTAATAATCAAGTTAATCCAACTGGAAATTGGAACAATCAAGGAAATTCAAACTTTAGACCAACTTACCCTCCTGGTTTTAACAATCGGCAGAAAAACTTATCTATTGAAGAATTGATCTTGCAGTTAGGTAATCAGCTACAAAGTCAAAACACTGCTATTCGTAATATTGAGAATCAGATGGGTTAAATTGTTAATTTTATTAATTACAGACCTCAACGAACACTACCTAGCAACGTCGAAATTAATCCAGAAGAAACTGGGAAAGAATATGAACAAGCAAAAGCTGTACAACTTCGAAGAGGAAAGGAATTAAAAGAGAAAATTCGGAATGAAACTGAAAAAGAGAGAGGTAGAAGAGATTGAATAACCTAAAGATACTCTTTCTCCAAGTAAAGATTAGACTGTAATTCCTATTGAAGTGGAAGTTGAAAGACCACTACCATCATTTCCTCAAAGACTAAAACAGTAGAAGCTTGACCATCAATTTTCTAAGTTCTTTGAAATTTTTAAGAAACTTACCATCAACATTCCTTTTGTTGAAGCTTTGGAATAAATGCAAAGCTATGTAAAATTTATGAAGGATATTTTAAGCAAGAAAAGGAAATTTGAAGCTTAAGAAACTGTTGCATTAAGTGAAGAATATAGTGCAATAATTCAGAAGAAATTACCTCAGAAACAGAATGATCATGGAAGTTTCACTATATCATGTGCTATTGGAGAAAATTTTTGTGGAAAAGCCTTATGTGATTTAGGAGCAAGTATTAATCTCATGCTATTTTCAATCTTTCGAAGGTTAGATTTAGGAGAGATTTCTCCCACCACTGTAACCTGTCAGTTAGCTAATTGATCTATCACTTATCCTAAAGAAGTTATAGAGGATGTTCTTGTTAAGGTGGATAAATTTATCTTTCCTGTGGATTTCATTGTACTAGATATAGAAGAAGATAAAGAAATACTTATTATTTTAGGGAGACCTTTTCTAGCTAATGGATGTGCTATGATTGACGTGCAAAAAGGAGAATTAACGATAAGAGTTAATGATCAAGAGATAACATTTAATGTTCTGAAATCAATGAGGTATCCTGATAAAGAAAAATGATATTAGATGGATATTTTTGATTATATAATTGAAAAGCATTATCAAGAAAAATGTAAAGTCATTTTTGAAGAAAAAAATAATGAATCTGTGTTATATAATGAGTCATTAATTGAAGAAATTGAAGAAATAAATGAAGAAAATTTTTCTGAAGAAACTCATTATATTCATGAAAATTGGGAAATTTTAGACATAACTAAAAATGATATACTTTTACCCTCAATTGAAAAAGCCCCTGAACTAGAATTAAAAAATGTTACATGCACATTTAAAGTATGCATTTCTTGGAAATTCATTAACTTTACATGTAATTATATCTTCAGAACTAAACAAAGATCAAGAAGAAAAATTAATAGAGTTCGAAGAATTATAAGAAAGCTTTTGGTTGGACTATTGCAGATATAAAAGGAATAAGCCCTTCAATCTGTTTGCATAGGATTTTAATGGAAGAATATTGTAAACCCACTATTGAAACTTAAAGAAGATTGAACCCAATTATGAAAGAGGTTATTAAAGAAGAGATTTTGAAATTGTTAGATGCTGGAATTATTTATCCTATTTCGAATAGTCAATGGTTAAGTCTTATTCATTGTGTTCCAAAGAAAGGAGGAGTAATTGTCATTGTTAATGAAAAAAATGAATTAATCCCTACATGACAAGTTACTAGATGACAAATTTGCATTGTCTATCGAAAATTAAACAATGCCACTAGAAAGGATCATTTTCCTTTACCTTTCTTAGATCAGATGTTGGATAAATTAGCTGGACACTCATATTTCTATTTTCTGGATAGATATTCTGGTTATCATCAATTACCCGTTGCTCTTGAGGACCAAGAGAAAATGACATTTACAAGTACTTATGGAACATTTACCTTTAGAAGAATGCCTTTCAGTTTATGTAATGCACCTACAACTTTTCAAAGATGTATGATGTCAATATTTTGTGATTTAACTGATAAAGGAATTGAAGTATTTATAGATGATTTTTTCAGTATTTGGAACTTCTTTTGAGTCTTGCTTGGAAAATATAACAAAAGTTTTGAAAAGATGTGAAGAAACAAATTTAGTTCTAAACTGGGAAAAATGTCAATTTATTGGGTCAATTGAGTGGTCATTGTGTTAGAATTTAACCATTTTCACCAAAGTTGACTTTTTGGTCAAAATTTGACCTATTTGGTTAATAGGTTGGTCATTGGGACATGGATCGACCATTTTGACCAAAGTTGACTTTTTAGTCATAGATTGACTTATTGGGTCAATAATAGGTCATTAGGTCAAAAATTGATTATTTTGACCAAAATTGAATTTTTTTGTCAAAAGTGGTCTGGTTAGGACAATGGGGTGGTCATTGTGTTAGAAATTGACCATTTTGACCAATGTTGACTTTTTGGGTCAAAAGTTGACCTACTGGGTCAAGGAGCTGGTCATTAGGTCAAAAATTGACATTTTTTACCAAAATTGACTTTTTGGTAAAATGTTGCCCTTTTACGTCAATAGGTTGGTCATTGGGTCAAGGATTGACCATTTTTTCCAAAGTTGACTTTTTGGTCAAAAGGTGACCTATTGGGTCAATGGGTTGGTCATTTGGTCTAGGATTGACCATTTTGACAAAAGCTTACTCTTTGGTCAAAAGATGACCTATTGGGTCAATAATTGGTCATTAAGTAAAAAACTGACTATTTTGACCAAAATTGACTTTTTGGTCAAAAGTCGATCTATTAGTTCAGTGGGTTGGTCATTGCGTCAAGGATTTACCATTTTGACATAAGGTGACTTTTTTGTCAAAAGTTGGCCTACTGGGTCAATGGGTTGGTCATTAGGTCAAGGATTGACTATTATGACCAAAGTTGATTTTTTTGTCAGAGATTTACTTATTGGGGCAATAATTGGTTATTAGGTCAAAAATTGACTATTTTGACCAAAATTAACTTTATGTTCAAAAGTTGACCAATTATGGCCAATGGGTTGGTCATTGGGTCAAGAATTGGCCAAAATTGACTTTTTTTGTCAAAAGTTAACCTATTGGGTTAATGGGCCTGTCATTGGGTCAAGGATTGACCATCTTAACCAAAGTTGACTTTTTGTTCAAAAGTTGACCTATTAGGTCAATGGGTCGGTCATCGAGTCAAGGATTGACCATTTTGACCAAAGTTGACTTTTTAGTGAGATATTGACATAATGGATTAATAATTGGTCATTAAGTCAAAAATTGACTTTTTGTTAAAAGTTGATCTACTGGGTCAGTGGGTTGTTCATTGGGTCAAGCATTCACCATTTTGACCAAAGTTGATATTTTGGCCAAAATTTGACCTATTGGGTCAATGGATTAGTCGTTGGGTCAAGGATTCACCAGTATGACCAAAATTGATTTTTTGGTCAGAGATTGACTTATTGGGTCAATAATTGGTTATTAGGTCAAGAGTTGTCCTTTTTGACCAAAGATGACTTTTTGGTCAAAAGTTGACCTATTGAGTCAATGAGTTAGTCATTCAGTCAGAAATTGACCATTTTGACCAAAGTTGACTTTTTGGCCAAAAGTTGACCTATTGGGTCAATTTGTGGTCATTAGGTCAAATATTGACTATTTTGACGAAGATTGGCTTTTTGGTCAAAAGATGACCTATTTGGTCAATGGGTTGATCATTGGGTCAAGGATTCACCATTTTGACCAAAATTGACTTTTTGGTCAAAAACAGACCTATTGGGTTATTGGGTCAGTCATTGGGTCAAGGATTGACTATTTTTAGTCAGAGATTGACTTATTGGACAATAATTGGTCATTAGGTCAAAAATAGACAATTTTGACCAAAATTGACCTTTTGATCAAAAGTTAACCTAGTGGGTTAATAAGTTAGTCATTGCGTCAACGATTGATCATTTTGGTCAAAAGTTAACTTTTGGATCAAAAGTTGACCTTTGGGTCAATGGGGTGGTCATTAGTTCAAAAATTGACTATTATGACCAAAATTGTCTTTTTGGTCAAAAGCTGACCTATTGGGTCAACGGGTTAGTCCTTTGGTCAAGGATTGACCATTTTGACCAAAGTTGATTTTTTGTTCAAAAGATGACCTATTGGGTCAATGGGTCGGTCATTGGGCCAAGGATTGACTATTTTGACCAAAGCTTACTTTTTAGTCAGAGATTGACTTATTGGATCAACAATTGGTCATTAGGTCAAAAATTGACTATTTTGACCAAAATTGACTTTTTAATCAAAAGTTGACCTACTGGGTCAATAGGTTAGTCGTTGTGTTAACTATTGAACATTTTGACTCAAGTTCACTTTTTGGGCAAAAGTAGACCTATTGGGTCTTTGGGTGGACATTGGGTCAGAATATAACTATTTTAACCAAAGTTGACTTTTGGGTCAAAAGTTGACCTGTTGGGTTAATGGGGTGGTCATTAGTTCAAAAATTGAATATTATGCCCAAAATATACTTTTTGGTCAAAAGTTGACCTATTAGGTCAATGGGTTGGTCATTTGGTCAAGGATTGACCATTTTGACCAAAGTTGATTTTTTGTTCAAAAGTTGACCTTTTGGGTTAACGGGTTGGTCATTGGGTCAGAAATTGTCCATTTTAGCCAAAGTTGACTTTTGGGTCAAAAGTTGACCTGTTGGGTCAATGGGGTGGTCATTAGTTCAAAAATTAAAAATAATGACCGAAATATACTTTTTGGTCAAAAGTTGACCTATTGGGTCAATGGGTTCGTCATTGGGTCAAGGATTGACCATTTTGACAAAAGTTGATTTTTGTTCAAAAGTTGACCTATTGGGTCAATGGGTCAGTCATCGGGTCAAGGATTGACCCTTTTAACCAAAGTTGACTTTTTAGTCAGAGATTGACTTATTGGATTAACAATTGGTCATTAGGTCAAAAATTGAATATTTTGACCAAAATTTACTTTTTAAGTCAAAAGTTGATCTATTGGGTCAGTGGGTTGGTCCTTGGGTCAAGGATTCACCATTTTGACCAATGTTGATTTTTTTTCAAAAGTTGACCTATTGGGTCAATGAATTGGTTGTTGGGTCAAGGATTGACCAGTATGACCAAAGTTGACTTTTTGGTCAGTGATTGACTTATTGGGTCAATAATTGGTCATTAGGTTAAGAATTGACCATTTTTACCAAAGTTGACTTTTTGGTCAAAAGTTGTCATATTGAGTCAATGAGTTGGTCATTGGGTCAGCAATTGATCATTTTGAACAAAGTTGACTTTTTTGTCAAAAGTTAACATATTGGGTCAGTGTGTGGTCAATAGGTCAAATATTGACTAATTTAACCAAAATTTACTTTTTGGTCAAAAGTTGACATATTTGGTCAATGGGTTGGTCATTGGGTCAAGGATTCAACATTCTGACCAAAATTGACTGTTTGGTCAAATACTGACCTATTGGGTCAATGGGTCAATCATTGGGTCAAGGATTGACCTTTTTGACTAAAGTTGACTTTTTAGTCACAGATTGAGTTATTTGATCAATAATTGGTCATTAGGTTAAAAATTGACTATTTTGACAAAAATTAACTTTTTGGTCAAAAGTTAACCTACTGGATTAATAGGTTAGTCATTGTGTCAAGGATTGATCATTTTGGTGAAAAATTGACTTTTGGATCAAAAGTTTACCTGTTGGGTCAATGCGGTGGTCATTAGTTCAAAAATTGGCTATTATGACTAAAATTGACTTTTTAGTCAAAAGTTCGCCTATTGGGTCAATGGGTTGGTCATTTGGTCAAGGACTGACCATTTTAACCAAAGTTTATTTTTTGTTCAAAAGTTGACCTATTGGGTCAATGGGTTGGTCATTGGGTCAAGGATTAACTATTTTAACCAAAGTTTATTTTTTAGTCAATGATTGACTTATTGGATCAATTATTGGTCATTAGGTCAAAAATTGACTATTTTGACCAAAATTTAATTTTTGGTCAAAAGTTGATGTACTGGGTGAATAGGTTCGTCATTGCATCAATGATTGACCATTTTGACTAAAGTTCACATTTTGGGCAAAAGTTGACCTATTGGGTCATTGGGTGGTCATTGGGTCAGAATATGACCATTTTGACCAAAGTTAACTTTTTGGTGAAAAGTTAACCTATTGTCTCATTGGGCTGATCTTTAAGTTAAAAATTGACTATATCGACCAAAATTTACTTTTTGGTCAAAAGTTGACCTTAGGTCAATGGATTGGTCATTGGGTAAAACATTGACTTTTTGGTCAGAGATTGACCTATTGGGTAATTGGGTTGGTCATTGGGTCAACGATAAATCATTTTGTCGAAAGTTGACTTTTTGGTTAAAAGTTGACCTATTGGGTCAATGGGCTGGTCGTTGAGACAGAAATTGACCATTTTAACCAAAATTGACCTATTGGGTCAATGGGGTGGTCATTAGATTAAAAATTGACTATTTTGACCAAAGTTTACTTTTTGGTCAAAAGTTGACCTATTTGGTCAATGGGTTAGTCATTGGGTCAAGAATTAACCATTTTGACCAAAGTTGACTTTTATGTCAGAAGTTGACCTATTGGGTCAATGGGTTGGTCGTTGCATCAAGGATTGACTATTTTGACCAAAGTTGACTTTTGGTCAGATTGACTTATTGGGTCAACAATACGTCATTAAGTCAAAAATTGACTATTTTAACCAAAACTGACTTTTTGGTCAAAACTTAACCTATTGGGTCAATGGGTTGGTCATTGGGTCATGGAATGACCATTTTGACCAAAGTTGACTGTTTCGTCAAAAGTTGAACTATTAGGTCAATGGGTTGGTCATTTGGTCAATGCTTGACCATTATGACCAAAGTTGACTTTTTGGTAAAAAATTGACATATTGGGTCAATGGGTTGGTCATTACGTAAAGGATTAACCATTTTGAACAAAGTTGACTTTTGGTTTGAGTTTGACTTGTTGAGTCAATAATTGGTCATTAGGTCAAAAATTGACTATTTTGACCAAAATTGAATTTTTAGTGAAAAGCTGACCTATTGGATTAATTGGGGGGTCATTGTGTCAGAAATTGGTCATTTTGACCAAAGTTGGCTTTTTGGTCAAAAGTTGACTTATTTAGGTCAAGGAGGTGGTCATTAGGTTAAAAATTGACTTTTTGGTCAAAAGTCGACCTATTGGATCAATGGGTAGGTCATTGACTCAAGGATTGACCATTTTGGCCAAAGTTAATTTTTTGGTCAAAATTTGACCTATTGGGTCAGTGGGTTGGTCATTGGGTCAGAAATTGACTATTTTGACCAAAGTTGACTTTTTGTACAAAAGTTGACCTATTGGGTAATGGGTGATCATTAGGTAAAAATTGACTATTTTGACCAAAATTGTCTTTTTGGTCAAAAGTTGACATATTTGGTCAATGGGTTGGTCATTGGGCCAAGGATTGACAATTTTGACCAGAGATGACTTTTTGGTCAAAAGTTGACCTATTGGGTCAATGGGGGGTCATTGGGTCAAGGGTTGATCATTTTGACCAAAGTTATCTTTTTTAGTCAGAGATTGACTTATTGGGTCAATAATTAGTCATTAGGTCAAAAATTGACTATTTTGACCAAAATTAAATTTTTGGTCAAAAGTTAACCCATTGGGTCAACAGAGTGGTCATTAGCTCAACGGGGTGGTCATTGGGTCAGAAATGAACCATTTTGGCCAAAGTTAGCTTTTTGGTTAAAAGTTGACCCATTAGTTCCAAGAGTTAGTCATTGGGTCAATGGATTGGTCATTGGGTCAAGGATTGACCATTTTGACCAAAGTTGACTTAATGGTCAAAGGTTGACCTATTGGGTCAATGGATTGGTCATTGGGTCAAGAATTGACCATTTTGACTGAAGTTGACTTTTTGGTCGAAAGTTAACATATTGGGTCAATGGATTGGTCATTCGGTGAAGAATTGACTATTTTGATTGAAGTTGACTTTTTGGTCTAAAAATTGACCAATTGGGTCAACGGGTTAGTCATTGGATCAAGGATTGACCATTTTGAACAAAGTTAACATTTTGGTCAAAAGTTGACCTATTGGGTCAATTGGTTAGTCATTGGGTCAAGGAATGACCATTTGAACAAGTTTACTTTTTGGTCGGAGATTTACTTATTGGGTCAAAAATTAACTATTTTGAACAAAATTGTCTTTTGGGTCATTAGTTTAAGGATTGACCATTTTGACCAAAGTTGACTTTTTGGTTAAAAGTTGACCTTTTGGGTCAATATATTGGTCATTAGGTCAATGATTAACCATTTTGACCAAAGTTGACTTTTAGGTCAGAGATTGACTTATTGGGTCAATAATTGGTCATTAGGTTAGAAATTGATTATTTTGACAAAATTTGACTATTTGGTCAAAAGTTGACTTATTGGGTCAATGGTTTGGTCATTGGGTCAAGGATTGATCATTTTGACCAAAGTTAACTTTTTGGTTAAAAGTTGATCTATTTGGTCAATGGGATGGGCATTGGGTCAGAAATTGACCAATTTGACCAAAATTGACTTCTTGGTCAAAAGTTGACCTATTAGGTCAATGGGTTGGTCATTGGTTCAAGGATTGATCATTTTGACCAACATTGACTTTTTGGCCAAAACTTGATATATTGAGTCATAGGGTTGGTCTTTGGGTCAAGGATTGAGCATTTTGACCAAAGTTTACTTATTGGTAAGAGATTCACTTATCGGGTTAATAATTGCTCATTAAGTCAAAAATTGACAATTTTAACAAAAATTGAATTTTTCGTCAAAGGTTGACCTATTGGGTCAATTGGGTGGTCATTGTGTCATAAATTGACAATTTTCACCAACGTTGACTTTTTGGCCAAAAGTTGATCTATTATGTTAATGGGTTGGTCATTGGGTCGAGGATTGACCATTTTCGACCAAAGTCGACCTTTAGTCATAGATTGACTTATTGGGTCAATAATTGGTCATTAGGTCAAAAATTGATTATTTTGACCAAAATTGACTTTTTGGCTAAAAGTTGACTGATTGGGTCAACGATGTGGTCATTCTGTCAGAAATTGACCATTTTGACCAAAGTTAACTTTTTGATCAAAAGTTAACCTACTGGGTCAATGAGGTGGTCATTAGGTTAAAAATTGACATTTTTTTACCAAAATTGACTTTTTGGTCAAAAGTTATCCTTTTACATCAATGGGTTGGTCATTAGTCGAAGGATCGACCATTTTAAACAAAGTCAACTTTTTGGTCAAAATTTATCCTATTGGATCAATGGGTTGGTCATTGGGTCGAGGATCGACCATTTTGACAAAGTCGACTTTTCAAGTCAAAAGTCGACATATAGTGTCATTAATCGGTCATTAGGTCAAAATCGACTATTTTAACCAAAATCGACTTTAGTCGATCTATCGGGTCTCATGGATCGGTCATCGGGTCAAGGATCGACCATTATGACCAAAGTCGACTCTTTTGTCGAGATCGACTTATTGGGTCAATAATTTGTCATTTGGTCAAAAATTGACTATTTTGACCAAAATTGACTTTATGTCTAAAATTTGACCTATTGGGTCAATGACTTGGTCATTGGGTCAAGAATTGACCAAAGTTGACTTTTTGGTCAAAATTTGACCTATCGGGTCAATGGATCGGTCATTAGGTCGAGGATCGACCAACTCGACCAAAGTTGACTTTTTGGTCAAAAGTTGACCTATTGAGTCAATGGGTTGGTCATTGGGTCAAGGATTGACCATTTTGACCAAAGTTGACGTTTTGTTCAAAGATTAGCTTATTAGGTCAATAGTTGGTCATTAGGTCAAAAAATGAATATTTTGACCAAAATTAACTTTTTGGTCGAAAGTCGAATTATTGGGTCGAGTGGGTTGGGCTTTAGTGTCAAGGATCGACCATTTCGACCGAAGTTGATTTTTTGTCAAAAGATGACTTATCGGGTCAATGGGTTGGTAATTGGGTCAGAAATTGACCATTTTAACTAAAGTTGACTTTTGGGTCAAAATTTGACATGTTGGGTCAATGAGTTTGTCATTAGTTAAAAAATTGAGTATTATGACCTAAATATACTTTTTGGTCAAAAGTTGACTTATTGGGTCAATGGGTTGGTCATTGGGTCAAGTATTGACCATTTTGACCAAAGTTGATTTTTTATTCATAAGTCGATCTATCGGGTTAATGGGTATGTCGTTGGGTCAAGGAATGACCATTTCGACCTAAGTCGACTTTTTGTCGGAGATCGACTTAGTGGATTAATAATCGGTCATTATGTAAAAAATTAACTATTTCGACCAAAATCGACTTTTTGGTCAAAAGTCGATCTATCGGGTCGATGGATTTGTCATCGGTCATGGATTCACCATTTTGTCCAAAGTTGACTTTTGGTCAAAAGTCGACCTTTTGGGTCAATGGGATGGTCATCAGGTCGAAGCATCGATTAGCATGATCAAAGTCGACTTTTGGTCGAGATTGACTTATTGGGTCAATAATTGGTCATTAGGTCGAAAATCGATTATTTCGACCAAAATCGAATTTTTGTTCAAAAGCCGACCTATTGGGTCACGAAGTTAATCATTGGGTCAAGAATTGACCATTTTGACCAATGTTGACTTTTTGGTCAAAAGTTGACCCATTGAGTCAATAAGTTGGTTATTAGGTCAGAAATTGACCATTTTGACCAAAGTTGAGTTTTTGGTCAAAAGTTAACCTATTGGGTCAATGAGTTGGTCATTGGGTCAGAAATTGACCATTTTGACCAAAGATGACTTTTTGGTCAAAAGTTGAACTATTCATTCAATGGGTTGGTAGTTGGGTCAAGGATTGACCATTTTGACCATTGTTGACTTTTTAGTCAGAGATTGACATATTGGGTCACTGGCCTGAACATTAGGTCAAGGATTAACCATTTTGACCAATGTTGACTTTTTGGTGAGAGATTGACTTATTGGGTCAATAATTTGCCATTAGGTTCAAAATTAATAATTTTAAGCAAGATTGAATTTTTAGTCAAAGTTTACTTATTGGTTAAAGGATTGTCCATTTTGACCAAAGTTTACTTTTTGGTCAAAAGTTGACTATTAGGTCAATGGGGTAAGTATTGTGTCAGAAATTGATCATTTTAACCAAACTTGACTTCTTGGTCAAAGGTTGAGCTATTGGGTCTGAGGGGTGGTTGTTAGGTTAAAAATTGACTCTTTTGAGCAATTTTTACTTTTTTGTTAAAAGTTGACCAATTTGGTTAATGGGCATGTCATTGTGTCGCTGGATTACCAGTTTTGACCAAAATTGATATTTTGGTCAAAAGTTGAATCATTGGGTTAATTGGGTGGTCCTTAGGTCAAAATTTGACTATTTTGGTCAAACTTGACTTCTTGGTCAATGGTTGAGCTATTGGGTCTGAGGGGTGGTTGCTAGGTTAAAAATTGACTCTTTTGAGCAATTTTTACTTTTTTGTTAAAAGTTGACCAATTTGGTCAATGGGCATGTCATTGTGTCACGGATTGACCATTTTGACCAAAATTGATATTTTGGTCAAAAGTTGAATCATTGGGTTAATTGGGTGGTCCTTAGGTCGAAATTAGTTATTTTGACCAAAATTGACTTTTTGGTCAAAAGCTAGCATTGTTACGTCGATGGGTTGATCATTTGGTCGAGGATGAATCCATTTTGGCAAAATTTGATTTTTCGCATTAATTTGACCTTTTGGGTCAAGGTGTTGGCCATTGGGTTAATGATTGAAAATTTTGACCAAAGTTAATTTTTTGGTCAGAGATTAACTTATTGGGTCAATAATTAGTCATTAGGTCAAAAATTAAATATTTTGACCAAAATTGACTTTTGGGAAAAAAGTTGACCTTTTGGGTCAAGGGGTTAGTTATTGGTTCAAGGATTGATCATTTTGACCAAAGTTGATTGTTTGGTCAAAATTTTACCTATTCGATCACTTGGGTTGTCATTCGATCAGTATTGACCATTTTGACAAAAGTTAACTTTTCGAGTCGAGATTGACTTATTGGGTCGATAATTGGTCATTTGAACAAAAATTCACTATTTTGAACCAAAGTTTACTTTTTGGTCGAAAGTTGACTGATTGAGTCATTAGGTCGAGAATGAAGTAATTTAACGAAAGTTGACATTTCGGTTAAAAGTTGACTTGTTAGGTCATCGGGTCGGTCATCGGGTCGAAGATTAACCATTTTTACCAAAGTTGGCTTTTTTGTCAGAGATTGACTTATTGGGTCAATAATTGGTCATTAGGTCAAAAATTGACTACCTCGACCAAAATTAACTTTTTGGTTAAAAGTTGACCTATTGGGTGAATAAGTTGGTGATTAGGTCAAGGATTGACCATTTTAACCAAAGTTGACTTTTTGGTCGAAAGTTGACCAATTAGATCGATGGGGTGGTCATTAGGTCAAAAATTAACTATTTTAACCGAAAGTTACTTTTTGGTCAAAAGTTCACCTATTAGGTCAATAAGTTAGTCATTGGCTCAAGGATTGACCACTTTGACCAAAGTTGACCTATTGGGTCGATGGTTTGGTCATTAGGTCAAGGATTGACCATTTTGACCAAAGTTGTCTTTTTTTTTCAGAGATTGATTTGTTGAGTTAATAATTAGACATTAGGTCAAAAATTGACTAATTTTACCAAAGTTAAATTTTTGGTCAAATGTTGACTCATTGGGTAAATGGGGTGGTTATTGGGTTAGAATATGACCATTTTGACCAAAGTTGAATTTTAGGTAAAAAAATTGACCTATTGGGTCAATGGGTTGGTCATTGGGTCAAGAATTGACCATTTTGACTGAAGTTGACTTTTTGGTCGAAAGTTAACATATTGGGTCAATGGATTGGTCATTCGGTCAAGAATTGACAATTTTGATTGAAGTTGACTTTTTGGTCCAAAAATTGACCAATTGGGTCAATGGATTGGTCATTGGGTCAAGGATTGACTATTTAGAACAAGGTTAACTTTTTGGTCAAAAGTTGACCTATTGGGTCAATCGGTCAGTCATTAGGTCAAGGAATGACCATTTGAACAAGTTTACTTTTTGGTCGGAGATTTACTTATTGGGTCAAAAATTAACTATTTTGACCAAAATTGACTTTTTGGTCAATTGGGTCATTAGGTTAAGGATTGACCATTTTGACCCAAGTTGACTTTTTGGTTAAAAGTTGACCTTTTGGGTCAATGGATTGGTCACAAGGTCAAGGATTAACCATTTCGACCAAAGTCGACTTTTAGGTCGGAGATTGACTTATTAGGTCGATAATTGGTCATTAGGTTAGAAATTGACTTATTTTGACAAAATTTGACTTTTTGGTCGAAAGTTGACTTATTGGGTCGATGGTTTGGTCTTTGGAGTCAGTATTGATCATTTTGACCAAGTTAACTTTTTGGTTAAAAGTTGATCTATTTGGTCAATGGGATGGACATTGGGTCAGAAATTGACCAATTTGACCAAAATTGACTTCTTGGTCAAAAGTTGACCTATTAGGTAAATGGGTTGGTCATTGGTTCAAGGATTGATCATTTTGACCAACATTGACTTTTTGGTCAAAACTTGATAAATTGAGTCATAGGGTTGGTCTTTGGGTCAAGGATTGAGCATTTTGACCAAAGTTTACTTATCGGGTTAATAATTGCTCATTAAGTTAAAAATTGACTATTTTAACAAAAATTGAATTTTTCGTCAATGGTTGACCTATTGGGTCAATTGGGTGGTCATGGTGTCATAAATTGACAATTTTCACCAAAGTTGACTTTTTGGTCAAAAGTTGATCTAATAGGTTAATGGGTTGGTCATTGGGTCGAGGATTGACCATTTTGACCAAAGTTGACCTTTTAGTCATATATTGACTTATTGGGTCAATAATTGGTCATTAGGTCAAAAATTGATTATTTTGACCAAAATTGATTTTTTGGCTAAAAGTTGACTGATTGGGTCAACGAGGTGGTCATTCTGTCAGAAATTGACCATTTTGACCAAAGATAACTTTTTGATCAAAAGTTAACCTATTGGGTCAATGAGGTGGTCATTAGGTCAAAAATTGACATTTTTTTTACCAAAATTGACTTTTTGGTCAAAAGTTATCCTTTTACATCAATGGGTTGGTCATTAGTCAAGGAATGACCATTTTAAACAAAGTTGACTTTTTGGTCAAAATTTATCCTATTGGATCAATGGGTTGGTTATTGGGTCAAGGATTGACCATTTTGAAAAAAGTTAACTTTTCAAGTCAAAAGTTGACATATTGGGTCATTAATTGGTCATTAGGTCAAAAATTGACTATTTTAACCAAAATTGACTTTAGTCGATCTATTGTGTCTGTGGGTTGGTCATTGGGTCAAGGATTGACCATTATGACCAAAGTTGACTTTTTTGTCAGAGATTGACTTATTGGGTCAATAATTTGTCATTTGGTCAAAAATTGACTATTTTGACCAAAATTGACTTTATGTCTAAAATTTGACCTATTGGGTCAATGAGTTGGTCATTGGGTCAAGAATTGACCAAAGTTGACTTTTTGGTCAAAATTTGACCTATTGGGTCAATGGATTGGTCATTAGGTCAAGGATTGACCAACTTGACCAAAGTTGACTTTTTGGTCAAAAGTTGACCTATTGAGTCAATGGGTTGGTCGTTGGGTCAAGGATTGACCATTTTGACCAAAGTTGACGTTTTGTTCAAAGATTAGCTTATTAGGTCAATAGTTGGTCATTAGGTCAAAAAATGAATATTTTGACCAAAATTAACTTTTTGGTCAAAAGTTGAGTTATTGGGTCAGTGGGTTGGGCTTTGGGTCAAGGATTGACCATTTTGACTGAAGTTGATTTTTTGTCAAAAGATGACTTATTGGGTCAATGGGTTGGTAATTGGGTCAGAAATTGACCATTTTAATTAAAGTTGACTTTTGGGTCAAAATTTGACATGTTGGGTCAATGGGTTTGTCATTAGTTAAAAAATTGACTATTATGACCAAAATATACTTTTTGGTCAAAAGTTGACTCATTAGATCGATGGGTTGGTCATTGGGTCAAGGATTGACCATTTTGACCAAAATTGATTTTTTATTCAAAAGTTGACCTATCGGGTTAATGGGTATGTCATTGGGTCAAGGAATGACCATTTTAACCTAAGTTGACTTTTTTGTCAGAGATTGACTTAGTGGATTAATAATTGGTCATTATGTAAAAAATTAACTATTTTGACCAAAATTGACTTTTTGGTCAAAAGTTGATCTATTGGGTCAGTGGATTTGTCATTAGGTCATGGATTCACCATTTTGTCCAAAGATGACTTTTTGGTCAAAAGTTGACTTTTTGGGTCAATGGGATGGTCATTGGGTCAAGCATTGACTAGCATGATCAAAGTTGACTTTTGGTCAGAGATTGACTTATTGGGTCAATAATTGGTCATTAGGTCAAAAATTGACTATTTCGACCAAAATTGAATTTTTGTTCAAAAGGTGACCTATTGGGTCACGGAGTTATCATTGGGTCAAGAATTGACCATTTTGACCAATGTTGACTTTTTGGTCAAAAGTTGACCCATTGAGTCAATGAGTTGCTTATTAGGTCAGAAATTGACCATTTTGACCAAAGTTGAGTTTTTGGTCAAAAGTTAACTGTTAGGTCGATGAGTTGGTCATTGGGTCGAGAATTGACCATTTTGACCAAAGATGACTTTTTGGTCGAAAAGTTGAACTATTCATTCGATGGGTTGGTAATTGGGTCGAGGATTGACCATTTTGACCGTTGTTGACTTTTTAGTCAGAGATTGACATATTGGGCAATCGGCTCGAACATTAGATCAAGGATTAACCATTTTGACCAATGTTGACTTTTTGGTGAGAGATTGACTTATTGGGTCGATAATTTGTCATTAGGTTAAAAATTGACAATTTTAAGCAAGATTGACTTTTTAGTCAAAGTTTTCTTATTGGTTCAAAGTTGTCCATTTTGACCAGAAGTTTACTTTTTGGTCGAAAGTTGTTATTAGGTCGATGGGGTAAGTATTGTGTCGAGAATTGATCATTTTAACCAAACTTGACTTTTTGGTCAAAGGTTGAGCTATTGGGTATGAGGGGTGGTTGTTAGGTTAAAAATTGACTCTTTTGAGCAATTTTTACTTTTTGTTAAAAGTTGACCAATTTGGTCAATGGGCATGTCATGGTGTCACGGATTGACCATTTTGACCAAAATTGATATTTTGGTCAAAAGTTGAATCATTGGGTTAATTGGGTGGTCCTTAGGTCAAAAGTTGACTATTTTGACCAAAATTGACTTTTTGGTCAAAAGCTAACCTGTTACGTCAATGGGTTGATCATTTGGTCAAGGATAGATCATTTTGGCAAAAGTTGATTTTTTGGCATTAATTTGACCTTTTGGGTCAATGTGTTGGCCATTGGGTTAATGATTGAAAATTTTGACCAAAGTTAGTTTTTGGTCGAGATTAACTTATTAGGTCGATAATTAGTCATTAGGTCAAAAATTAAATATTTTGACCAAAATTGACTTTTGGGAAAAAAGTTGACCTATTGGGTCAATGGGTTGGTCATTGGGTCAAGAATTGACCATTTTGACTGAAGTTGACTTTTTGGTCGAAAGTTAACATATTGGGTCAATGGATTGGTCATTCGGTCGAGAATTGACTATTTTGATTGAAGTTGACTTTTTGTTCCAAAAATTGACCAATTGGGTCAATGGATTGGTCATTGGGTCAAGGATTGACTATTTTGAACAAGGTTAACTTTTTGGTCAAAAGTTGACCTATTGGGTCAATCGGTTAGTCATTAGGTCAAGGAATGACCATTTGAACAAGTTTACTTTTTGGTCGGAGATTTACTTATTGGGTCGAAAATTAGCTATTTTGACGAAAATTGACTTTTTGGTCGATTGGGTCATTAGGTTAAGGATTGACCATTTTGACCGAAGTTGACTTTTTAGTTAAAAGTTGACCTTTTGGGTCGATGGATTGGTCATTGGAGTCGAGGATTAACCATTTTGACCAAAGTTGACTTTTAGGTCAGAGATTGACTTATTGGGTCAATAATTGGTCATTAGGTTAGAAATTGACTATTTTGACAAAATTTGACTTTTTGGTCAAAATTTGACTTATTGGGTCAATGGTTTGGTCATTGGGTCAAGTATTGATTATTTTGACCAAAGTTAACTTTTTGGTTAAAAGTTGATCTATTTGGTCAATGGGATGGACATTGGGTCAGAAATTGACCAATTTGACCAAAATTGACTTCTTGGTCAAAAGTTGACCTATTAGGTAAATGGGTTGGTCATTGGTTCAAGGATTGATCATTTTGACCAACATTAACTTTTTGGTCAAAACTTGATATATTGAGTCATAGGGTTGGTCTTTGGGTCAAGGATTGAGCATTTTGACCAAAGTTTACTTATTTGTAAGAGATTGACTTATCGGGTTAATAATTGCTCATTAAGTTAAAAATTGACTATTTTAACAAAAATTGAATTTTTCGTCAATGGTTGACCTATTGGGTCAATTGGGTGGTCATTGTGTCATAAATTGACAATTTTCACCAAAGTTGACTTTTTGGTCGAAAAGTTGATCTAATAGGTTAATGGGTTGGTCATTGGGTCGAGGATTGACCATTTTGACCAAAGTTGACCTTTTTGTCATATATTGACTTATTGGGTCAATAATTGGTCATTAGGTCAAAAATTGATTATTTTGACCAAAATTGATTTTTTGGTTAAAAGTTAGTGAGTTAGATCGACGAGGTGGTCATTCTGTCGAGAAATTGACCATTTTGACCAAAGATAACTTTTTGATCGAAAGTTAACTCTATTGGGTCGATGAGGTGGTCATTAGGTCGAAAATTGACATTTTTTTACCAAATTTGACTTTTTGTCAAAAGTTATCCTTTTACATCAATGGGTTGGTCATTAGTCGGAATGACCATTTTAAGCAGAAGTTGACTTTTTGGTCGAAATTTATCTATTGGATCAATGGGTTGGTTATTGGGTCAAGGATTGACCATTTTGAAAAAAGTTGACTTTTCAAGTCAAAAGTTGACATATTGGGTCATTAATTGGTCATTAGGTTAAAAATTGACTATTTTAACCAAAATTGACTTTAGTCGATCTATTGTGTCTGTGGGTTGGTCATTGGGTCAAGGATTGACCATTATGACCAAAGTTGACTTTTTTTGTCAGAGATTGACTTATTGGGTTAATAATTTGTCATTTGGTCAAAAATTGACTATTTTGACCAAAATTGACTTTATGTCTAAACTTTGACCTATTGGGTCAATGAGTTGGTCATTGGGTCAAGAATTGACCAAAGTTGACTTTTTGGTCGAAATTTGACCTATTGGGTCGAATGGATTGGTCATTAGGTCGAGGATTGACCAACTTGACCAAAGTTGACTTTTTGGTCGAAAGTTGACTATTGAGTCGATGGGTTGGTCGTTGGGTCGAAGATTGACCATTTTGACCAAAGTTGACGTTTTGTTCGAAGATTAGCTTATTAGGTCGATAGTTGGTCATTAGGTCGAAAAATGAATATTTTGACCAAAATTAACTTTTTGGTCGAAAGTTGAATTATTGGGTCGATGGGTTGGGCTTTGGGTCGAGGATTGACCATTTTAGTAGAAGTTGATTTTTTGTCGAAAAGATGACTTATTAGATCGATGGGTTGGTAATTGGGCCAGAAATTGACCATTTTAATTAAAGTTGACTTTTGGGTCAAAATTTGACATGTTGGGTCAATGGGTTTGTCATTAGTTAAAAAATTGACTATTATGACCAAAATATACTTTTTGGTCAAAAGTTGACCTAATGGGTCAATGGGTTGGTCATTGGGTCAAGGATTGACCATTTTGACCAAAATTGATTTTTTATTCAAAAGTTGACCTATCGGGTTAATGGGTATGTCATTGGGTCAAGGAATGACCATTTTGACCTAAGTTGACTTTTTTGTCAGAGATTGACTTAGTGGATTAATAATTGGTCATTATGTCAAAAATTAACTATTTTGACCAAAATTGACTTTTTGGTCAAAAGTTGATCTATTGGGTCAGTAGATTTATCATCAGGTCATGGATTCACCATTTTGTCCAAAGATGACTTTTTGGTCAAAAGTTGACCTTTTGGGTCAATGGGATGGTCATTGGGTCAAGCATTGACTAGCATGATCAAAGTTGACTTTTGGTCAGAGATTGACTTATTGGGTCAATAATTGGTCATTAGGTCAAAAATTGACTATTTCGACCAAAATTGAATTTTTGTTCAAAAGCTGACCTATTGGGTCACGGAGTTAATCATTGGGTCAAGAATTGACCATTTTGACCAATGTTGACTTTTTGGTCGAAAGTTGACTCATGAGTCGATGAGTTGCTTATTAGGTCGAGAAATTGACCATTTTGACCAAAGTTGAGTTTTTGGTCGAAAGTTAACTGTATTGAGTCGATGAGTTGGTCATTGGGTCGAGAATTGACCATTTTGACCAAAGATGACTTTTTGGTCAAAAGTTGAACTATTCATTCAATGGGTTGGTAATTGGGTCAAGGATTGACCATTTTGACCGTTGTTGACTTTTTAGTCAGAGATTGACATATTGGGCAACTGGCCTGAACATTAGGTCAAGGATTAACCATTTTGACCAATGTTGACTTTTTGGTGAGAGATTGACTTATTGGGTCAATAATTTGTCATTAGGTTAAAAATTGATAATTTTAAGCAAAATTGACTTTTTAGTCAAAGTTTTCTTATTGGTTCAAGGATTGTCCATTTTGACCAAAGTTTACTTTTTGGTCAAAAGTTGACTATTAGGTCAATGGGGTAAGTATTGTGTCAGAAATTGATCATTTTAACCAAACTTGACTTTTTGGTCAAAGGTTGAGCTATTGGGTATGAGGGGTGGTTGTTAGGTTAAAAATTGACTCTTTTGAGCAATTTTTACTTTTTTGTTAAAAGTTGACCAATTTGGTCAATGGGCATGTCATTGTGTCACGGATTGACCATTTTGACCAAAATTGATATTTTGGTCAAAAGTTGAATCATTGGGTTAATTGGGTGGTCCTTAGGTCGAAAAGTTGATTATTTTGACCAAAATTGACTTTTTGGTCGAAAGTAACTCTGTTACGTCAATGGGTTGATCATTTGGTCGAGGATAGATCATTTTGGCAAAAGTTGATTTTTTGGCATTAATTTGACCTTTTAGAGTCGATGTGTTGGCCATTGGGTTAATGATTGAAAATTTTGACCAAAGTTAGTTTTTTGGTCAGAGATTAACTTATTGGGTCAATAATTAGTCATTAGGTCAAAAATTAAATATTTTGACCAAAATTGACTTTTGGGAAAAAAGTTGACCTTTTGGGTCAAGGGGTTAGTCATTGGTTTAAGGATTGATCATTTTGACCAAAGTTGATTGTTTGGTCAAAAATTTACATATTCGATCAATGGGTTGGTCATTGAGTCAAGTATTGACCATTTTGACAAAAGTTGACTTTTTTGTCAGAGATTGACTTATTGGGTCAATAATTGGTCATTTGAACAAAAATTCATTATTTTGAACCAAAATTTACTTTTTGGTTGAAAGTTGACTCTATTGAGTCATTAGGTCGAGAATGAACATTTTACAAAAGTTGACATTTCTGTTAAAAGTTGACCTATTGGGTCATTGGGTAGGTCATTGGGTCAAAGATTAACCATTTTTACCAAAGTTGGCTTTTTTGTCAGAGATGGACTTATTGGGTCAATAATTGGTCATTAGGTCAAAAATTGACTACCTCGACCAAAATTAACTTTTTGGTTAAAAGTTGACCTATTGGGTGAATAAGTTGGTGATTGGGTAAAGGATTGACCATTTTAACCAAAGTTGACTTTTTGATCAAAAGTTGACCAATTGGGTCAATGGGGTGGTCATTAGGTCAAAAATTAACTATTTTAACCAAAAGTTACTTTTTGGTCAAAAGTTCACCTATTAGGTCAATAGGTTAGTCATTGGCTCAAGGATTGACCACTTTGACCAAAGTTGACCTATTGGGTCGATGGTTTGGTCATTAGGTCAAGGATTGACCATTTTGACCAAAGTTGTCTTTTTTTCAGAGATTGATTTGTTGAGTCAATAATTAGACATTAGGTCAAAAATTGACTATTTTTACCAAAGTTAAATTTTTGGTCAAATGTTGACTCATTGGGTAAATGAGGTGGTTATTGGGTTAGAATATGACCATTTTGACCAAAGTTGAATTTTTGGTAAAAAAATTGACCTATTGGGTCAATGGGTTGGTTATTGGGTCAAGAATTGACCATTTTGACCGAAGTTGACTTTTTGGTCGAAAGTTAACATATTGGGTCAATGGATTGGTCATTCGGTCAAGAATTGACTATTTTGATTGAAGTTGACTTTTTGGTCCAAAAATTGACCAATTGGGTCAATGGGTTGGTCATTGGGTCAAGGATTGACCATTTTGAACAAAGTTAACTTTTTGGTCAAAAGTTGACCTATTGGGTCAATCGGTTAGTCATTGGGTCAAGGAATGACCATTTGAACAAGTTTACTTTTTGGTCGGAGATTTACTTTTTGGGTCAAAAATTAACTATTTTGACCAAAATTGACTTTTTGGTCAATTGGGTCATTAGGTTAAGGATTGACCATTTTGACCGAAGTTGACTTTTTGGTTAAAAGTTGACCTTTTGGGTCAATGGATTGGTCACTAGGTCAAGGATTAACCATTTTGACCAAAGTTGACTTTTAGGTCAGAGATTGACTTATTGGGTCAATAAATGGTCATTAGGTTAGAAATTGACTATTTTGACAAAATTTGACTTTTTGGTCAAAAGTTGACTTATTGGGTCAATGGTTTGCTCATTGGGTCAAGTATTGATCATTTTGACCAAAGTTAACTTTTTGGTTAAAAATTGATCTATTTGGTCAATGGGATGGACATTGGGTCAGAAATTGACCAATTTGACCAAAATTGACTTCTTGGTCAAAAGTTGACCTATTAGGTCAATGGGTTGGTCATTGGTTTAAGGATTGATCATTTTGACCAACATTGACTTTTTGGTCAAAACTTGATATATTGAGTCATAGGGTTGGTCTTTGGGTCAAGGATTGAGCATTTTGGCCAAAGTATACTTATTGGTAAGAGATTGACTTATCGGGTTAATAATTGCTCATTAAGTCAAAAATTGACTATTTTAACAAAAATTAAATTTTTCGTCAAAGGTTGACCTATTGGGTCAATTGGGTAGTCATTGTGTCATAAATTGACAATTTTCACCAAAGTTGACTTTTTGGTCAAAAGTTGATCTATTAGGTTAATGGGTTGGTCATTGGGTCGAGGATTGACCATTTTGACCAAAGTTGACCTTTTAGTCATAGATTGACTTATTGGGTCTGTAATTGGTCATTAGGTCAAAAATTGATTATTTTGACCAAAATTGATTTTTTGGCTAAAAGTTGACTGATTGGGTCAACGAGGTGGTCATTCTGTCAGAAATTGACCATTTTGAGCAAAGATAACTTTTTGATCAAAAGTTAACCTACTGGGTCAATGAGGTGGTCATTAGGTCAAAAATTGATATTTTTTTACCAAAATTGACTTTTTGGTCAAAAGTTATCCTTTTACATCAATGGGTTGGTCATTAGTCAAGGATTGACCATTTTAAACAAAGTTGACTTTTTGGTCAAAATTTATCCTATTGGATCAATGGGTTGTTCATTAGGTCAAGGATTGACCATTTTGACAAAAGTTGACTTTTCAAGTCAAAAGTTGACATATTGGGTCATTAATTGGTCATTAGGTCAAAAATTGACTATTTTAACCAAAATTGACTTTAGTCGATCTATTGGGTCTGTGGGTTGGTCATTGGGTCAAGGATTGACCATTATGACCAAAGTTGACTTTTTGTCGAGATTGACTTATTGGGTCGATAATTTGTCATTTGGTCGAAAATCGACTATTTTGACCAAAATTGACTTTATGTGCTAAAATTTGACTATTAGGTCAATGAGTTGGTCATTAGGTCACGAATTGACCAAAGTCGACTTTGGTCAAAATTCGACCTATCAGGTCAATGGATTGGTCATTAGGTCGAGGATTGACCAACTTGACCAAAGTTGACTTTTCGGTCAAAAGTTAACCTATTGAGTCAATGGGTTGGTCGTTGGGTCAAGGATTGACCATTTTGACCAAAGTTGACGTTTTGTTCAAAGATTAGCTTATTAGGTCAATAGTTGGTCATTAGGTCAAAAAATGAATATTTTGACCAAAATTAACTTTTTGTTCAAAAGTTGAATTATTGGGTCAGTGGGTTGGGCTTTGGGTCAAGGATTGACCATTTTGACTGAAGTTGATTTTTTGTCAAAAGATGACTTATTGGGTCAATGGGTTGGTAATTGGGTCAGAAATTGACCATTTTAACTAAAGTTAAGTTTTGGGTCGAAATTTGACATGTTGGATCGATGGGTTTGTCATTAGTTAAAAAATTGACTATTATGACCAAAATATACTTTTTGGTCAAAAGTTGACCTATTGGGTCAATGGGTTGGTCATTGGGTCAAGGATTGACCATTTTGACCAAAATTGATTTTTTATTCAAAAGTTGACCTATCGGGTTAATGGGTATGTCATTGGGTCAAGGAATGACCATTTTGACCTAAGTTAACTTTTTTGTCACAGATTGACTTAGTGGATTAATAATTGGTCATTATGTAAAGAATTAACTATTTTGACCAAAATTGACTTTTTGGTCAAAAGTTGATCTATTGGGTCAGTGGATTTGTCATCAGGTCATGGATTCAACATTTTGTCCAAAGTTGACTTTTTGGTCAAAGGTTGACATTTTGGGTCAATGGGATGGACATTGGGTCAAGCATTGACTAGCATGATCAAAGTTGACTTTTGGTCGAGAGTTGACTTATTGGGTCGATAATTGGTCATTAGGTCAAAATTGATTATTTCGACCAAAATTGAATTTTTGTTCAAAAGCTGACCTATTGGGTCACGGAGTTAATCATTGGGTCAAGAATTGACCATTATGACCAATGTTGACTTTTTGGTCAAAAGTTGATCCATTGAGTCAATGAGTTGGTTATTAGGTCAGAAATTGACCATTTTGACCAAAGTTGAGTTTTTGGTCAAAAGTTAACCTATTGGGTCAATGAGTTGGTCATTGGGTCAGAAATTGACAATTTTGACCAAAGATGACTTTTTGGTCAAAAGTTGAACTATTCATTCAATGGGTTGGTCATTGGGTCAAGGATTGACCATTTTGACCGGTGTTGACTTTTTAGTCAGAGATTGACATATTGGGTCACTGGCCTGAACATTAGGTCAAGGATTAGACATTTTGACCAATGTTGACTTTTTGGTGAGAGATTGACTTATTGGGTCAATAATTTGCCATTATGTTAAAAATTGACAATTTTAAGCAAGATTGACTTTATAGTCAAAGTTTACTTATTGGTTCAAGGATTGTCCATTTTGACCAAAGTTTACTTTTTGGTCAAAAGTTGACTATTAGGTCCATGGGGTAAGTATTGTGTTAGAAATTGATCATTTTAACCAAACTTGACTTTTTGGTCAAAGGTTGAGCTATTGGGTCTGAGGGGTGGTTATTAGGTTAAAAATTGACTCTTTTGAGCAACTTTTACTTTTTTGTTAAAAGTTGACCAATTTGGTCAATGGGCATGTCATTGTGTCACGGATTGACCATTTTGACCAAAATTGATATTTTGGTCAAAAGTTGAATCATTGGGTTAATTGGGTGGTCCTTAGGTCAAAAGTTGACTATTTTGACCAAAATTGACTTTTTGGTCAAAAGCTAACCTGTTACGTCAATGGGTTGATCATTTGGTCAAGGATAGATCATTTTGGCAAAAGTTGATTTTTTGGCATTAATTTGACCTTTTGGGTCAATGTGTTGGCCATTGGGTTAATGATTGAAAATTTTGACCAAAGTTAATTTTTTGGTCAGAGATTAACTTATTGGGTCAATAATTAGTCATTAGGTCAAAAATTAAATATTTTGACCAAAATTGACTTTTGGGAAAAAAGTTGACCTTTTGGGTCAAGGGGTTAGTCATTGGTTCAAGGATTGATCATTTTGACCAAAGTTGATTGTTTGGTCAAAAGTTTACCTATTCGATCAATGGGTTGGTCATTCAGTCAAGTATTTACCATTTTGACAAAAGTTGACTTTTTGGTCAGAGATTGACTTATTGGGTCAATAATTGGTCATTTGAACAAAAATTCACTATTTTGAACCAAAATTTACTTTTTGGTCAAAAGTTGACCTATTGAGTCATTAGGTCAAGAATAGACCATTTTAACAAAAGTTGACATTTCGGTTAAAAGTTGACCTATTGGGTCAATGGGTTGGTCATTGGGTCAAAGATTAACTATTTTGACCAAAGATGGCTTTTTTGTCAGAGATTGACATATTGGGTCAATAATTGGTCATTAGGTCAAAAATTGACTACCTCGACCAAAATTAACTTTTTGGTTAAAAGTTGACCTATTGGGTGAATAAGTTGGTGATTGGGTCAAGGATTGACCATTTTAACCAAAGTTGACTTTTTGGTCAAAAGTTGACCAATTGGGTCAATGGGGTGGTCATTAGGTCAAAAATTAACTATTTTAACCAAAAGTTACTTTTTGGTCAAAAGTTCACCTATTAGGTCAATAGGTTAGTCATTGGCTCAAGGATTGACCACTTTGACCAAAGTTGACCTATTGGGTCGATGGTTTGGTCATTAGGTCAAGGATTGACCATTTTGACCAAAGTTGACTTTTTTTTTTCAGAGATTGATTTGTTGAGTCAATAATTAGACATTAGGTCAAAAATTGACTATTTTTATCAAAGTTAAATTTTTGGTCAAATGTTGACTCATTGGGTAAATAGGGTGGTTATTGGGTTAGAATATGACCATTTTGACCAAAGTTGATTTTTTGGTAAAAAAAGTGACCTATTGGGTCAATGGGTTGGTCATTGGGTCAAGAATTGACCATTTTGACCGAAGTTGACTTTTTGGTCGAAAGTTAACATATTGGGTCAATGGATTGGTCATTCAGTCAAGAATTGACTATTTTGATTGAAGTTGACTTTTTGGTCCAAAAATTGACCAATTGGGTCAATGGGTTGGTCATTGGGTTAAGGATTGACCATTTTGAACAAAGTTTACTTTTTGGTCAAAAGTTGACCTATTGGGTCAATCGGTTAGTCATTGGGTCAAGGAATGACCATTTGAACAAGTTTACTTTTTGGTCGGAGATTTACTTATTGGGTCGAAAATTAACTATTTTGACCAAAATTGACTTTTTGGTCAATTGGGTCATTAGGTTAAGGATTGACCATTTTGACCGAAGTTGACTTTTTGGTTAAAAGTTGACCTTTTGGGTCGATGGATTGGTCATTGGAGTCAAGGATTAACCATTTTGACCAAAGTTGACTTTTAGGTCAGAGATTGACTTATTGGGTCAATAATTGGTCATTAGGTTAGAAATTGACTATTTTGACAAAATTTGACTTTTTGGTCAAAAGTTGACTTATTGGGTCAATGGTTTGGTCATTGGGTCAAGTATTGATCATTTTGACCAAAGTTAACTTTTTGGTTAAAAGTTGATCTATTTGGTCAATGGGATGGACATTCAGTCAGAAATTGACCAATTTGACCAAAATTGACTTCTTGGTCAAAAGTTGACCTATTAGGTCAATGGGTTGGTCATTGGTTCAAGGATTGATTATCTTCACCAACATTGACTTTTTGGTCAAAACTTGATATATTGAGTCATAGTGTTGGTCTTTGGGTCAAGGATTGAGCATTTTGACCAAAGTTTACTTATTGGTAAGAGATTGACTTATCGGGTTAATAATTGCATAATTTTGACCAAACTTTACTTTTTGGGACAAAAGGTAACCTATTTGGTCAATGGGTTGCTCATTGGGTCAAGGATTATCCATTTCGACCAAAGTTAACTTTTTAGTCAAAAGTTGAGCTATTGGGTCAATGGCTTGGTCATTAGTTGACTTTTTGGTCAAAGATTTCGACCAAAGTTGAGTTTTTGGTCAAAGATTGACTTTTTTGGGTCAAAATTGGGCATTTTGTTAAAAATTAATTGTTTTGACCAAAATTGACTTTTTAGTCAAAAGTTGACCTATTGGGTCAATGGTTGGTCATTGGGTCAAGGATTTACCATTTTGATCAAAGTTAACTTTTTGGTCAAAAGTTGACCTGTTGGGTCAATGGGTTGGTCATTGAGACAATGATTGACCATTTTGACCAAAGTTGACTTTTTGGTCAAAAGTATTGGGTCAATCGGTTGGTCATTGGGTTAAGGATTGACAATTTGAACAAGTTGACTTTTCGGTTAGGGATTGACTTATTGGGTCAAAAATTGGTCATTTTATCAAAAATTAACTATTTTGACAAAAATTGACTTTTTGGTCAATTGGGTCATTAGGACAAGGATTGACCATTTTGACCAAAGTTGACTTTTAAGTTAAAAGTTATCCTATAGGGTCAATGGGTTGGTCATTGGGCCAAGGAATGACCATTTTGACCAAAGTTGGCCATTAGGCCAGAGATTGACTTATTGGGTCAATAATTGGTCATTAGGTCAAAAATTGACTATTTTGACCAAAATTGGCTTTTTGGTCGAAAGTTGATCTATTAGGTCAATGGTTTGGTCATTGGGTCGAGGATTGACCATTTTGACCAAAGTTGACTTTTGGTCGAAAGTTGACTTATTGCTTCGATGGGTTGGTCATTGGGTCGAAGCGAGCCAGTTTGACCAACGTTGACATCTTGGTCGAAAGTTGACCTATTAGGTCAATGGGTTTGTCATTGGTTCAAGGATTGACCATGTTGACCAACATTGACTTTTTGGTCAAAACTTGATCTATTGGGTTAATGGGTTGGTCTTTGGGTCAAGGATTGAGCATTTTGACCAAAGTTGACTTTTTGGTAAAAGATTGACTTATTGGGTTAATAATTGGTCATTAGGTCAAAAATTGACTATTTTAACAAAAATTGAATTTTTGGTCAAAGGTTGACCCATTGGGTTAATTGGGTGGTCATTGTGTCAGAAATTGATAATTTTCACCAAATTTGACTTTTTGGTCAAAAGTTGACATATTGGGTTCATGGGTTGGTCATTGGGTCGACGATTGACCACTTTGACCTAAGTTGACTTTTTAGTCATAGATTGACTTATTGGGTCAATAATTGGTCTTTAGGTCAAAAATTGATTATCTTGACCAAAATTGAATTTTTGGTCAAAAGTTGACTGATTGGGTTAATGGGGTGGTCATTGTGTCAGAAATTGACCATTTTGGCCAAAGTTGGCTTTTTGATCAAAAGTTAACCTACTGTGTCAATGAGGTGATCATTTGGTCAAAAAATGACATTTTTTACCAAAATTGACTTAATGATCAAAAGTTGTCCTTTTGCGTCAGTGGGTTGGTCATTGGGTCAAGGATTGACCATTTTAACCAAAATTGACTTTTTGGTCAAAAATTGACCTATTGGGTCGATGGGTTGGTCATTGGATCAATGATTGACCATTTTGACAAAAGTTGACTTTTTGGTCAAAAGTTGACCTTTTGGGTCAATAATCGGTCATTTGGTTAAAAATTGACTGTTTTGACCCAAATTGAATTTTTGGTCAAAAGTCGATCTATTGGGTCTGTAGGTTGGTCATTGGGTCAAGGATTTACCATTTTGACTAAAGTTGACATTTTGGTCAAAAGTTGACCTATTGGGTCAATTGGTTGGTGATTCGATCAAGGATTGACTATTATGACCAAAGTTGACTTTTTTGTCAGAGATTAACTTTTTGGGTCAATAATTGGTCATTTGGTCAAAAATTGACTATTTTGACCAAAACTGACTTTATGTTTAAAATTTGACCTATTGGGTCAATGAGTTGGTCATTAGGTGAAGAATTGACCAAAGTTTACTTTTTGGTCAAAAGTTGACCTATTGGGTTAATGGGTTCATCATTGGGTCAAGGATTGACCAACTTGACCAAAGTTGACTTTTTGGTCAAAAGTTAACCTATTGAGTCAATGGGTTGGTCATTGAGTCAAGGATTGACCATTTTGACCGATGTTGACATTTTAGTCCAAAGTTGACCTACTGAGTCAACGGGTTGGTAATTGGGTTAGAAATTATCCATTTTAACCAAAGTTGACTTTTGGGTCAAAATTTGACATGTTGGGTCAATGCGTTGGTTATTAGTCAAAAAATTGACTATTATGACCAAAATATACTTTTTGGTCAAAAATTGACCTATTGGGTCAATGGGTTCGTAATTGGGTTAAGGATTGACCATTTTGACCAAAGTTGATTTTTTGTTCAAAAGCCGACCTATCGGGTCAATGGGTCTGTCATTGGATCAAGGATTGACCATTTTGACCTAAGTTGACTTTTTAGTGAGAGATCGACTTATTGGATTAATTAGTGGTCATTATGTCAAAAATTGACTATTTTGGTAAAAATTGACATTTTGTTCAAAAGTTGATCTATTGGGTCAGTAGGTTTGTCATTGGGTCAAGGATTCACCATTTTGACCGAAGTTGACTTTTGGTCAAAAGTTGACCTATTGGGTCAATGAGTTGGTCATTAGGTCAAAAATTGATTATTTTGACCAAAATTGAATTTTTGTTCAAAAGTTGACCTATTGGGTCACAGAGTTAATCATTGGGTCAAGAATTGACCATTTTAACCAATGTTGACCTTTTGGTCAAAAGTTTACCTATTGAGTTAATGAGTTGTTCATTGGGTCAGAATTGACCATTTTGACCAAAGTTGACTTTTTGGTCAAAAGTTAACCTATTGGGTCGATGTGTGGTCATTGGGTCAGAAATTGACTATTTTGACCAAAATTGACTTTTTGGTCAAAAGCTGACATATTGGGTTGATGTGTGGTCATTAGGTCAAAAATTGACTAATTTGACCAAATTTGACTTTTTGATCAAAAGCTGACCTATTTGGTCAATGGGTTGTTCATTGGGTCAAGGATTGACCATTTTGACCAAAGTTGACTTTTTGGTCAGAGATTGACTTATTGGATCAATAATTGGTCATTAGGTAAAATATTAACTATTTTGACGAAAATTGACTTTTTGGTCAAAATTTGACCTACTGGGTCAATAGGTTAGTCATTGCGTCAACGATTGATCATTTAGGTCAAAAGTTGAATTTTGGTTCAAAAGTTGACCCATTAGATCAATGGGGTGGTCATTACTTCAAAAATTGACTACTAAGACCAAAACTAATTTTTTAGTCAAAAGTTGACCTATTTAGTGAATGGGTTGGTGATTTGCTCAAGGATTGACCATTTTGACCAAAGTTGATTTTTTGTTCGAAAGTTGACGTGTTAGGTCAATGTGTTGGTCATTGGGTCAAGGATTGACGATTTTGACCAAAGTTTACTTTTTAGACAGAGATTGACATATTGAATCAATAATTGGTCATTAGGTCAAAAATTGACTATTTTCACCAAAATTGACTTTTTGGACAAAAGTTGACTTATTAGGACAATATGTTAGTCATTGCGTTAACGATTGACCATTTTGACTAAAGTTCACTTTTTTGGTTAAAAGCTGATCTATTGATTCATTGGGTCAGAATATGACCATTTTGACCAAAGTTGACTTTTTGGTTAAAAGTTGGCCTATTGTGTCATTGGGCAGGTCATTATGTTAAAAATTGACTATATCGACCAAAATTTGTTTTTTGGTCAAAAGTTAACCTATTAGATTAATGGATTAGTCATTGTGTCAAAAATTAACAATTTTGGCCAAAATTATCTTTTTGGTCAGAGATTGACCTATTGGGTCAATGAGTTAGTCATTGGGTCAACGATAGATCATTTTGACCAAAGTTGACTTTTGGTCCAAACTTGACTTATTGAGTCAATGGGTTGGTCGTTGGGACAGAAATTGACCATTTTAACCAAAGTTGACCTATTGGGTCAATGGGGTGGTCGTTAGGTCAAAAATTGAGTATTTTGACCAAAATTGACTTTTGGGTCAAAAGCTGACCTATTTGGTCAATGGGTTGTTCTTCGGGTCAAGGATTTACCATTTTAACCAAAGTTGACTTTTTGATTAAAAGCTGACATATCGGTTCAATGGGTCGGTCATTGGGTCAAGAATTGACCATTTTGACCAAACATGACTTTTAGTCAGAGATTTATGACCCAATTTTTAATGTCAAAAATAGTAACGGCACCAAAAACTTGATCCCGCTTAATATATATATTTAATTTTATGATGGAAAGTATAATGTAGATTCTACGCAAGTATACGTATCGTATCAAGTAATACAGGGCTCTAGTGGAGTCCTGGTTATCGATCCCACAGGGAAGTTTTACTAGATTTGTAACGACTAAATTTAAAGGATTTACTTACTAATATAGTATACGAAATTTAGAATACTTAACTAAAGCGATCTAAAGTAAACTAATGCTTTAAATAAAATTGATTTAAAGATTTCAGAAAAAGTATCTTTCCCTTGTTTTTAGAAACTTAAGTGAATGATGAATTCAAATAGATTTTTTTATTGTATTGTGACAAATAGGAGCATTCCTTTTCTTTACCCTTTGGTCTAGGTGCAAAGAACATTGACTAGTCCTATGCTTGATTACTGAATCTGCGGCTAGGCTGGGAGGATACCGACTTCCACTTCAGAGTTCCCACATTCCCCTCGCCTGAGGGCTAACATCTACACTTCAGCTCTCAAACAATAGGACCAAATTGAATATTTTAGTTTGTCACACTAAAATGTCCAATTTTACGTCCGATAAATAATATTTCCCTATTTATTTGCACCATACTTCCAAGGCTTTTGACTTTCCCTGAATATTGGATGTAATCTTTACTATAGTTGATAATTCAACATATTTTAACAATTCAATTGGCCAGATTGAAAGTAAATTAAGTTTTATGTAAAAGATTATCACAATTTATTTTAATATATTAGGCACTTCTATTTAATTTCATCAATTCACATAATTTCATAAACAAGAAGAAAGACTAAGAAAACTACTCAGAATGCATGGGAATTAAACAAAGCATGAATTTCATTTAAAGTTAACAACAATAAACAAAGATACTTATCTCAATTTCCTCCCCAGCGAGACTCCTTGCAGTTCCTTTGACTTTTCCTTCTAGTACAACACACTTCTTAACTCACTACTTACACTTACTCACACTAAACTTCAACTTAGACTCAAAAGCACACTAATAAAATACTCTAAGACTCCTAAAATAGACACACCACATACTAAAATTCGTCCTCTATTTATAGAGCTAGACAAGGTCCAAGGGATACTTAAGCACCTCTTCAAAAAGCGTCCATGTTTAATGTATCTGGCATTTTGAACAGTCTCGCCGTCGGCGAGAAACGACCTCGCCGTCAGCGGGGCTTCTAGAAGGTCTTCAAACCGCGCTATCTATCCTTCAGAAATTTTCTTTATAATCTCGCCGTCGGCGGGTTCGATCTCACCGTCGGCGGCTTAGTTCATTTTGCATGAATTTCTTCCTTTTTGATCCAAATTCGCTCCATTTCTTGCTTTTTGCTTCCATCACTTATAAATCTTCATTCCTGCAATAAAATAAAGAAAATACCTTTCTTTAAAGTGCAATTTCATAAAAAATAGGTATGAATTTCTTAACATAATTTCTGTGATCAAAATCCCCCAAACTTAAGTATTACTTGTCCTCAAGTAATTTTTATACTAAATAAAAACAACGATTTTTGTAATAGAATTTTTAATTCAAATAAACTATGAATTAAATTTAAATAATATTATAGTAAAGTTAAGTAGAAATATTTTTTAAGTAATTAAATTAACTTTATAGATATAAGATTATTTAGTTATCAGATCTAAGATTTCTAGCTCTCTACTTATTTCAAGAAATACTATATTTAAAAGAGTATTTTACCTAAGATATTTAGATGATAGGAAGTTCAAGAAAACAATATTTAGTAAAATACTAATCCATATATATAAGTTTAGAAATATATTTGAGTTTTACCCTTTAGTTTGATTCCATTGAAGCCAATTTTTGATAAGGCATCTCCTCAAGCTTCTCCTCACTTATATTTTTTTTCTTTTCTTTTCCTTTTTTCTTTTTGGATTTACTTCTCTTTTTCTTTTTCAAGTGAGGATTACTGTATCTAGATAGCCTGTTAATAATTTTGAACTTCAACTTTCTCTTCCAAAATTTGAAACTTAAAATATTTCTTTGCTTATATGTCTTTCATAGCCTTTACTTCATTGAGTTTCAATCTCTTTTTTTTTCATTAAATACTTAAGAATTTCAATTTTAGAATATAGTTTTCCCTTACTTTAAATAGTTTACTATATTCTTATTCCTTTTAACCAAATATCTTATTCTATTAAATTAATTTGGATTTCTAGAAATATTCTATTCAACTTTCTATAATAATTATATAAATTAATTCAAGTTACTGAATTAAAAATTACTACAGAAAATCAAATAATAATAATTTTTTTGAAAATAGAAATTGAGAAAAATTTAATAATTAAATTTGTATTTTTCCTCCCCCGAACTTAAATTTTTCTATCTATGTCTAAATGGTGAAAATGGAAAATATATAGTAAAGTACATCATACCTTTGAGCTTTAGGTCTTTCTTTTTCTTGAAATTTTTGCAGGCTTTTTCATTACTTACAGAAACTGTACTATTAGTATTCTTCCATATATATAATATTTAAAAGAAAGTGCTCGGATAATAAATTTTTAATAAGTATAAAACACAACAAATGAAAACTTAATCTATTACTACACATACAATCAACTAACCCACTTTAAACATATTAAAACAATTTAAACATATTAAAAGTTCATAACTTATAAAAACTTAAACAACACATTAAAGAAAAACTAATATCCTATCTAAAAGAAAAATTGCAAACTAACTTAACACACATAAAAAGTCTAACATTACAGCATAAGCAAACAAACAAACACACCAAATCCACAGTCCACAGAAAGTACAAAATAATTATACACAGAATAATAAAGTTTTCAAAATAACAATTAATCTAAACAAACTAAACAAAGTCTCTAATCTTCTGCATCAAAATCCCGAGCTATATCATCTCCACCGATCTCCAGTGCGAGAAGTGCTGAGTAGTCGGTCATCGTGTGTAGCGGGGGCACTCGGGAAAGACAACATCTAACTCACCACTCCTATATCGACGTTCAGCCTCATAATATGCAATTTCGTACTCTGAATGCCGCTAGAGATATTCACTATCATAATCATGTCTTCTCTCCAAGCCTCCAATCCTTTGGTCCATATGCTCCAATTTTTCTTCTATTTTCTCGAAACTTTTCCATTGTAAAGTCATCTCATTCATCAAATCTTGAAGGTTAAGGGTGGTATGCGAGGTGGGTCATCAACTAGTAGAAGGTATATCTCTACTCGATGAAGGCATATAACTCCTCGTCCCGGATCTCCATCCTTCGTGGGATTCATATTTCTTAATATTAGCCGGAGTAATGGGTTTCATGAGGCTTAACCCATTCCTCATCATCTCTTGCCTCTACCCCGAGATAATTGGCGAGTGCATAGATAAGACCGGGATGTCCTAGTCCTTCTCCACTTTCACTTCTTGAGGTGGCTAATATATTCTTATAAATTACACTTCCCGCATTAATACTTTTTGGTTCGAATACGAAGTCGAAGCTCGCTCTATCTCTTGTTACCTTACTATGGTGGTAAGTAGGTAACAAAGTAGAACAAATAAAATAGTGCTAGGCTTTAGATGACGCATTTAACATAGAAAGAGGGAAGTTTACCCGTTCTCGCTGATTTATCTTCCAAACTCCTTTCCCGTCAGTGAGAAAGTCGATCACCTCTTCCAGTGGTCCTTCCATAGTTCCAAATGTATCATACTCACTGGTGTATGTGTCTCGTACCTCGTAATAAGCATTTATTCTTGCAGCGCTGAATTCCACAAAAAATCATCTAACTTTAACTGGTGCATCTTCAGCCTGTGTCAGGTTCGCATAAAATTCATTTACCCCTTCTACAGCGGCTCTGTTGGTCATGAAATAGAAATTTTCCCATCCTCTTTCTTTAATTATTCTCTCAACTTCTCCTCCAGGACTTTTGAAAACTCAATCTTGAATGCATGTTCTGGCTTGAATATTGTGAAAATATCTTGAGTGTAACCTTGCATTCATAAAATGAGTTTCGTCGTAATCCATTCTTCTCTTTTGTCGTGGAGCCATTTTTTGATCTGCGAAAATTGCAAAAATCTTAACTAAATTTCTAAATATTACTAAGATGGCTTCCAATAGTTACTAAAATTAATCTAAATCAAGTTCCATGAATTTCTTCCAAGTCTTTTCTTCACATTTCAACATTTTCCAAAATCCTCAATGTAGAAGAAATACATGGTGAAAATCAAAAATTTTTGCATAGGAGTGAAGCACTTACCAAGGGGAGATTAAATCCTGTGTCAAAAAGTGTTGAAATTGCCTCAAATCCAAGATCTCACGAGCCCTAGGTCGGTTTTTTGAACTTTTGAGGAAGGGGATGATGAATAGTGTCGGTTGACTGGTCAAAATATAAGACATTTCGCGATCTCACTGTCGGCGAGATTTTTCTTGCCGTCGGCGAGCTAATTAATTGACAGAGGCAAAAGTTTAGGGAAAAATCTGCCGTCAGCGAGATCGTTTTCGCTGTCAGTGGCTTTTATCTCGCTGTCGGCGGGCTAATTCTCACCGTCGGCGAGCTCCCAAAAAAAATTAAAATTTTAAAATTCTTCAATCATTTTCAACCCCAATTTGGCCCTAATTAATCTTCCGATCACTTAATTTGATAATTTAGTATGAAGATTAGATACTTATATTCACAAAAAGTTCAGACAACACAAGCAATATAACTTTATATATGAAATCCATGAGACTTACAAACTTCACACTAACAACTAACAACATACTTAACTTAAATGTCCAAATCCATAATACTGAGCATCGCAATCCAAACCACTATACACTAAATGCTTTGAGACACAACAATAAATCTATAATCTCATATAATCCGAGATGATCAAATTAAAGTTCAACTCATAGTAAAATCTAAATCAAAATCAACACATATATACACACAAATATAACATAAGATAGAAATCTTTACTACTCCTTAGTGTCTGAACTAACATCCTCTGCGATATTCCCGATGTGACGCAGTGCACAAATAGATTGTAGAAAGGCTTGAAAGGGAATTCCGCAGTAGATTCTTCATCGATCCACCCTTTACGTCTCGGTAAATGAATAAAGCTGGCCTCCGATGTCCAAGTATGATCAAAGTGCTCTTTCATCCTCCGATCAATGTGATCAAACATATCGGAGATATTATCGATGGAATTCATCACATTTTGCAACTCTTTCTCTAATCCTTTAATCTTTTTCAGAATGAAATTTGTTTTATCAGTAAGGGGCCTCACTAAAGGATTGTTCTGTGATGCTCTATCAGAAATAATGGTACTCTCATCATTGTTATCCAAAGTTGGAAACATATCCGTAAGATCGAGTGGTTTCCATGGCAAAAGTACATTTTCCCACGCCTCATAAGAAACTTGGTTTGACTGCATAAAGCAAATATAGTCCATGGGTGTCCAAGTCCATGAACTGACCCATGCACAATCAATCCCAATGCGGACTTTACTATAATTGATCCAACATCGATAGGTAATCCAATTTGAATACGGTAATTTAATATAAGTGCATTCCTTTGAAACCTTATTTACCCTCATAGTGGGTAATAATTTTGATGAGATAAAGAAATTCCAATTCTTCGAGACAGGGTTAAGAAGTGATGCAGAGAAACTGACATACCCGTCTTCGCGCAACTCCCAATCATCAGGTTCGTCGGTCAGGTATCTATAAATCTCGTTCATATTGTATCTTGAAGGAACAAAGTTTGAATAATGACAGATAGGGGTATTCTCTATAGAAAATAATTCATTTACCCTTGAAGGAGTAAATGTTACTCATCTTCCTCTGACGTAGACACATCCATTGTTGATCGCATGTAGATTAGAGTAAAACTCTTTAACGACAGGAATAACTACAGCGGATGTCGTATAGCAAAATACCTCCCAATGCCGCTGCACGATCATTTCTTCAATTTTTGTGGTGGAATTCTCTACTCCTACGTTGACAAATCTCCTTTCTTTAATAAGTCGCTTCTTCATCAAAACTTTGTTGAAAATACGCTGCGCCTCCAAACTGACGAATTTTCTTCGGTTGAAAGCTCCAGTTTTTGTGGTTTCTATGAGTTTAGTGGCCATTTCGGATTGAAAGGAATGGTCTCTAGTCGTTTCAAGGGAAGAAAACAGTGTAAAAATGAATTTGGGATGGTTTTCTACAAAGAAATGGCTTTAGAACCGTCTAAAACCGCACATAAAACTTAAGAGACCCATTTTTCAACTGCCTCGCCGTCGGCGGGATGTTTCTCGCCGTCGGTGAGCTAGTTATAAAACAGATTTTAAGATATGACACACGATCTCGCTGTCGGCAGGCTCGGGCTCGCTGTCGGCGAGATTCGGTAAAATTGCCCAATTTCGCTCTAGTCCGAATATTTTCTAATCTCATCACATATGTTTGAATTTTTGATGATTCTAATTAAAAATTGAATATTAAGATTTATTTTAATATTACAGACTCACTAATTTGTATATAATTAAAATAAAAGACTACTATAGGTTGCCTCCCATAAAGCACTTGGTTTAACGTCGTCAGCCCGACCTAATTTCAGTTAGTAATCAGGTCGACTAAGCATTAAAACCTCTTAAAAATTTGGTCTTCTACCTTCGAAATATGGTTTTAATCTATGTCCGTTTACCTTAAATCTATGTCCTGTTTTTGGATCTTCAATTTCTATAGTTCCATATGAAAATATTTGAGTTATGGTGAAAGGTCCTAACCATCGAGATTTCAATTTCCCAGGAAAATAATTTCAATCTAGTATTATATAGTAAAACTTCTTATCCTGGTTCAAAATTTCTCTGATTAATCTTCCGATCATGCCATAATTTCATCCTTTCTTTTTAAATTCTATCATTATCATATGATTCCTTCCTTAATTCTTCTAATTCATTTAATTGCAACAATCTCTTCTCACCAGCTTCTTTCATATTATAATTAAATTCTTTAATCGCCCAATATGCTTTATGCTCTAATTCAACTGGTAAGTGGCAAGTTTTTCCATATATAAGCATGTTAGGAGTCATTCCAATCGGAGTTTTATAAGCGATCCCGTATGCCCATAATGCGATTGTCTAGTCTTATAGACCGATCTAAACCTATTAGTGGTTTACGTACTTTTCTAAAATACGTTTAATCTCTCGATTAGAAATTTCAGCTAATCCACTAGTTTGTGGATGATAAGCAGTTGATATCTTATGAATAATATTATATTCCTCTACTAGTTTGTGAATATATTTTTTTCTAAAATGAGTTCCTCCGTCAGTGATATTCACTCTCGGCATTCGAAATCTAGTAAAAATATTTTTCATTAAAAACTTTGAAACACTCTTAGCATCACACCTAGGTAAAGCTTGCGCTTCAATCCATTTGGAAACATAATCAATGCCTACTAATATATATGAGTTTCCAAATGAAGGAATAAAAGGTCCCATGAAATCTAATCCCCAAACATAAAAAATTTCAACTTCTAATATAAAATTTAGAGGCATTTCATTTTTCTCGATATATTTCCTACTCTTTCGGCATTTATCGCGAGTTTTTATATATCCGTATACATCTCTAAATAGAGTAGGCCAGTAGAATCCGTATCGTAGAATTTTATACGCAATTTTATCTCGTCCCAAAATGTCCTCCAAAATCGAATCATGACATTTTTGAATAATTTGTTCGAGTTTCTTCATAAGGCACGCATCTTCTAATAATTAGATCATTACATTGCTTATATAAGTATGGTTCATCCCAAAAGTATGTTTTAGTATCATGAATGAATTTTTTTTTGTTGTTGCAAAGTTAACATAGGTGGTAAAATGACACTTACAATATAATTTACTATATCAGCATACCAAGGTATTTTCCACTCATGTATATTATAAAGTTGTTCATCAAGAAAACTGTCTATAATTTCATTATCAGTTTCAGATAATTCATGATATTCTAATCTTGATAAATGATCAGCAATTTGATTATCATTTCCCTTTTTGTTAATGATCTCAAAATCAAATTCTTGCATTAATAACATCCATCTAATTAATCTTGGTTTAGAATCCTTTTTTACATTAAATATTTTATAGCGGAGTGATCAGTATGCACAATACATTTAGTTCCTTTTAGATAAGGTCGAAATTTATTAAAAGCATATACAACTGCTAATAATTCTCTTTCAAGAATCGTATAATTTATTTCAGCATCATTTAGAGTTTTACTAGCATAATATATAACTTTGAAAATCTTATCATATCTTTGCCCAAGAACTACTCGTATAGCATAATCACTAGCATCAAACATAAGCTCAAATGGTTTCTCCCAATTAGGTGAAACTATTATAGGTGCTGTAATTAATTTATCTTTTAATAATTCGAAAGCATTCGAGCATTCGATTGTAAATTCAAATTTCTCGTCCTTTTCAAGAAGTTGGCATAGAGGTTTAGTAATTTTTGAAAAATCTTTTATATAACGTCCGTAGAATCCAGGCATGTCCAAGAAAACTTCTTACCCCTTTCACCGTAGTTGGAGGTGGTAATCTAGCTATAACTCGAATTTTTGCAGGTCTACTTCCATGCCTTTTTCCAAAATTTTATGCCCTAATACAATGCCGCCTGCAACCATAAATTGACATTTCTCCCAATTAAGAACTAAATTAGCTTTCTCACTTACTTCAAGTACTTTTTCAAGATGATTTAAGCATGTGTCAAATGATGTTCTAAATACAGAGAAATCATCCATAAATACTTCTATTCCATTATCAATTAATTTACTAAATATAGACATCATACATCTTTGGAATGTTGCGAGTGCATTACATAATCCAAAAGGCATCCTTCGAAAAGCGAAAGTTCCATAAGGACTAGTAAATGTATTTTTCTCGATCCTCGTGGAGCAATTTGTATTTGATGATAACCGGTGTATCCATCTAAGAAAAAAAATACTTATGTCCGGCTAATCTATCTAACATCTGATCTAGAAATGGTAAAGGGAAGTGATCTTTCCTGGTGGCTGTATTTAATTTTCTATAATCAATACATATTCGCCATCCAGTAACTTGTCTTATAGGGATAAGATCATTATTTTCATTAGCTTTTACGGTCACTCCTCCTTTCTTAGGCACACAGTGAATTGGGCTTACCCAAGCACTGTCAGAAATAGGATATATAATACCATTATCTAACCATTTTAAAATTTCTTTCTTGACTACTTCTTTCATTATCGGGTTTAATCTCCTGTGGGGATCTACTTTAGGCTTATGTTCATTATCTAAAATAATCCTGTGCATACAGATTGAAGGACTAATTCCTTTAATATCTACTAAAGTCCAACCAAAAGTTTTCTTATATTTTTTTAAGGTATCTAAAAGTTTTTGTTCTTGAGATTCATTTAATTCAGATGAAATAATAACTGGTAGAGTTGAAGAATTACCTAAGAAGGCATATTTCAAATGATTAGGTAACATTTTTAACTCATGTTCAGGAGGTTTAATAATCGATGGAACTATATTTTTTCAATGTTTTCTGTATTATCCAAAAATTCAAATTTCTCTTGAATATAATCTAGTTCTTCATTTATATCGGCTTTTTCAATTAAATCAGTATTTTCTTTTCTAATTTTTCTTCATAATATTCCTTAAAATGTTCTTTTTGTAAATGATCGAGTACTTCCATTCGAAAACACTCATCATCTTTTTCTAGCGCGAGATATTTCATTGATTTAGCAATATTAAAAGTAACTTTTTGGTCATTTACTCTCATAGTTAATTCTCCTTTTTGAACATCAATCATAGCTTTCCCAGTGGCTAAAAAGTGTCTTCCTAAGATGATAGGAATTTCTTTATCTTCTTTCATATCTAAAACAATAAAATCTACAGGGAAGATAAATTTATCCACTTTTACTAAAACATCTTCAATAACTCCCTTAGGATATGTAACAGAACGATCAGCTAACTGAAGGGTTACTAAAGTAGGTGAAATTTTTCCCAATCCTAATATCTTAAAAATTGATAGAGGCACTAGATTGATGCTTGCTCCTAAGTCACACAAAGCTTTTCCATAGAATTTTTCTCCAATAGCGCAGGGTATAGTGAAACTACCGAGGATCTTTTAATTTTTCGGAAGCTTTTTCGAATAATAGCACTACACTCTTCACTAAGTGCGACCGTTACATTATCGGTAAATTTTTATTTTTTATTTAAAATATCCTTCATGAATTTTACATAGTTTGGCATTTATTCTAAAGCTTCTACGAAAGGAATATTTATTGTTAATTTCTTCAGAATTTTAAGGAATTTAGTAAATTGTTTATCTTTTTTATGTTGATTTAGTCGTTGTAGTATGGTGGTGAGTATTCCCGCCTGTCACGCGGGTGACCCGGGTTCGATCCCCAGCAACGACGCCAAAAACTTGACCCACTTTTTAATGTTTACAAAAATAGCATCGGCACCAAAAAATTGATCCCGCTTAATATATACATTTAATTTTATGATGGAAAGTATAATGTGGATTCTACACAAGTATATGTATCGTATCAAGTAATACAGGGCTCTAGTGGAGTTCTGGTTATCAATCCCACAGAGAAGTTTTACTAGACTTGTAACAGCTAAATTTAAAGGATTTACTTACTAATGTAGTATACGAAATTTAGAATACTTAACTAAAGCGATCTAAAGTAAACTAATGCTTTAAATAAAGTTGATTTAAAGATTTCAGAAAAAGTATCTTTCCCCTTTTTTTTAGAAACTTAAGTGAATGATGAATTCAAATAGATTTTTTTTATTATCTTGTGAGAAATAGGAGCATTCATATTCTTTACCCTTTGGTCCAGGTGCAAAGAACATTGACTAGTCCTATGCTTGATTACTGAATCTGCGGCTAGGCTGGGAGGATACCGACCGCCACTTCGAGCTCCCACGTTCCCCTCGCCCGAGGGCTAACATCTACACTTCGACTCTCAAACAATAGGACCAAATTGAATATTTTAGTCCGTCACACTAAAATGTCCAATTCTACGTCCGATAAATAATATTTCCCTATTTATTTGCACCCTACTTCCAAGGCTTTTGACTTCCCGAATATTGGATGTAATCTTTACTATAGTTGATAATTCAACATATTTTAACAAATCAATTGGCCAGATTGAAAGTAAATTAAGTTTTAAGTAAAAGATTATCACAATTTATTTTAATATATTAGGCACTTCTATTTAATTTCATCAATTCACATAATTTCATAAACAAGGAGAAATACTAAGAAAACTACTTAGAATGCATGGGAATTAAACAAAGCATAGATTTCATTTAAAGTTAACAACAATAAACAAAGATACTTATCTCAATTTCCTCCCCAAGCAGACTCCTTGAAGTTCCATTGACTTTTCCTTATAGTACAACACACTTCTTAACTCACTACTTACACTTACTCACACTAAACATCAACTTAGACTCAAAAACACACTAATAGAATACTCTAAGACTCCTAAAATAGACACACCACATACTAAAATTCTTCCTCTATCTATAGAGGTAGATAAAGCTCCAAGGGGTACTTAAGCACCTCTTCAAAAAGCATCCAGGTTTAATGTATCTGGCATTTTGAACAGTCTCGCCGTCGTCGAGAAACGACCTCGCCGTCAGCGGGGCTTCTAGAAGGTCTTCAAACCGCGCTATCTCACTGTCGGCGGGCTCGGGCTCACTGTCGGCGAGGTAATTATAAATCCTTCAGAAATTTTCTTTATAATCTCACCGTCGGCGGGTTCGATCTCGCCGTCGGCGGCTTAGTTCATTTTGCATGAATTTCTTTCTTTTTGATCCAAATTCGCTCCATTTCATGATTTTTGCTTCCATCACTTATAAATCTTCATTCCTGCAATTAAATAAAGAAAATACATTTCTTTAAAGTGCAATTTCATTAAAAATAGGTATGAATTTCTTAACATATTTTTCTGTGATCAATTGACTTATTGGATCAATAATTGATCATTAGGTAAAAAATTAACTATTTTGACCAAAATTGACTTTTTTCTCAAAAGTTGACCTACTGTGTCAATAAGTTAGTCATTGCGTCAACGATTGATCAATTTGGTCAAAAGTTGACTTTTGGGTCAAAAGTTGACCTGTTAGATCAATGGGGTGGTCATTAGTTCCAAAATTGACTATTATGATTGACTTATTGGGTCAATAGTTGGTCATTAGATCAAAACTTGACTATTTTGACCAAAAATGAATTTTTAGTCAAATGTTGACCCATTGGGTCAATTGGGTGGTCATTGTGTCAGAAATTAACCATTTTCACCAAAGTTGACTTTTTGGTCAAAATTTGACCTATTTGGTTAATAGGTTGGTCATTGGGTCATGGATCGACCATTTTGACCAAAGTTGACTTTTTAGTCATAGATTGACTTATTGGGTCAATAATAGGTCATTAGGTCAAAAATTGATTATTTTGACCAAAATTGAATTTTTTTTGTCAAAAGTTGTCTGGTTAGGCCAATGGGGTGGTCATTGTGTTAGAAATTGACCATTTTGACTAATGTTGACTTTTGGGTCAAAAGTTGACCTACTGGGACAAGGAGCTGGTCATTAGGTCAAAAATTGACATTTTTAACCAAAATTGACTTTTTGGTAAAGTTTTGTCCTTTTGCGTCAATGGGTTGGTCATTGGGTCAAAGATTGACCATTTTGTCCAAAGTTGACTTTTTGGTCAAAAGGTGACATATTGGGTCAATGAGTTGGTCATTTGGTCTAGGATTGACCATTTTAACAAAAGATTACTCTTTGGTCAAAAGATGACCTATTGGGTCAATAATTGGTTATTAGGTAAAAAACTGACTATTTTGACCAAAATTGCATTTTTGGTCAAAAGTCGAACTATTAGTTCAGTGGGTTGGTCATTGGGTCAAGGATTTACCATTTTCACATAAGGTGACTTTTTGGTCAAAAGTTGGCCTATTGGGTCAATGGGTTGGTCATTAGGTCAAGGATTGACTATTATGACCAAAGTTGACTTTTTTGTCAGAGATTTACTTATTGGGTCTATAATTGGTCATTAGGTCAAAAATTGACTATTTTGACCAAAATTAACTTTATGTTCAAAATTTGACCTATTTTGGTTAATGGGTTGGTCATTGGGTCAAGAATTGACCAAAGTTGACTTTTTTTGTTAAAAGTTAACCTATTGGGTCAATGAGTTTGTCATTGGGTCAAGGATTGACCATCTTAACCAAAGTTAACTTTTTGGTCAAAAGTTGACCTATTAAGTCAATGTGTCGGTCATCGGGTTAAGGATTGACCATATTGACCAAAGTTGACTTTTTAGTGAGATATTGACTTAATGGATTAATAATTGGTCATTAAGTCAAAAATTGACAATTTTGACCAAAATTGACTTTTTCGTCAAAAGTTGATCTATTGGGTGAGTGGGTTGGTCATTGGGTCAAGCATTCACCATTTTGACCAAAGTTGACTTTTTGGCCAAAATTTGACCTATTGGGTCAATGGATTGGTCGCTGGGTCAAGGATTGACCAGTATGACCAAAGATGATTTTTTGGTCAGAGATTGATTTATTGAGTCAATAATTGGTTATTAGGTCAAGAGTTGTCCATTTTGACCAAAGTTGACTTTTTCGTCAAAAGTGGATCTATTGAGTCAATGGTTGGTCATTCAGTCTGAAATTGTCCATTTTGACCAAAGTTGACTTTTAGGCCAAAAGTTGACCTATTGGGTCAATGTGTGGTCATTTGGTCAAATATTGACTATTTTGACAAAAATTGACTTTTTGGTCAAAAGATGACCAATTTGGTTAATGGGTTGATCATTGGGTCAAGGATTCGCCATTTTGACAAAAATTGACTTTTTGGTCAAAAATAGACCTATAATGTCAATGGGTCATTCATTGGGTCAAGGATTGACTATTTTTAGTCAGAGATTGACTTATTATATCAATAATTGGTCATTAGGTCAAAAATTGACAATTTTGACCAAAATTGACTTTTTGATCAAAAGTTAACCTAGTGGGTTAATAAGTTAGTCATTGCGTCAACGATGGTTCATTTTGATCAAAAGTTAACTTTTGGATCAAAAATTGACCATTGGGTCAATGGGGTGGTCATTATTTCAAAAATTGACTATTATGACTAAAATTGTCTTTTTGGTTAAAAGTTGACCTATTGGGTAAACGGGTTAGTCATTTGGTCAAGGATTGACCATTTTGACCAAAGTTGATTTTTTGTTCAAAAGATGACCTATTGGGTCAATGGGTCGGTCATTGGGTCAAGGATTGACTATTTTAAGCAAAGTTGACTTTTTAGTCAGAGATTGACTTATTGGATCAACAATTGGTCATTAGGTCAAAAATTAACTATTTTGACGAAAATTGACTTTTTGATCAAAAGTTGACCTATTGGGTCAATAGGTTAGTCGTTGCGTCAACTATTGAACATTTTGACTAAAGTTTACTTTTTGGGCAAAAGTAGACCTATTGGGTCATTGGGTGGTCATTGGGTCAGAATATAACCATTTTAACCAAAGTTGACTTTTGGGTCAAAAGTCGAATTCGTTAGGTCGACTGGGGTGGTCATTAGTTCAAAAATTGAATATTATGCCCAAAATATACTTTTTAGTCAAAAGTTGACCTATCGGGTCAATGGGTTGGTCATTTGGTCAAGGATTGACCATTTTCACCAAAGATGATTTTATATTCAAAAGTTGACCTTTTGGGTTAATGGGTTGGTCATTGGGTCAAAAATTGTCCATTTTAACCAAAGTTGACTTTTAGGTCAAAAGTTGACCTGTTGGGTCAATGGGGTGGTCATTAGTTCAAAAATTAACAATTATGACTGAAATATACTTTTTGGTCAAAAGTTGACATATTGGGTCAATGGGTTCATCATTGGGTCAAGATTGAACATTTTGACAAAAGTTATTTTTTTTCAAAAGTTGACATATTGGGTCAATGGGTCAGTCATCGGGTCAAGGATTGACCATTTTATCCAAAGTTTACTTTTTAGTCAGAGATTGACTTATTGCATTAACAATTGGTCATTAGGTCAAAAATTGAATATTTTGACAGAAATTTACTTTTTAGTCAAAAGTTGATCTATTGGGTCAGTGGGTTGGTCATTGGGTCAAGGATTCACCATTTTGACCAATGTTGAATTTTTTTTAAAAGTTAACCTGTTAGGTCAATGGATTGGTCGTTGGATCAAGGATTGACCAGTATGACCAAAGTTGACTTTTTGGTCAGAGATTGACTTATTGGGTCAATAATTGGTCATTAGGTCAAGAATTGACCATTTTTACCAAAGTTGACTTTTTGGTCAAAAGTTGTCCTATTGAGTCAATAGGTCAGAAATTGATCATTTTGATCAAAGTTGACTTTTTACTCAAAAGTTGACATATTGGGTCAGTGTGTGGTCATTAGGTCAAATATTGACTAATTTAACCAAAATTTACTTTTTGGTCAAAAGTTGACATATTTGATCAATGGTTGGTCATTGGGTCAAGGATTCACCATTCTGACCAAAATTGACTGTTTGGTCAAATACTGACCTATTGGGTCAATGGGTCAGTCATTAGGTCAAGGATTGACCTTTTTTACCACAGTTGACTTTTTAGTCACAAATTAACTTATTGGATCAATAATTGGTCATTAGGTCAAAAATTGACTATTTTGACCAAAATTAACTTTTTGGTCAAAAGTTAACCTACTGGATCAATAGGTTAGTCATTGCGTCAAGGATTGATCATTTTGGTCAAAAGTTGACCTGTTGGGTCAATGCGGTGGTCATTAGTTCAAAAATTGGTTATTGTGACCAAAATTGACTTTTTAGTCAAAAGTTGGCCTATTGGGTCAATGGGTTCGTCATTGGGTCAAGGATTGACCATTTTGACCAAAGTTGATTTTTTGTTCAAAAGTTGACCTATTGGGTCAATGGGTCAGTCATCGGGTCAAGGATTGACCATTTTAACCAAAGTTGACTTTTTAGTCAAAGATTGACTTATTGGATTAACAATTGGTCATTAGGTCAAAAATTGAATATTTTAACCAAAATTTACTTTTTAGTCAAAAGTTGATCTATTGGGTCGCTGGGTTGGTCGTCGGGTCGAGGATTCGCCATTTTGACTCGATGTTGAATTTTTTTCAAAAGTCGACTTCGTTGGGTCAATGGATTGGTCGTTGGATCAAGGATTCGACCAGCATGACTAAAGTTGACTTATTGGTCAGAGATTGACTTATTGGGTCAATAATTGGTCATTAGGTCAAGAATTGACCATTTTTACCAAAGTTGACTTTTTGGTCAAAAGTTGTCCTATTGAGTCAATGAGTTGGTCATTGGGTCAGCAATTGATCATTTTGAACAAAGTTGACTTTTTACTCAAAAGTTGACATATTTGTCGAGTAGCGGCATTAGGTCAAATATCGATTAATTTAACTCGAAATTTACTTTTGGTCGAAAGTTGACATATTTGGTCGAGGGGTTGGTCATTGGGTCAGGATTCACCATTCCGACCCAAATTGATCTGTTGGTCAAATACCGACCTATTGGGTCGATGGGTCGATCATTGGGTCAAGGATCGACCTTTTTTACCATGATTGACTTTTAGTCACAGTATCGACTTATTGGATCGATAATTGGTCATTAGAGTCGAAAATTATTATTTTGACCAAAATTAACTTTTTGGTCAAAAGTTAACCTACTGGATCAATAGGTTAGTCATTGCATCAAGGATTGATCATTTTGGTCAAAAGTTAACCTGTAGGGTCAATGCGGTGGTCATTAGTTCAAAAATTGGTTATTATGACAAAAATTGACTTTTTAGTCAAAAGTTAGCCTATTGGGTCAATGGGTTCGTCATTGGGTCAAGGATTGACCATTTTGACCAAAGTTGATTTTTTGTTCAAAAGTCGACCTGTCGATCGATGGGTCGACCATCGAGTCAAGGATTGACCATTTTAACCAAAGTTGACTTTTTAGTCAAAGATTGACTTATTGGATTAACAATTGGTCATTAGGTCAAAAATTGAATATTTTAACCAAAATTTACTTTTTAGTCAAAAGTTGATCTATTGGGTCAGTGGGTTGGTCGTTGGGTCAAGGATTCACCATTTTGACCAATGTTGAATTTTTTTCAAAAGTTGACCTGTTGGGTCAATGGATTGGTCGTTGGATCAAGGATTGACCAGCATGACTAAAGTTGACTTATTGGTCAGAGATTGACTTATTGGGTCAATAATTGGTCATTAGGTCAAGAATTGACCATTTTTACCAAAGTTGACTTTTTGGTCAAAAGTTGTCCTATTGAGTCAATGAGTTGGTCATTGGGTCAGCAATTGATCATTTTGAACAAAGTTGACTTTTTACTCAAAAGTTGACATATTTGGTCAGTGTGTGGTCATTAGGTCAAATATTGACTAATTTAACCAAAATTTACTTTTTGGTCAAAAGTTGACATATTTGGTCAAGAGGTTGGTCATTGGGTCAAGGATTCACCATTCTGACCAAAATTGACTGTTTGGTCGAATATCGACGTATTAAGTCGATGGATTGATCATTGGGTCAAGGATTGACCTTTTTTACCACAGTTGACTTTTAGTCACAGATTGACTTATTGGATCAATAATTGGTCATTAGGTCAAAAATTGACTATTTTGACCAAAATTAACTTTTTTGTCAAAAGTTAACCTACTGGATCAATAGGTTAGTCATTGCGTCAAGGATTAATCATTTTGGTTAAAAGTAGACTTTGGGATCAAAAGTTGACTTGTTGGGTCAATGCGGTGGTCATTAGTTCAAAAATTGGCTATTATGACCAAAATTGACTTTTTAGTCAAAAGTTGGCCTATTGGGTCAATGGGTTGGTCATTTGGTCCAGGTTTGACGATTTTGACAAAAGTTTATTTTTTGTTCAAAAGTGGACCTATTGGGTCAATGAGTTGGTCATTGGGTCAAGGATTAACCATTTTAACCAAAGTTGACTTTTTAGTCAAAGATTGACTTATTGGATCAATAATTGGTCATTAGGTCAAAATTTGACTATTTTGACCAAAATTTACTTTTTGGTCAAAAGTTGACGTATTAGGTCAATAGGTTCGTCATTGGGTCAACGATTGACCATTTTGACTAAAGTTCACATTTTGGGCAAAAGTTGACCTATTGGGTCATTGGGTGGTCATTGGGTCAGAATATGGCCATTTTGACCAAAGTTGACTTTTTGGCCTAAAGTTGACTTTTTGGCTAAAAGTTGACATATTGTCTCATTGGGCTGATCTTTAAGTTAAAAATTGACTATATCGACCTAAAATTTACATTTTGGTCAAAAGTTGACCTTAGGTCAATGGATTGGTCATCGGGTAAAAAATTGACTTTCTGGTCAGAGATTGACCTATTGGGTAATTGGGTTGGTCATTGGGTCAACGATAGATCATTATGACCAAAGTTGACTTTTTGGTCAAAAGTTAACTGTTATCGATACGAGTCTAGTCGTTGGAGACGAGAGAATCGTCCATTTTAACCAAAATCGACCTATTGGGTCGATGGGGTGGTCATTAGGTTAAAAATCGACTATTTTGACCAAAGTTTACTTTTTGGTCAAAAGTCGACCTGTTTGGTCGATGGGTTGGTCATTGGATCAAGAATCGACAATTTTGACCAAGTCGACTTTTATGTCGGAAGTCGACTCTATCAGGTCGATGGATTGGTCGTCGCATCAGGATCGACTATTTCGACCACGAGTTGACTTTCAAGTCGATCGACTTATAGGGTCAACAATACGTCATTAGGTCGAAAATCGACTATTTTAACCAAAACCGACTTTTTGGTCGAAAACTTAACCTATCGGGTCAATGGGTTGGTCATTGGGTCATGGAATGACCATTTTGACCAAAGTTGACTGTTTCGTCAAAAGTTGAAATATTAGGTCAATGGGTTGGTCATTTGGTCAATGCTTGACCTTTATAACCAAAGTTGACTTTTTGGTAAAAAATTGACATATTGGGTCAATGGGTTGGTCATTGGGTCAAGGATTGACCATTTTGAACAAAGTTGACTTTTTAGTTTGAGTTTGACTTATTGAGTTAATAATTGGTCATTAGGTCAAAAATTCATTATTTGACCAAAAGTGAATTTTTAGTGAAAAGCTGACCTATTGGATCAATTGGGGGGTCATTGTGTCAGAAATTGGTCATTTTGACCAAAGTTGGCTTTTTGGTCAAAAGTTGACCTATTTAGGTCAAGGAGGTGGTCATTAGGTTAAAATTTGACTTTTTGGTCAAAAGTCAACCTATTGGATCAATGGGTTGGTCATTGAGTCAAGGATTGAACATTTTGGCCAAAGTTAACATTTTGGTCAAAATTTGACTTATTGGGTCAGTGGGTTGGTCAGTGGGTCAGAAATTGACTATTTTGACCAAAGTTGACTTTTTGTACAAAAGTTGACCTATTGTGTAATGGGTTATCATTAGGTAAAAAATTGACTATTTTGACCAAAATTGTCTTTTTGGTCAAAAGTCGATAAATTGGTCAATGGGTTGATCATTGGGTCAAGGATCGACGATTTTTACGTAGTCGACTTTTTGATCAAAAGTTGACCTATTGGGTCAATGGGGGGTCATTGGGTCAAGGATTGACCATTTTGACCAAAGTTATCTTTTTTTGGTTAGAGATTGACTTATTGGGTCAATAATTAGTCATTAGGTCAAAAATTGACTATTTTGACCAAAATTAAATTTTTTGTCAAAAGTTAACCCATTGGGTCAACATAGTGGTCATTAACTCAACGGGGTGGTCATTGGGTCAGAAATTGACCATTTTGACCAAAGTTAGCTTTTTGGTTAAAAGTTGACCCATTAGTTCCATGAGTTAGTCATTGGGTTAATGAATTGGTCATTGCGTCAAGGATAGACCATTTTGACCAAAGTTAACTTGTTGGTCAAAAGTTGACCTACTGGGTCAATGGGTTGGTCATTGGGTCAAGGATTGACCATTTTGACCGAAGTTGACTTTTTGGTCGAAAGTTGACATATTGGGTCAATGGATCGGTCATTCGTCAAGGATTAACTATTTTGATCGAAGTTGACTTTTTGGTTAAAAGTTGACCAATTGCTTCAATGGGTTAGTCATTAGGTCGAAGGATTGACCATTTTGAACAAAGTTAACTTTTTGGTCAAAAGTTGACCTATTGGGTCAATCATATGGTCATTGGGTCAAGAAATGACCATTTGAACAAGTTGACTTTTTGGTCAGATATTTACTTATTGGGTCAAAAATTAACTATTTTGACCAAAATTGACTTTTTGGTCAATTGGTTCATTAGGTTAAGGATTGATCATTTTCATTTTGACCAAAGTTAACTTTTTGGTTAAAAGTTGACCTTTTGGGTCAATGGGTTGGTTACTGGTTCAAGGATTAACCATTTTGACCAAAGTTGACTTTTAGGTTAGAGATTGACTTATTAGGTTAACAATTGGTCATTAAGTTAAAAATTGACTATTTTGACAAAATTTGACTTTTTGGTCAAAAGTTGACTTTTTGGGTCAATGGATTGGTCATTGGGTTAAGGATTGATCATTTTGACCAAAGTTGACTTTTTGGTTAAAAGTTGAAATTGGGTCAGAAATTGACCAATTTGACCAAAATTGACTTCTTAGTCAAAAGTTGACCTTTTAGGTCAATGGGTTGGTCATTGGTTAAAGGATTGACCATTTTGACCAACATTGACTTTTTGGTCAAAACTTGATCTATTGAGTCATAGTGTTGGTCTTTGGGTCAAGGATTGAGCATTTTGACCAAAGTTGACTTATTGGTAAGAGATTGACTTATCGGCTCAATAATTGCTCATTAAGTCAAAAATTGACTATTTTGACCAAAATTGAATTTTTTGTCAAAGGTTGACCTATTGGGTCAATTGGGTGGTCATTGTGTCAGAAATTGACAATTTTCACCAAAGTTGACTTTTTGGTCAAAAGTTGATCTATTAGGTTAATGGGTTGGTCATTTGGTAGAGGATTGACCATTTCGACCAAAGTTGACCTTTTAGTCATATATTGACTTATTGGGTCAATAATTGATCATTAGGTCAAAAATTGATTGTCTTGACCACAATTGATTTTTTGGCTAAAAGTTGACTGATTGGGTCAACAGGGTGGTCATTCTGTCAAAAATTGACCATTTTGACCGAAGTTGAATTTTTGATCAAAAGTTAACCTACTAGGTCAATGAGGTGGTCATTAGGTCAAAAATTGACATTTTTTTACCAAAATTGACTTTTTGGTCAAAAGTTATCCTTTTACGTCAATGGGTTGGTCATTGGTCAAGGATTGACCATTTTAAACAAAGTTGACTTTTTGGTCAGAATTTAACCTATTGGGTCAATGGGTTGGTCATTGGGTCAAGGATTGACCATTTTGATAAAAGTTGACTTTTCAGGTCAAAAGTTGACATATTGGGTCATTAATTCGTCATTAGGTCAAAAATTGACTATTTTAACCAAAGTTGACTTTTTTGTCAGAGATTGAGTTATTGGGTCAATAATTTGTCATTTGGTCAAAAATTGACTATTTTGACCAAAATTGACTTTATGTCAAAAATTTGACCTATTGGGCCATTGAGTTGGTCATTGGGTCAAGAATTGACCAACGTTAACTTTTAGGTCAAAATTTGACCTATTGGGTGAATGGATTGGTCATTAGATCAAGGATTGACCAACTGGACCAAAGTTGACTTTTTGGTCAAAAGTTGACATATTGAGTCAATGGGTTGGTCATTGGGTCAAGGATTGACCATTTTGACCAAAGTTAACGTTTTGTTCAAAGCTTGGCTTATTAGGTCAATAGTTGGTCATTAGGTCAAAAATTCAATATTTTCACCAAAATTATCTTTTTGGTTTAAAGTTGAATTATTGGGTCAGTGGGTTGGGCTTTGGGTCAAGGATTGATCATTTTGACTGAAGTTGATTTTTTTGTCAAAAGATGACTTATTGGGTCAATGGGTTGGTAATTCGGTCAGAAATTAACCATGTTAACTAAAGTTGACTTTTGGGTCAAAAGTTGACATGTTGGGTCAATGGGTTGGTCTTTAGTTAAAAAATTGACTATTATGAACAAAATATACTTTTTGGTCAAAAGTTGACCTATTGGATCAATAGGTTGGTCATTGGGTCAAGGATTGACCATTTTGACCAAAGTTGAATTTTTATTCAAAAGTTGACCTATCGGGTTAATGGGTTGTCATTAGGTCAAGGATTGACCATTTTGACCTAAGTTGACTTTTTTGTCGGAGATTGACTTAGTGGATTAATAATTGGTCATTATGTCAAAAATTGACTATTTTGACCAAAATTGACTTTTTGGTCAAAAGTTGATCTATTGGGTTAGTGGATTTGTCATCAGGTCATGGATTCACCATTTTGACCAAAGTTGACTTTTTGGTCAAAAGTTGACCTTTTGGGTTAATGGGATGGTCATTGGGTCAAGCGTTCACCATCTTGATCAAAGTTGACTTTTGGTCAAAGATTGACTTATTGGGTCAATAATTGGTCATTAAGTCAAAAATTGACTATTTTAACCAAAATTGAATTTTTGTTCAAAAGACCTATTGGGTCACGGAGTTAATCATTGGGTCAAGAATTGACCATTTTGACCAATGTTGACTTTTTGGTCAAAAGTTGACCTATTGAGTCAATGAGTTGGTTATTGGGTTAGAAATTGACCATTTTGACCAAAGATGACTTTTTGGTCAAAAGTTAACCTATTGGGTCAATGAGATGGTCATTGGGTCAGAAAATTGACCATTTTAACCAAAGTTGACTTTTTGGTCAAAAGTTGAACTATTCGGTCAATGGGTTGGTAATTGGGTCAAGGATTGACCATTTTGACCATTGTTGACTTTTTAGTCATAGATTGACGTATTGGGTCAATGGCCTGAACATTGGGTCAGGGATTAACCATTTTGACCAATGTTGACTTTTTTGTCAGAGATTAACTTATTGGGTCAATAATTTGCCATTAGGTTAATAATTGACAATTTTGAGCAAGATTGACTTTTTAGTCAAAGTTGTCTTATTGGGTCAAGGATTGTCCATTTTGAACAAAGTTAACTTTTCAGTCAGAAGTTGACTATTAGGTCAATGGGGTAAGCATTGTGTCAGAAATTAATCATTTTAACCAAACTTGACTTTTTGGTCAAAGGTTGAGCTATTGGGTCAGAGGGGTGGTTGTTAGGCTAAAATTGACTCTTTTGAGCAATTTTTACTTTTTTGTCAAAAGTTAACCAATTTGGTCAATGGGTATGTCATTGTGTCACGGATTGACCATTTTGACCAAAATTGATATTTTGGTCAAAAGTTGAACCATTGGGTTAATTGGGTGGTCCTTAAGTCAAAAGTTGACTATATTGACCAAAATTGACTTTTGGTCAAAAGTTAACCTGTTACGTCGATGGGTTGATCATTTGGTCAAGGATAGACCATTTTGGCAAAAGTTGATTTTTTGGTAATAAGTTGACCTTTTGGGTCAATGTATTGGCCATTGGGTTATGTATTGAAAATTTTTACCAAAGTTAATTTTTTGGTCAGAGAGTAACTTATTGGGTCAATAATTAGTCATTAGGTCAAAAATTAAATATTTTGACTAAAATTGACTTTTGGTAAAAAAGTTGACCTATTGGGTCAAGGGGTTAGTCATTGGTTCAAGGATTGATCATTTTGACCAAAGTTGATTGTTTGGTCAAAAGTTTACCTATTCGATCAATGGGTTGGTCATTCAGTCAAGTATTGACTATTTTGACAAAAGTTGACTTTTTGGTCAGAGATTGACTTATTGGGTCAATAATTGGTCATTTGAACAAAAATTAACTATTTTGAACCAAAATGTACTTTTTGGTCGAAAGATAACCTATTGAGTTATTAGGTCAAAAATTGACCATTTTGACAAAAGTTGACTTTTCGGTTAAAAGTTGACCTATTTGGTCAATGGGTTAGTCATTGGGTCAAAGATTGACCATTTTTACCAAAGTTGGCTTTTTGGTCAGAGATTGACTTATTGGGTCAATAATTGGTCATTAGGTCAAAAATTGACTACCTTGACCAAAATTAACTTTTTGGTTAAAAGTTGAACTATTGGGTCAGGGATTGGCCATTTTAACCAAAGTTGACTTTTTGGTCAAAAGTTGACCAATTGGGTCAATGGGGTGGTCATTAGGTCAAAAATTAACTATTTTAACCAAAAGTTACTTTTTGGTCAAAAGTTCACCTATTAGGTCAATAGGTTAGTCATTGGCTCAAGGATTGACCACTTTGACCAAAGTTGACATATTGGGTCGATGGTTTAGTTATTAGGTGAAGGATTGACCACTTTGACCAAAGTTGTCTTTTTTATCAGAGATTGACTTGTTGAGTCAATAATTGGACATTTGGTCAAAAATTGACTATTTTAACCAAAGTTAAATTTTTGGTCAAATGTTGACCCATTGGGTAAATGGGATGGTTATTGGGTTAGAATATGACCATTTTGACCAAAGTTGAATTTTTGGTAAAAAATTGACCTATTGGGTCAATGGGATAGTCATTAGGTCAAAATTTGACTATTTTGACCAAACTTTACTTTTTGGGACAAAAGTTAACCTATTTGGTCAATGGGTTGCTCATTGGGTCAAGAATTATCCATTTCGACCAAAGTTAACTTTTTGGTCAAAAGATAACCAATTGGGTCAATGGGTTGGTCATTAGTTGACTTTTTGGTCAAAGATTTCGACCAAAGTTGAGTTTTTTGTCAAAGATTGACTTTTTGGGTCAAAATTGGTCATTTGGTTAAAAATTAATTGTTTTGACCAAAATTGACTTTTTAGTCAAAAGTTGACCTATTGGGTCAATGGTTGGTCATTGGGTCAAGGATTTACCATTTTGGCCAAAGTTGACTTTTTGGTCAAAAGTTGACCTGTTGGGTCAATGGGTTGGTCATTGAGACAATGATTGACCATTTTGACCGAAGTTGAATTTTTTGTCAGAAATTGTCTTACTGGGTTAAAAGTTGGTAATTAGGTCAGAAATTGACTTTTTTGACCAAAATTGACTTTTTGGTTAAAAGTTGACCTATTGGGTCAATGGGTTGGTCATTGGGTCAAGGATTGACAATTTTGGCCAAAGTTGACTTGTTAGTCAAAAGTTGACATATTTGGTCAAGGAGTTGGTCATTGTGTCAAGGATTGACCCTTTTAACCAAAGTTGTCTTTTTGGTCAAGGATTTACTTATTGGTTCAACAATTGGTCATTAAGTCAAAAATTGAAGATTTTGACCAAAATTGAATTTTTAATCAAAAGTTGACCCATTGGTTCAATTGGGTGGTCTTTGTGTCAGAAATTGACAATTTTTACCAAAGTTTACTTTTTAGTGAAAAGTTAACTTATTGGGCAATGACGTGGTCATTAGATCAAAAATTGACAATTTTGACCAAAACTAGCTTTTTGGTCTAAAGTCGACTCCGTTGGGTCAATGGGTGGGTCATCGAGTCGATGATTGACCATTTTTGGTCAAAGTTGACTTTTTGGTTAAAAGTTGAACTATGGGGTCAGTGGGTTGGTCATTGGGTCATAAACTAACCATTTTGACCAAAGTTGACTTATTCTTCAAATGTTGACCTACTGGGTCAATGGGTGGTCATTAGGTCAAAAATTGATTATTTTGACCAAAATAGGCTAGCTGGTCAAAATTTGACTTATTAGGTCAATGGGTTGGTCATTGGGTCAAGGATTGATCATTTTGATCGAAGTTGACTTTTTGTGCGAAAGCTGACCTATTGGGTCAATGGGTCAGTCAATAGGTCAAGAATTGGCCATTTTGACTGAAGTTGACTTTTGGTCAAAAGTTAACCTATTGGGTCAATCGGTTGGTCATTGGGTCAAGGATTAACAATTTGAACAAGTTGACTTTTCGGTCATGGATTGACTTATTGGGTCAAAAATTGTCATTTTATCAAAAATTAACTATTTTGACCAAAATTGACTTTTGGGTCAATTGGGTGATTAGGTCAAGGATTGACCATTTTGACCAAAGTTGACTTTTAAGTTAAAAGTTATCCTATTGGGTCAATGGGTTGGTCATTGGGCCAAGGAATGACCATTTTGACCAAAGTTGGCCTTTAGGCCAGAGATTGACTTATTGGGTCAATAATTGGTCATTAGGTCAAAAATTAATTATTTTGACCAAAATTGACTTTTTGGTCAAAAGTTGACCTATTAGGTCAATGGTTTGGTCATTGGGTCAAGGATTGACCATTTTGACCAAAGTTGACTTTTTGGTCAATAGTTGACCTATTTGATCAATGGGTTGGTCATTGCGTCAGAAATTGACCAGTTTGACCAACGTTGACATCTTGGTCAATAGTTGACCTATTAGGTCAATGGGTTGGTCATTGGTTCAAGGATTGACCATATTGACCAACATTGACTTTTTGGTCAAAACTTGATCTATTAGGTAAATGGGTTGGTCTTTGGGTCAAGGATTGAGGATTTTGACCAAAGTTGACTTTTTGGTAAAAGATTGACTTATTGGGTCAATAATTGGTCATTAGGTCAAAAATAGACTATTTTAACCAAAATTGAATTTTTGGTCAAAGGTTGACCCATTGTGTCAATTGGGTGCTCATTATGTTAGAAATTGATAATTTTCACCAAATTTTACTTTTTGGTCAAAAGTTGACCTATTGGGTTCATGGGTTGGTCATTGGGTCGACGATTGACCACTTTGACCTAAGTTGACTTTTTAGTCATAGATTGACTTATTGGGTCAATAATTGGTCTTTAGATCAAAAATTGATTATCGTGACCAAAATTGAATTTTTTGTCAAAAGTTAATTGATTGGGTTAATGGGGTGGTCATTGTGTCAGAAATTGACCATTTTGACGAAAGTTGGCTTTTTGATCAAAAGTTAACCTACTGTGTCAATGAGGTGATCATTTGGTCAAAAATTGACATTTTTGACCAAAATTGACTTTTTGGTTAAAAGTTATCCTTTTGCGTCAGTTGGTTGGTCATTGGGTCAAGGATTGACCATTTTACCCAAAATAGACTTTTTGGTCAAAAATTGGCCTATTGGGTCAATGGGTTGGTCATTGGGTCAAGGATTGATCATTTTGACAAAAGTTGACTTTTCGGTCAAAACTTGACCTAGTGGGTCAATAATCGGTCATTAGGTTAAAAATTGACTATTTTGTCCAAAATTGACTTTTTAGTCAAAAGTCGATCTATTAGGTCTGTAGGTTGGTCATTGGGTCAAGGATTTAGCATTTTGACTAAAGTTGACATTTTGGTCAAAAGTTGACCTATTGGGTCAATAGGTACCTCATTGGATCAAGGATTGACCATTATGACCAAAGTTGACTTTTTTGTCATAAATTAACTTTTTGACCAAAATTGACTTTATGTTTAAAATTTGACCTATTGAGTTGGTCATTAGGTGAAGAATTGACCAAAGTTTACTTTTTGGTCAAAAGTTGACCTATTGGGTTAATGGGTTGGTCATTGGGTCAAGAATTGACCAACTTGACCAAAGTTGACTTTTTGGTCAAAAGTTAACCTATCGAGTCAATGGGTTGGTCATTGAGTCAAGGATTGACCAGTTTGACCGATGTTGACATTTTAGTACAAAGTTTACCTATTGAGTCAACGGGTTGGTAATTGAGTTAGAAATTGTTCATTTTAACCAAAGTTGACTTTTGTGTCAAAATTTTACATGTTGGGTCAATGAGTTGGTCATTAGTCAAAAAATTGACTATTATGACCAAAATATACTTTTTGGTCAAAAATTGACCTATTGGGTCAATGGGTTGGTAATTGGGTCAAGGATTGACCATTTTGACCATTGTTGACTTTTTAGTCAGAGATTGACGTATTGGGTCAATGGCCTGAACATTGGGTCAGGGATTAACCACTTTGACCAATGTTGACTTTTTTGTCAGAGATTGACTTATTGGGTCAATAATTTGCCATTAGGTTAAAAATTGATAATTTTGAGCAAGATTGACTTTTTAGTCAAAGTTGTCTTATTGGGTCAAAGATTGTCCATTTTGACTAAAGTTGACTTTTCGGTCAAAAGTTGACTTTTAGGTCAATGGGGTAAGCATTCTGTCAGAAATTGATCTTTTTAACCAAACTTGACTTTTTGGTCAAAGGTTGAGCTATTGGGTCAGAGGGGTGGTTGTTAGGTTAAAAATTGACTCTTTTGAGCAATTTTTACTTTTTTGTCAAAAGTTAACCAATTTGGTCAATGGGTATGTCATTGTGTCACGGATTGACCATTTTGACCAAAATCGATATTTTGGTCAAAAGTCAATCATTGGGTTAATCGGGTGGTCCTTAAGTCAAAAGTTGACTATTTTGACCAAAATTGACTTTTGGTCAAAAGTTAACCTCGTTACGTCGATGGGTTGATCATTTGGTCAAGGATGAACCATTTCTGGCAAAAGTTGATTTTTTGGTAATAAGTTGACCTTTTGGGTCAATGTATTGGCCATTGGGTTAATGATTGAAAATTTTGACCAAAGTTAATTTTTTGGTCAGAGAGTAACTTATTGGGTCAATAATTAGTCATTAGATCAAAAATTAAATATTTTGACTAAAATTGACTTTTGGTAAAAAAGTTGACCTATTGGGTCAAGGGGTTAGTCATTGGTTCAAGGATTGATCATTTTGACCAGAGTTGATTGTTTGGTTAAAAGTTTACCTATTCAATCAATGGGTTGGTCATTCAGTCAAGTATTGACTATTTTGACAAAAGTTGACTTTTTGGTCAGAGATTGACTTATTGGGTCAATAATTGGTCATTTGAACAAAAATTTACTATTTTGAACCAAAATGTACTTTTTGGTCGAAAGATAACCTATTGAGTCATTAGGTCAAAAATTGACCATTTTGACAAAAGTTGACTTTTTGGTTAAAAGTTGACCTATTGGGTCAATGGGTTGGTCATTGGGTCAAAGATTGACCATTTTTACCAAAGTTGGCTTTTTGGTCAGAGATTGATTTATTGGGTCAATAATTGGTCATTAGGTCAAAAATTGACTACCTTGACCAAAATTAACTTTTTGGTTAGAAGTTGACCTATTGGGTCTGGAATTGACCATTTTAACCAAAGTTGACTTTTTGGTCAAAAGTTGACCAATTGGGTCAATGGGGTGGTCAATAGGTCAAAAATTAACTATTTTAACCAAAAGTTACTTTTTGGTCAATAGTTCAGCTATTAGGTCAATAGGTTAGTCATTGGCTCAAGGATTGACCACTTTGACCAAAGTTGACCTATTGGGTCGATGGTTTGGTTATTAGGTGAAGGATTGACCACTTTGACCAAAGTTGTCTTTTTTATCAGAGATTGACTTGTTGAGTCAATAATTGGACATTAGGTCAAAAATTGACTATTTTAACCAAAGTTAAATTTTTGGTCAAATGTTGACCCATTGGGTAAATGGGGTGGTTATTGGGTTAGAATATGACCATTTTGACCAAAGTTGAATTTTTGGTAAAAAAATTGACCTATTGAGTCAATGGGATAGTCATTAGGTCAAAATTTGACTATTTTGACCAAACTTTAATTTTTGGGACAAAAGTTAACCTATTTGGTCAATGGGTTGCTCATTGGGTCAAGGATTATCCATTTTGACCAAAGTTAACTTTTTGGTCAAAAGTTGACCTATTGGGTGAAAGGGTTGGTCATTAGTTGACTTTTTGGTCAAAGATTTCGACCAAAGTTGAGTTTTTTGTCAAAGATTGACTTTTTGGGTCAAAATTGGTCATTTGGTTAAAAATTAATTGTTTTGACCAAAATTGACTTTTTAGTCAAAAGTCGACCTATTGGATCAATGGTTGGTCATCGGGTCAGGATTTACCATTTTGGCCAAAGTTGACTTTTTGGTCAAAAGTTGACTGCTAGGTCAATGGGTTGGTCATCGAGACGAGGATCGACCATTTTGATCAAAGTCGAATTTTTTGTCGAAATTGTCTTCATTGGGTTAAAATTGGTCATTAGGTCGAGAATTGACTATTTTGACCAAAATTGACTTTTTGGTCAAAAGTTGACTCTATTGGATCAATGGGTTGGTCATCAGGGTCAAGGATCGACCATTTTGGCGAAAGTCGACTTGTTAGTCAAAAGTCGACATATTTAGTCAAGGAGTCGGTCATCGTGTCAAGGATCGACTCTTTTGACCAAAGTTGTCTTTTTGGTCAAGGATTTACTTATTGGTTCAACAATTGGTCATTAAGTCAAAAATTGAAGATTTTGACCAAAATTGAATTTTTAATCAAAAGTTGACCCATTAGTTCAATTGGGTGGTCTTTGTGTCAGAAATTGACAATTTTTACCAAAGTTAACTTTTTGGTTAAAAGTTGACCAATTTAGGTCAATGACGTGGTCATTAGATCAAAAATTGATAATTTTGACCAAAATTAACTTTTTGGTCTAAAGTTGACCTGTTGGGTCAATGGGTGGGTCATTGGGTCAAGGATTGACCATTTTGGTCAAAGTTGACTTTTTGGTTAAAAGTTGAACTATGGGGTCAGTGGGTTGGTCATTGGGTCAGAAACTAACCATTTTGACCAAAGTTGACTTATTCTTCAAATGTTGACCTACTGGGTCAATGGGTGGTCATTAGGTCAAAAATTGACTATTTTGACCAAAATAGGCTTGCTGGTCAAAAGTTGACTTATTAGGTCATTGGGTTGGTCATTGGGTCAAGGATTGATCATTTTGATCGAAGTTGACTTTTTGTGCGAAAGCTGACCTATTGGGTCAATGGGTTAGTCATTGGGTCAAGAATTGACCATTTTGACTGAAGTTGACTTTTTGGTCAAAAGTTAACCTATTGGGTCAATCGGTTGGTCATTGGGTCAAGGATTAACAATTTGAACAAGTTAACTTTTCGGTCAGGGATTGACTTATTGGGTCAAAAATTGCCATTTTATCAAAAATTAACTATTTTGACCAAAATTGACTTTTGGGTCAATTGGGTCATTAGGTTAAGGATTGACCATTTTGACCAAAGTTGACTTTTAAGTTAAAAGTTATCCTATTGGGTCAATGGGTTGGTCATTGGGCAAAGGAATGACCATTTTGACCAAAGTTGGCCTTTAGGCCAGAGATTGACTTATTGGGTCAATAATTGGTCATTAGGTCAAAAATTGACTATTTTGACTAAAATTGACTTTTTGGTCAAAAGTTGACCTATTGGGTCAATGGTTTGGTCATTGGGTCAATGATTGACCATTTTGACCAAAGTTGACTTTTTGGTCAAAAGTTGACCTATTTGATCAAAGGGTTGGTCATTGAGTCAGAAATTAACCAGTTTGACCAAAGTTAACATCTTGGTCAATCGTTGACCTATTAGGTCAATGGGTTGGTCATTGGTTCAAGGATTGACCATATTGACCAACATTGACTTTTTGGTCAAAACTTGATCTATTAGGTAAATGGGTTGGTCTTTGAGTCAAGGATTGAGGATTTTGACCAAAGTTGACTTTTTGGTAAAAGATTGACTTATTGGGTCAATAATTAGTCATTAGGTCAAAAATAGACTATTTTAACCAAAATTGAATTTTTGGTCAAAGGTAGACCCATTGGGTCAATTGGGTACTCATTGTGTCAGAAATTGATAATTTTCAGCAAATTTTACTTTTTGGTCAAATATTGACCTATTGGGTTCATGGGTTGGTCATTGGGTCGACGATTGACCACTTTGACCTAAGTTGACTTTTTAGTCATAGATTGACTTATTGGGTCAATAATTGGTCTTTAGGTCAAAAATTGATTATCTTGACCAAAATTTAATTTTTGGTCAAAAGTTGACTAATTGGGTTAATGGGGTGGTCATTGTGTCAGAAATTGACTATTTTGACCAAAATTGGCTTTTTGATCAAAAGTTAACCTACTGTGTCAATGAGGTGATCATTTGGTCAAAAATTGACATTTTGACCAAAATTGACTTTTTGGTAAAAAGTTATCCTTTTGCTTCAGTTGGTTGGTCATTGGGTCAAGGATTGACCATTTTAACCAAAATTGACTTTTTGGTCAAAAATCGCCTATTGGGTCAATGGGTTGGTCGTCGGGTCAAGGATCGACCATTTTGACAAAAGTTGACTTTTCGGTCAAAACTTGACCTATTGGGTCAATAATCGGTCATTAGGTTAAAAATTGACTATTTTGTCCAAAATTGACTTTTTAGTCAAAAGTCGATCTATTAGGTCTGTAGGTTGGTCATTGGGTCAAGGATTTACCATTTTGACTAAAGTTGACATTTTGGTCAAAAGTTGACCTATTGGGTCAATAGGTACCACATTGGATCAAGGATTGACCATTATGACCATAGTTGACTTTTTGTCATAAATTAACTTTTTGGGTCAATAATTGGTCATTAGGTCAAAAATTAACTATTTTGACCAAAATTGACTTTATGTTTAAAATTTGACCTATTGGGTCAATAAGTTGGTCATTAGGTGAAGAATTGACCAAAGTTTACTTTTTGGTCAAAAGTTGACCTATTGGGTTAATGGGTTGGTCATTGGGTCAAGGATTGACCAACTTGACCAAAGTTGACTTTTTGGTCAAAAGTTAACCTATTGAGTCAATGGGTTGGTCATTGAGTCAAGGATTGACCATTTTGACCGATGTTGACATTTTAGTCCAAAGTTGACCTATTGAGTCAACGGGTTGGTAATTGAGTTAGAAATTGTTCATTTTAACTAAAGTTGAATTTTGGGTCAAAATTTGACATGTTGGGTCAATGAGTTGGTCATTAGTCAAAAAATTGACTATTATGACCAAAATATACTTTTTGGTCAAAAATTGACCTATTGGGTCAATGGGTTGGTAATTAGGTCAAGGATTGACCATTTTGACCAAAGTTAATTTTTTGTTCAAAAGACGACCTATCGGGTCAATGGGTCTGTCATTGGCTTAAGGATTGACCATTTTGACCTAAGTTGACTTTTTAGTCAGAGATTGACTTATTGGATTAATTATTGGTCCTTATGTCAAAAATTGGCTATTTTGATAAAAATTGACTTTTTGTTCAAAAGTTGATCTATTGGGTCAGTGGGTTTATCATTGGGTCAAGGATTCACCATTTTGACCGAAGTTGACTTTTTGGTCAAAAGTTGACCTATTGGGTCAATGGGTTGGTCGTTGGGTCAAGCATTCACTAATATGACCAAAGTTGACTTTTTGGTCAGAGATTGACTTATTTGGTCAATAATTGGTCATTAGGTCAAAAATTGACTATTTTGACCAAAATTGAATTTTTGTTCAAAAGCTGACCTATTGGGTCACGGAGTTAATCATTGGGTCAAGAATTGACCATTTTAACCAATGTTGACCTTTTGGTCAAAAGTTAACCTATTTGGTCGATGTGTGGTCATTGGGTCAGAAATTGACTATTTTGATCAAGATTGACTTTTTGGTCAAAAGCTAACATATTGGGTCGATGTGTGGTCATTAGGTCAAAAATTGACTAATTTGACCAAATTTGACTTTTTGGTCAAAAGCTGACCTATTTGGTCAATGGGTTATTCATTGGGTCAAGGATTGTCCATTTTGACCAAAGTTGACTTTTTGGTAAAAAGCTGACCTATTGGGTCATTGGGTCAAGGATTGACCATTTTGACCAAAGTTAACTTTTTGGTCAGAGATTGACTTATTGGATCAATAATTGGTCATTAGGTAAAAAATTAACTATTTTAACCAAAATTGACTTTTTGGTCAAAAGTTGACCTACTGGGTCAATAGTTTAGTCATTGCACCAAAGATTGATCATTTAGTTCAAAAGTTGAATTTTGGTTCAAAAGTTGACCTATTAGATCAATGGGGTGGTCATTACTTCAAATATTGACTACTAAGACCAAAATTAATTTTTTGGTCAAAAGTTGACCTATTTAGTAAATGGGTTAGTGATTTGCTCAAAAATTGATTGGTCAAAAGTTGACCTTTTTAGACAGAGATTGACATATTGGATCAATAATTGGTCATTAGGTCAAAAATTGACTATTTTCACCAAAATTGACTTTTTGGACAAAAGTTGACTTACTAGGACAATAGGTTAGTCATTGCGTTAACAATTGACCATTTTGACTAAAGTTCACTATTTTGGTTAAAAGCTGATCTATTGGGTCATTGGGTCAGAATATGACCATTTTGACCAAACATGACTTTTTGGTTAAAAGTTGAACTATTGTGTCATTGGGCAGGTCTTTATGTTAAAAATTGACTATATCAACCAAAATTTGCTTTTTGGTCAAAAGTTAACCTATTAGACCAATAGATTAGTCATTTAGTCAAAATTAACAATTTTGGCCAAAATTGACTTTTTGGTCAGAGATTGATTTATTGGGTCAATGGGTTGGTCATTGGGTAAACGATAGATCATTTTGACCAAAGTTGACTTTTTGGTCCAAACTTGACTTTATGGGTCAATGGGTTGGTCGTTGGGACAAAAGTTGACCAACTTAACCAAAGTTGACCTATTGGGTCAATGGGGTGGTCACTAGGTCAAAAATTGAGTATTTTGACCAAAATTGACTTTTAGGTCAAAAGGTGGCCTATTTTGGTAACGGTCATATTTGACAGCTCAATGGATTGACAGCAATACGTAACTGAACGAAGTACGT